>CM046453.1:9571275-9997634 GCA_025506515.1 Flaveria trinervia
TAAACACAAACGTTTTTAAACAAACAAACATAAGTAAACATATTATCAAACGTTCACGAACAATAAGTCAATGAACACTGTCTCTATTCATATTAATTTCTTTAATTAAACGAACAAATTTCTTGTTAGTTTTCAACTATTTATTAAACGACAACATAAATGAACTTCCCCCAACAGTTAATGAACTATTTGCTAAGCATTCACTACGTTTGTTTAGGTTCATTAGTTTAATCATATAATGAACTCATCAAAGGAGCTGCCATAGCTTTCGATTAGTGGTGTGTTTGATGTGTAACCACATACACTATCTAAATCATTGAGACTGTCCACGATCAAGGCGAGCTCTTCAATTAAGGTGAAGTCTTTTGTTTGTTGGCCCCGATTTTCGAAGAGCCCCCAATTTAAAGGTAAGATTTTGCTTTGGAGTGTTCAAGTTGTAGGAAAACTATCTACGACTTTAAAATCAGCTTACTTTTAAAAGATTTGTTCTAATTTCGGTTCTAAAATGCCTGCATATAAAAAGTTCATCGGCTTTTTACTTAAAAAGAGAGATACTAAAGGTATATATTTGAATGTCTTCCTTTGTTTTGTTGTTTGAAGAGGTTCCACGACGAAGAAAACTAAATTTAAAGTTTAACTATCTTTTTAAAAACAAGTTGAAGAACCGAATGAGCTCTTGTTAACTTGTATTTGATCTTTTTTTTTCCTACCTTATACATACATGAGTTTATGTAGAACAACTTACGATTGAAAGTGAAAAAAATCTTTACGTAAAGGACCCCAATTTTTTCATCCGCTTCGGGCCCTTAAAATGGTTGAGCCGGGCCTGTGACCATGGTAAGTTCCTAAACTAGCCAACCACCTAAGAGCTTCAACACAAAATGAGCATATACGACGTTTGAACATTTAGGGTGCCACATTCTCCTATCAGCATAGCCATGCACATCCATGTGCATGTGCCTTGCATTCCCCTCGGTAGTTCCTATAATAATTTGCTTCACTTAATTTGCCTTGTTGGCATATGTATTAGATAAGTAATAGGCATACGCCCTGAGCTCGTGAAGACCTAAAAATATCGGGCTTGCGTCTCCGATGACCACCTATCAAATTTACGTCTCCGATTACCCCTTATCAAATTCTTAACATGGTCGACTGGTCTTTAGCGCTTTTGATTTTGGCAAATACGATAAGCGGAGCAACAAATTTCTTTGCGGCTTCATGTCTACGTGACAGTTTTGGAAATGATCTTGTGTGCTCTCGAACGAATCCACATATACCTTCACTGTCTTTGAGCATAATTTTTGTATCAACTACGTAGACGTACCGTACCATGGAGACGAGTCACTCCACCTACCCGATTGCAACCAGTCTCATAGAGGGAACAAGTCTTTAGGTTATAATGTTTTGATCTACACCCACCATCATTATTAGGCCATTTTTAAGAACTTTTGGGGTAAGTGGTCAATACTCCAACGTATATGAGGATCGACCCTCGAACGGTCATACCACTTTTTCACTTTTTCAAGTGGCACCCATGGTTGTGCATAGGACAACCAATCCGTCTCGCTTATGTTTAGGGTCACCGGTTTGGTCTTATCATGAACTCATCAACGAACTGAACACAACTCCAGACCAATGGTGCTTTGGCCGGTGTAACCACATCTAGCCACATACACTTTCCAAATCAGTGAGGTTCAGTGGCGAAACTTGAACACTTGTGGTTTATATTCTATCTTTGCTTGTTAATGTGTTTTAGTTGCTAGAGGTAGTTAGTGGGTCATCATTTTTAGTAGTAGATTATTAATAGGTGGTACACAGTAGCCGGTCGATATACCATTATACTACTCATTTGTCATGACTTACTAGATACTAAATTACTAAAAAGATGACATTAATTTGTAAATTAGTCACACCGTCTATGCAAGTCGGACCAAATGACCCTTTAATTAACTCATCAAAAATTCAAAACCATCAGAACCGTTATGTGAGACTAATAGCATTCTAAGTTATTTGAACCTCTTTAAATAGTTGGACTTTATAATACATCTTTAATTAAATCAAATAATCAATATTTCAACTTATTACGACCAGAAACTACCCAAAATTACCTTTGGTCTACAGAGAAATTAACATTCACATTAGTGATCTAGGGATGGTAATAGGACGGGTTTGGGACGGATATGGGTAATCACAACCCGATACCCGATTAGAAAATTTTTTCTCTTACCCGGCCCAAACCCGTTGGGTATCGGGTATACCGGGGTAATAGGGTATACCCGTTAAGGTTATTAAAATTACCCGTTGGGCATACTTATCGGGTATCTATTGAAATTAGTACTTGTATAAATATACTTTTATGTACGTATTAAACAATATTCAGCTAAACTTTAATATTAATTTGTTTTATGTTCCACTACTACTATCTAATTTTAAAAGTTAATTATAACATTTAAGATACATTGATGCAAATGATAGAAAACTTAATAGTTTATATTAATATATAATTAGTAAGTAAAAAGATATTCAATAAAAAAATAAAATGATATAGTTATATAAATATAACTATTAAGTATAAAAAGTTCAAAAATAAAAATAATTTTGGGTATATAATCGGGTAAACAAGTATGTTTATCGTAATTGGGTTGGGTAAACGGGTATACAATGCAATCTCATACTCGTCCCATACCTACAAAAAAAAATAACCCCATACCTAGTCCCATACTCGCTTACCCGATCCTATACCCGCTTACCGATCCCATACCCGTCCCAAATGTCTTGGGTTTCCGATATTACCATTGGATTCGGGTTTAACTGTCATCCCTATAGTGATCACATTCGTGATCATTAATCAAACCATAAATAAATTTTATTGCATAAAATGACACGAGGAAGTTACATTGGTGTAACTGTAAAGCATTTAACTTATTTTCCAAAACTGAATATTAAGTTACTCGTGCAATAAAACATTTAACCTATTGTACGTCTACTGACAACTTATATATAAGATTGTATGGGCTTATGTTTGTGTATATGCAGTTTGTTAACTGTTCAGATCATCAACAAAATGACAAGTACCATAACACTAGTCAATGACAACCATCATGAAACACCTTTCTTTAGTTTACTTCATCACCTTAATGTTCAAAGGTATACTAACATAGCATACCATAAAAATGTTCTAATGTTCATCGTATATGTTTGTTGATATATTGTGTGTAATTGTGTATGAAGAAATTCATGGTCAAGAAGAATACAAACTTTTGATCCATCAAGAGCCAACGGGTGCACCCCATGAATGGCGAGTGATGCTTTTAAACGCAAGCCAATGTGCTTTCAGGGATGTAAGTTAAATTGTAAAGAGTTTCAATCTTGTACAGAACTCGACCCTAGGGTCATTGTTAAACAAGGTGATGTGTGCATCGTTAATGGTGGTCTGCGGATAAATCCTCAAGAGAGCCTTCGGTTTGTTTATGTTTTGGAAAATCAGTTTCCTTTCACAGTGGTTGGACAAAATATAGTGTGTAATTGAATAACTAGCGATTTTAAATTCTAGTCAATTACTTGATTTTGTTTAATAATATTAGGATTTTTAAAGTTATATGGATACCTTCTTCTCTAATGTTGTATTTTGAGTGTTCATAAAAAATAAAAGGTTTCTACATCATATTCGATTGATTTTAATGTGGAGAAGATGTCACAATTATGATGGTAACTCAAGATATATTAGTAGATTCAATACAGTTTTGTTATATACAAAGTAGAATTTAAACCCCGCGTGTTGCTCGGGGTTCTTTAGTAACATAGTGATTAGCTTACTCGTCTAAGATACCGATCTTCTTCCTCTCTTATCATGGTTGGTGAACACAAATCGAGCTAACCATTCATGTGTAGTCAATGGTTGCTAACCTCATTCGACCAACTCACCATCTTAATTCATGTTTCATCCTCCTAATTTTTAACTTCATTCAAATTTGAAAAAGATGATACCTAACGCCATTCACCACGCTCACCATTGCAAATGTCCTCGTAAAACGACGCTCACCACCATGGTTGCATGTCACTAAATGCCGCTCAGGCGCTCACCGCCTCCCTCCCCTTGTCCACCAACCGCTGGCGACCACTAGATGATCTTTTTGCCTCTCGGTTTACTTGTTTGAATATTGTTTCTGTCCTAATCAACATTTTTAGTGGTGATCGCCACGAACGGATTTTGATGTCATATATGATTAATAGATTAGGGAATTAGGCAAAGAGTGAAGAGAAAGAAGAGAGATAAAAGGGAGGCAAAGTTTGGGAGGGTTATTTTGTAATCACTACAACTACCATGTAGTAACCGACATATCAAAATAATAGTATACTAGTAATATTCCCCCGTGCGACGGGAATTCCGTATATACATAAAGTACTGTGTTATAGCAACACCCTCAAAAATATCTAAACACCATACTTATGGCTCGTAAGGGTTCTTACGGGCCGTACGGCCTGCTAAATATCATATCAGTCATTCAGTTGTTTTACGGGTCGTGAAGCCTCTCATGACTACATGTTTCACTGCTCGTAATAGGATTTACGGGCCGTGAGGATTTAAGTTAACGGCCCGTTAAGTTTTTCATGGGCCGTAATATTTGTCGATTTTTTTTATTTTTTTGATGCGATGTAATATTCCTCGATTATAGTGTAATTTTGTATTTATTACATTATTTGACGCGATGTAATATTCCTCGATTACTGTGTAATTTTGTATTTATTACATTATTTGATACGATGTAATATTCTCGATAATTATTTGAGGTGACGTAATATTCTTTGTAAAACATTATATAAATCGTCAGATTTTAATTCATTTCATATCAATAAATTCAATATTTGTATACATTTTATTAACGATGTCAATTTGGGATAGCAATTATTTATTTGGTTCCGATTCTAACTATTACTCCGTCGAGGGTTATAGTTATTACGGTGACGAGGGTGGTAACTTTGGTGAAGAGTACGCTGATAATATTGGAAGTTTCAGTGGTAACTACGGTGGTGATGCCGGAGGCAACGAAGGTGATGACGGCGATGGAGGTAATAGTAGCGGAGATGAGTATGGTGATGGTTCTGAAAAAAAGAGTTATACGACACGAATCAGGTTATTACGTAATTCATATGTTTTTATGTTATTTGATATTAAATAATTATTAAGTTTTGTTATTTGATAATAACTAATTATATTTTTAAAATCTCCAGATCATTACCCAGAACTCTTCCGTTCTACTTATTTTATCAAATCGTCAGATCACCAGTCTATTTATCCACGCCCGAATATGCTATAAATAACAATAAAATATATATTAAAACAATTATTTTAGGGTAAAACAAATTCTAATTTAAAATCTTACATCTAAACACAAAGCTATGTTTCCAAGAAGCCCTCGCCAAAATGATAAGTGGAGATCCACAACACCCATGTAATATACCCTACATAATTCAGCATCTTCGTTTCGTAAAAACTGCATAATATTTCGAGACCAATTTCTATCATTCCGCCAGTTATGGTTATCAATTGGTTCCGCAATACTTTCAACAACTACACATGAGTTAGAACCATTTCATTCGCACGCCTTTTATTATTTCTCAAATCTGACATTTTATTTATCTCGATTGATATTGTTTCATAAAAAAACTGAAATGTATCCCTATATATATCGATGAATATAAAATATTACATCAAATCAAATAATTGATACACGTTTTACGAGAAATAATACGTCACGTCAAATAATTATAAAAAATGAATAATCACGAAAACCGATAAATAATTAAAAAACAAAAAATACGTCGATGGCCTTCACAGCTCGTGAAGAGGTTAACAGGCCGTGAATAAATTCTTTACGGGCCGTGAACGCTCTCACGGATGAAGTGTTACGGCCCATTACAATCTTTACGGTCGTGATTTGCTAATTCAAAATTTTAAAAAGTTGCAACCCTCTAACGGCCCGTAAGAATTTTCACGGCCCAAAGGGCATCCAGATAACCCTGACAGGGTGTCCGGATATCCTCGGCCATACATAAATGAGTTGAAGTCTCTTGGTCAATGTTAGAACGATCGAAACAAAATGTGTTGTTGGTAAAAAAATGTTTTCTATTAATGTGAATATGTATCTTTTGAACTTTGTGAGCATTAATGTTCTTTGGTTTTGAATAAAACTCCAAAATAAAACATAAATTAAAAAAAAAGTAAAAAGAATGTTATTTTACATGCCTCCCTTTTGAAAAAAAAATTTAGAAAACTTAAATAACAATAAACATGTCATGCTCAAATATTCAAAATTCTATAAACATTATATCTAAAATGGTTATAAGATATGGACAAAGAATTATAATACTTTACCATTTTGCATGTAAAAATTTAAGGTAAAATTTGATGGATTTTAAAGAAGAATGTAAACCCAAAGTTCAAAAAGAAAGTTCCACGACAAAAAGGATAAACTTACTGGTTGGAATGTAAAATCTTGAAATCGACGCTAATGGGTTTTAAAATTCATCATCAGCATCACTATGGTGTCTTCTTCATCGGCGTTTGAAAACTTAGTCATCTATTTAAATCATTTTCAGCATATAAAAGAGGAATTAGGTCAACTTTGATCAATCACGCTATCTTGCATTGCAATTAGGGCTTCTATCTCACTAGTTAGGCAACTTTTTCAGCCGGTAACGGACCGTGTAGCCCATGGAATCATCTGAGTCGACTACCACCAACCGCTTCACCATCGCCATTGGAATGAATGACCCAAAGTCGCCGGAGAAGAAATCACGAAAAAACTCGTGTTTCAGAATATGTGAACTCGAAATTACTATAATGAGCTTTGTTACTGTTCATTTACCATCTCTAATAATGATAGAGTAATTAGAATATATTTTTAAAAACAAAATAAGAGTTAGTTGCCAACCATAAATGATAGCCACATCAAAGCAACCCGATACCATTTTTTGAAAATCATCATAGCTCACAAATATACTAAATACAAAATGTACAACAATACAACATAACATGTCTCCGATGAACACATTTTCACCATCATTAACTTGAAACTAGCATAAAAATTTACCGCTTTGCTTTTTAAATATATAGGTAAATTATAAAAATAAATATTAATTTCATCTCTTACTAGCTTTTTAATTTGAAATTAAACAAAAACAATAATAAATAACTTTAGATACACTAAAAAAACTTGTAAAAAATTAGTCAGGGGCTAAATTCAATAGAGAAAAGGCTCAGCTTCATTAGAATTAGAGAGATAATCCGAGATAAATTGTTTTTATTTTTATTTTTTAAAAAACAAATGTACGATCATGCTTTGAATGATAGGTGTTATCTTAATCGGACACATCTATTCGTTTTTCAACCGGAACCGCACCCTCAACCGAGATAAATACAAGAGCTGAGAGATACACGTGATGATAGATGAAAAGTGAAAAGTGAAATATTTGTGATCAATTTAGAAGAATCTAGAAACACACTTATGTACCAACATACTAAATTGATAATATATATAACATGAATATGTTTTGTTAATACTAGAAGGGTGCATGCACAATGTGGTGGTGTGATATTTTACATCCGGTATGTGTTTCTAATATTTTTTTATTTTTGTAATATTTTTAAGAAAATATATTATGTTTCTTTTTCTAATTTAAAATTAAAATCACCAAATAAATGGGTTTTGAATGACTAATTGTACATTTACACAATAACTTATTGTACCTCACAAAATACAAATCAGTTTAGTAAAAAGTTTACACCAAAATGTTTAAAAACATACAGGTTACAATTGTAGTTTAAAAAGTTTTAACGTGATAGATTAAAAGATATAGCTGAAATCTTAAACAAAATAATTTTTTTATTTGTAGATAGAAAGTAGTGTAAAATTTCATGTAAGTGTTAGTAAGTATAAACTTATTATGTAACTAATTGTAAAAGTAATATATAAATAATAAAACCTGTAAAAAATTAGTCAGGGGCTAAAATCAATAGAGAAAAGGCTCAGCTTCATTAGAATTAGAGAGATAATCCGAGATAAATTGTTTTTCTTTTTCTTTTTTAAAAAACAAATGTGCAATCATGCTTCAGACGATAGGTGTTATCTTAATCGGACACATCTATTCGTTTTTCAACCGGAACTGCACCCGCAACCGAGATAAATACAAGAGCTAAGAGATAGATGAAAAGTGAAAAGTGAAATATTTGTGATCAATTTAGAAGAATCTAGAAACATAATGTAAGACCCCGTTCCTGGAAACCTCACAGTTGGTCAATCACAGCAGCTAAAACATTACGTATTATCATTATACAAACTTAAGCAGCGGAAATGATTTATCAAAAACCATTCATTTCATTTAAATCACTGTTGTTAAGCAATACATCATCATAAACTATTTACAAAAGAATTGTTTTACTGCATTACAAAACAACAGCAACATAAAACATGAATGGATGTCAGTCTTTTCCTGTCGAGTGGCTTCACCCTCGTGCCATCCTCAGCAATAATTACCTGCCAACTGAAAATGTATAAAAGTCAGCGTTGTTGAGTGAGCTCTAGTTTTAAAGTAATAAAATACTTTCTATATGTTGTATACGAAAATACTCTTTTCTGTAAAATACAACTCTGTACTATATATGCGAGCACACATTAACTATATGAACAAATATTGTTCGTTCTTTTTACTATATGCCTTGTTTGTTCTGTACACTTTTATCTTTATGTTTCACTTTCTGTATGGACCAGTGAGCAATACCCCAACTGTATGCGCGATGGAAAACGGGTGATGGGCTATCTATATCCCTCGAAAGGGTCAATTATATCCCTCGAAAGGGTCAACTGTATCCCTCAAAAGGGTCAACTGTATCCCTCGAAAGGGTCAACTGTATCCCTCGAAAGGGTTCTGTGTACTGTGTACAAGGCCAACCCAATCACCCAAGACACGCTACAAAGGTCCTGCCAATCTTAATTGATTGACCCTGTGTGCATAATAGGGTAGCTAACCCGCAACACAGTTGAGCTAACGACAACATGGTAGTGTACCTCCTGTAAGCTTGCAAGACTTGTTAACATTTTCATTAATGTTCCTCTTCTTTTCTTTATTGCTCTTTCACTTTATTATTACGATATACTTTACGTTACGATAATAACATACCACGTAAAGTCACATACTATAAGTAATAATAATAATAGCAATAACAATAATAAGGAACAGTCATAGATAATCATATCATGCATGAAACATCATCAATAATAAGCCCTTTGTCAACCTTGGTCAAAACCCTAAAGCACAGACTCCTAGAAAATTTTGTAAAAATTTCTAAGTGCTTAGGCGCATGGGAACTATTTGGGCGCATGAGCCCTGTTCGGGCGTTTCATCACTATGTAGGCGCATTAGCCAACACTTAATCATTTTTCACTTTAGGCGCATGAACTATTCAGGCGCACGGGCACTATTTATGCGTATGAACACTTAGACGCATGGATAATTCGGACGCATGGACACTTAGGCGCATGAGCCACTTGGGCGCATGGGCACTATTGGGGCGCATGGCCCTGCAGTTAGTCGTCCGGTTAACATTTCTAGGCGCATGGACCACTGTTCAGGCGCATGGCTGTACTTAAACATTTCTAAGGTAATCTTAGGCACATGGGCTACTGTTTAGGCGCATGGATTACACTTAATTCTTTCTAATGTATTTTCAGGCGCATGAGCCTGATCTAGGCACATGGACCTTCTGTATAACATGTTTCGAGTATGTTTTCAACCCAATCATCGAACCCATCTGTTCTAAGCTTAATATTGATATTCTAAACATGAATAACCTATAAGCAATTCAAGAATCAACATACAACATGCACAATGCATACAGGTAAACATACAAAAGCTTTGAAAATCGTTTAAATACATTTTCAGCCCCAAAGATAGTTTAAAACAAGAAAAACCGGGGTCTAGAACTCACCTGGTGCAACTTGGGTGTTTCTTCCTTTCTAACCCGCTTGCTATGAGTTCAAACACCTAAAAACAACATCAACATACACACCCGAGCACATACACAAACACATAAGCACATATGCATACAACCGGGACAAAATCCGTCATAAACATATAAAAACCACGAATTCTTACCTTGAATTTGTTCACTTCTTCTTCTTCTTCTACAAGCCGAGAGTTCTCCCCTGCTCTCTCTCTCTCTAAAACAGAAGAAATGGTGATGTGAAATGAGGGTGGGCGGCCACGCCCACCTTTTCACCAACTTTTTTCAAAGTTTTGTCCTTTTGGACACTTTTAGTCCCTCCACTTGGACTTTATTGCATTTCTTTCTTTTTATTCCTCATAACTTGTCTTTTAAAAATAACTGGGTGTTACACACAATTATGTACCAACATACTAAATTGATAATATATATATAACATGGATATGCTTTGTTAATACTAGAAGGGTGCCTGAGCAATGTGGTGGTGCGATATTTTACATCTGATACGTGTTTCTAATATTTTGTTATTCTTGTAATATTTTTAAGAAAATATATTATGTTTTTCCTAATTTAAAATTAAAAACACCAAATAAATGGGTTTTGAATGACTACTTGTATATTTGCACAATAACTTATTGTATCTCATAAAATACAAATCAGTTTAGTAAAAAGTTTACACCAAAACGTTTAAAAAAGTACACATTACAATTGTAGTCTTAAAAGTTTTAACGTGATAGATTAAAAGATATAGCTGAAATCTTAAACATAATAATTTTTTTATTTGTGGATAGAAAGTAGTGTAAAATTACATATAAGTGTTTGTAAGTATAAAGTTATTATGTAACTAATTGTAAAAGTAATATATAAATAATGTTATAAATACAATATACCCTAAAAATTATTTTTATCTTATGCATTGAATAAAGTAATTACTCTTAGTTTATGGTATCTTAAAATACTCATCTCATATGCTTTAAACTGTTTTAGAAAAGTTATGTATATTTGTAGTAAAATCTAAAAAATCAATATTTACGCAAATTACTCAATGTTAGTACCTTTTACCTTTAAAGTTAGCGTATATGTATAGTTAGTATAAATATTTAAAGTTATTTAAAGTTATTTATCACTCAATGCTATATATGTATACAGTTAGTTTATTAGTAATTCAATTTTTTTGGACCTTAACAGGTTTCGTGTTTTAAACGGATCAACAAGTTAAGACATGATAAAATTCATGTCTTAACAGGTTAAATACCTATTAAATCATGTTTATAGTTGAATATTTATATGTGTATCTATTATTCAAAGTTCAAAACAAAACCCTAAATCCCTTCACCCCTAATTCCCTACCCAACACAACTGCTACTACCCTCCCAACCATCAGTTCCTCCCTAGCACTCCAGCAGTTACCATCGAGACCACCACTGTCCACTCCACCAGCCACCATCAAGACCATCGACCACCAATCCACCATTGTCCCTCCCCATCATCGAAGTCGGAACCCTTCGAGGATAAATACCACCACTCCACAAGCCACCATCGCGACCACTAGCCTTCATCATGACCTCCATACCACAGCCTCCACCACGAGCTCAAGACCATAGCCCCTATTGCGACCACATCATCCATAGCTTCTATCTTTGGCCACTACACATGAGACACACCTCCAGCTACCACTAAGGCATTCACCAGGTGCGGCTCTCAACAGCCCTCGCTCGATTCTCCCACCAACAATTCGGTTTCCCTTCCACAATCGACACCAGATCCTTGCTCAGTAGTCAACATACAATGCATAAAAACAGGTCCACAGTCAGGTTACTGTTCATTTGCTCAGTGACGTTCCACAGTGCACAACCACCAACCATCACCGGTCACAGTCCACTGCCACATGTTATATTACATGTGTTCCTTAATAGGTTTCTAAACATGTCATTTTGTGTTACCTGTTTCTTACCAGGTTCGTGTTTGAAAAAATGACACAATAATTTATCATGTCGTTTTCATCTCTAGCATGACAAATCGTCGTGTCTTATCGTGCCGTGTCTTATCGTGTCTTGTCTGACCTATTATGCCAACCATAGTTAGTATAAATATTTAAAGGTATTTATTATTCAATGTTATATATGTGTACAGTTAGTTTATTAGTAACCTAAATTTGTTAAATTTTTACGAGAATGATTAGTATAAAGGTTTAAAGATGTTATTTTTTATTCGCTATTACCTCATAACTTAAACTCATTTAATAGAAAGAAAATAACTTCACTTATTAGTAATTCAAATTTGTTAAATTTTTATGTAAGTGTTAATATAAAGGTTTAAAGTTGTTTTCTTATTCACTATTACCTCATATTTTAAACGTTATTTAATATAAAAAATAGCTTCACTTATTAGTAATGAAAATGCTTATATGTTCCATCTAATAATTGGTTACTAAAGCCCTAAAATAATGCATATGGTTGAATAATTAATTCTTAAATTCCTAACTAATGCAAATTTAAAATATTTAATAATTTAAATTTGTTAATATTTATATAAGCGTTAGTAAGTGTTGAGTAATTATGTAACTAATTGTAAGGGGGTAATCCGTACATAATGATATAATTATTATTTTACCCTTGAAAATAATTGTATCTTATGTATAGAGACATGTAAGGCCCCGTTCCTGGGACACTCACAACTGGTCAATCATCGCACATAAAACATATAATTACATTAACTTTACTAAAATCATGCAGCGGAAAACACTTTAAACAAACGTTTCATTTCCTTTGAATAAAACTTTTGCAAATAATACATCGTTCATTACAAAATATAGTTCATTCGTATTACAATGCAAAAACGTTATACGAAAGAATGTCATCCAAAAATGTCAAGTAGCTTCCCCGCGCCATCCTCAACAATGCTCACCTGCCAACTGGAAAATGCATAAAAAGTCAGTGTTGCTGAGTGAGTTCTAGTTTTACAAAACATTGCATTACCTTCAATTCGTTAAAATATTTTCATTACTATCGCACGTGATCACACATTGTAAATACATCAAGGTAATCATTATTATCTTCATCATCGTTCGTTTCGTACATTTCGTACTTATCGCACTTTTCATACATTATTATATTTCACTTCTATCTAGGTCCTGTCATGTGATTAACCCCCCTCTAAAGCACCAAGCAATTCATCTAGGGTTAAGTGACAAGGACCCCATATTGCACGTATGGAGTGGTCACTAGGACAAACTCCCCCTGTGTGTGTGAACTCTTATAAGTTAGCTAAAATCACACGCTGTAGACACACACAGTTGAGCTAACAACTCTCAATGAGTTGTGAACCTCCTTTTATTTGCTTACAAGGCTTTTCATTCGTTCCTTCATTATGTTCCACTTCATTATCTTAAATCTTTCACTTCGTTAAGAAATACTTTACGTTCATTAACAATATCACACCACGTAAAGTCATGTCATTACATGTAATAAGGAACATAATAAAACATATCATACATAACATACATAGCATACACAACCAACATACATCAACATCATCATACATAGCATCAATCATACATCACCTTAAACACCATGCGTCACACATTCACATACATAAACATATGCATAAAAAGCATAAATCATCACAAGACATAACTGACCCACCGCGGGACAGCGGGGGTTCGGGGGCGGGAGCCCCTGACAGCGGGGTTCTAGGGGCAGCAGCCCCTAGTGGGGTCCAAGAACTCACATGTACTCAGTGAGTACTTCTCAATCAAGCTTACAAAGCAAAGGTTGCACTGCACAGCCTGCAGATAAGTTAACACTCAAAGAAGTTAATTTCTACCTAATTTCGCCAGCAGTTTTGCTGCTAGTTTCGCCAACAGTTTTGCTGCTAGTTTCGCTGCTAGTTTCGCCAGCAGTTTCGCTGGCATCTTCGCTGCCAGTTTCGCCCAACTATCGTTGGAAAACCATGTCTGCGAAACTACCTGCGAAACTATAGTTTCGCCGGAAGATCCGCAGTTTCGCTGGACGAACAACTAATTTCGCTGGATGAACACCCAGTTTCGCAAAACGGGCTGAAAAATACGAACCAACCCATTTTTGACCCAAAACTTCAATCTTTTACATCCAAAACCTTGGTTTATCACCCAATAAGCTATATCTAAGCTTCTTACATGTTTTCATACACAAAAACGTGAGTTTTGGGCGAATCTTTGTCACTTTCAAAAACCCCAACCTAGAATCCGGGTTTACATCAAAAGAAATGATTAAGTGATGTTTCTTACCTGGATTCGTGGTGTTTTCTTGTTGTTTGGATGCCTACGAACACCGATCTTCAATCCCGCGATCAACCGAGCCTTGAATCTTCAATTCTCTCCATTTTCTCTCTCTACTCTCTCTCTAGGACTAGAGTGTTGAGTTGCAAATGAAAGCTGCTAAAGCTGATCCGTTTATATATACCGGGGGTTCCCGGGACCTTAAACTCGCCAAACACATATCCCGCGAAGTCTACTTGGTCTAAAACCCATATCTATCTTATTTTCATTAAATGATCTCGTCTAAGCCCATTATTATTATTATTTGGCTCGCTTAGACATTATTCGGGGCGTTACAAGACATGTATGTGTTCTTAATTTTAGTGTATCTTAAAATACCTCTTCTAAATGTTTTATATATAGGATAGTTATTTCCATAAATGCATGTTACACTAAAAAGGTTGTATTAAATGATAATTGTCTTACTCTTGGACTAAAGTTGAGAAATGTGAAGTTTGGGAGGACCTGTATTGACAGTTATCGGAAGTTTGTTTTAGAATGCATGTAAAGATGGGGTTACATCTTATTTTTTTCGATAGCAATCACCTAAAACTTTTAAGGATTAAGTAATCACATAAAATGCACGTTGTTAGGACTAGAATTCATAATTTTCTAGACGAATTACTAGTGCTTTTAAATGACTAGTTAAGTACTTGATTTCGTTTAATAATATGTGGATTTTTTGAATTCGTATGGATCGCTTCAATCTTATTTAATTTTGTATTGAAAGTGACCGTAAAAGACAAAGCTTTCTACATCATGTTGTAATCTATGAACAAAATCAATTTGTATCTTCTAAAATTTATAAACCATAAACGAGTACCTTTGATCCTTGTTATTAATAACAGAAGAATAGTCCTTTGAATCGAGTGATTTGAACCGAACACAATCGTTGAACCAACGAACGGAACATAAATCGACATAAAATATATCTTGGATAAATCTTAGAAACATGATGAACACTATTATATTAAACCAAGTGATCGTACATATCAAGTGTTTAATCGGATTCAAAACTAAGATATTTTTTTGGAATCGAATTTTATGGTCTGCGAGAGGGAAAAACCGTAGGCTGCCTGTCTTTTCTTTGATCTGGAATATTCCTTTTATATGTGAGCGTGTATATGTATTTCAATGTTGGGCTTCCATTAATAAGTGAAGGACTAAAATCCAGTAGCACTAAAATCCTTGATATCACTAAATTACCAACACATGTGTGGAGGACTCGTATTGACACGCATCGAAAGTTTGTTTTAGAATCCGTGTAATGATGAGATTACTTCTTTTTTTCAATAGCGAATACCTAAAAGTTTTAAGCATAAGGTCATCACATATTGTGCACCGTGTTAGACTAAAATTCATAACTTTCTAGACAAAGAGGACCCCCCCCCCCCCCCCCCCCCCCCCCCCCCCCTTTTTTTCCCCACGGGCAAAATGTTGACGTAAAAAATACTAGGGTTACTTCAAGCCCAACTATTTTTAGTTTTTTCTCATAATTAACTGTTTAGCTACAAATTCGTCTTATTCGCATTTGAGTAACCACATACTTCATTTCTATGACGCCATAAACCACTACCAGCAACCCATAGCTTCCGGCTATCAACAATTTTAATCCTAAAACACTACTCAGAGTGTGTTTGCAAATCCTATTTAATACAAACTCAATCAAACCTTAAATAAAGTAATACAATCAAGATTACGTTGGCCGTTCAACGAAAAAATTAACTAATACAGTCAAGATTAACTTCTTCGATTAATATAAGACAATAACATATTTAAGGTTAAGGTTGAAACTATTAAACACGTGTTTAATTCAACTTTTAAAACCGAAAATTGATTTATTTGAGCCTTATAAACATTTAATTTATATCCTATAACAGAAAGTTGATTTTATATGTTTCGACTTTCGAGTACATATAGATGAATTCGTTAATTCTTTTCATCGTCAAATAAGTACCAAAAAGCACACCACCACCTATGGCAACCATCATGAAACAAATTTGTTTGTTTATCTTCATCTGCCTTATGAGTAGAGGTATACTAATAAAAACAACCTATATATTTTTTTTTCTGATCGCACATGTTCATTGATCTATATATATTTGTGTATTCGCATGCATAGATGTCTATGCTCAAAATTTCAAATCCGTCAAGAGCCAACAAGTGCACCGGGAGAGTGGGGTGTGACGCTTGAAAATACAAGCTCGTGTGTCATATTGAAAGCATACTTAGATTGTAAAGGGTTTCGATCTCATAAAGAAGTTGATCCTAAAGTCATCTCAAAACAAGGTGATGTGTGTATCGTCAATGATGGTGAGCGGATGAATCCTAACGATAGCCTTCACTTCATTTATGCTTGGGAAAATCAATTTCCGTTTAAATTGTTAAATCAGTCTATAGCTTGTTCATAAAGAATTTATTATTGTAAGATTTAATAAATGAGGGTTGGTTTTAATAGATAATATTTTATTTTGCTTTTAAGTTATATATCAAGCGTTGGGTGTTCTTCATCCACTGTTTACAAATGGTTTCATCCACATAGCCCCTGAGTCTTTGAAGTTAGAACTTTAGGCGTATTTTTAGTTGGTTGAATAATCTTTCAAGTATGGTAATGGATGTAGCCTGATCAAATTGACTAACTGGACCAAGTTATAATCGTATGTTCTTATTGTTCTTGTGCTTTTAGGTTGTCTTACTATTGTAGCTATCATATTCCTTGTGTTGCCCATTTCTCTAACAGATTTATAAATATCACAAAGAAAATAGTTTGTCAGAGTCACGACAAAATCCTATCATTGCCACAGCTTATGTTGCCATAGAGGTCTTCGGCGACGACAAGTCGTCAATACAACTTGTCGGAATTATTTTAATTATGATTTTTTTATTTAAAAATATTATATACCTCTATGGCAACAACAAATCATCATTATAGGTAATTCAATTTATTAAGTAACTAAAATAATAAAATATTTATCATTAATAAGTTATGATTTTATTTTAACCTAAGGCAAGAACATGTCGTCACCATACATTTTCTTATTAAAAGTTTAATATTTAACTTTTAACTTTTTCCTCGGGTTTTTTTACCTAAAATTCAATGTTTTGAACCCAATTAAATACACGGAAATGAAAACTATTATTATGTATATCTGAGTAAATTATATCAAACAATTCTATCTTATTACATACCGAATAAAGCGAAAGTACTAAAGTAAACTATATCTTATGTTTTTACAACCCAAACAAACTAACTTCATAATTGTCCTCGTCTTAATCATCTTTACTGTTATTGGGATTTGACTTTCTTTTTTCAAATTCATTCATTCTTTCTTACATTGTACGCACGTATTGCCTTAGTACTTCTATTTCTTCATCCCGGTGTGATGACGACCGGCTTGATGGTTCATAACAAGAGATTTTTCCGTCCAACACCTCTCATATGATCATGTCTTTTCTCTAATGCCAGCTCTAAACATTTCATCTCATTTACAGGTGACTCACCTGTCCCATCCCGGCGGAAGCGTGAGATGCTAATTTGAGTGTGACTTGTTCGACCAGAACTCATTGATTAAATGACTAAATAATTTAATAAAACATAACATCACATATAATTACTTAGTTAGATTACATCAAACCATAGATAGTCAAAATTTGATCTAACATAGTCCTATTACAAACATATATCTAAACTGCTACATCTTCAGTAACGATGGAAGTGAGCGCCCACCGATAAGCTGAGATCATACATGTAAACAGTTAGATTAACACAAACTTTTCCCATAATTTCTCCCCAGCCGTTGTAAACATCAAAAGAAAACATTATGCTGTTACTCATGATAATTTCCTGAAAAATCATAATCAGAATTGTTAACATAATCATAGGTTTAAACTTTAAACAAAATACTTTGATGCATCATATACAACCAAACCTTATATAATACTCAGATAATTCATAACTGTTATACATAATTCATAAAATCAGACAATATAGCATCACAACACTCATTCTTTTGGTGCAAGAAATATTTTCCTAAGTAACGCTACCTATATTACCCAACGGTTCCACATCCGAATTAATAGTTGTAACATAAATGACAGTATATCTCAAAAATTGCATCAATCATAAAATCAATAGTATGTTTTTCCCCCTAAAAGTTTATAAAAATAAAAACGAGGCTATGAGTCTCACCTTTACTCCAAAAGATGACCTATAAACAAAATATTCATAGTTTAGAAAATATATATATATTCTTTAAAATTTTCAGTACCTCATAAATCATGAAATTTTTACCGCAAGTGGGTCCATAAATTATACATAACATATTAAATTTTCATATTTTAATAATTTTCAGATTATTTTCCATAATTATTATAATATTTGAATAAATTATCAGAAATACCTTCGGGTCTCTAAAAATTCTCAAATTTGGTCAGAATACTTGTCGCAACTTTTATAGATTCTCAAAATTTTCTCAAGTCTCATGACAGAGTTAATTTTCATGATTTTTATCATTTTAACAATATTCAGTAAAAATATTAGAATATGTCCAAAAATTTTTAATTTTATACAGGCTGTTATATTCTAATTTTCATATTTTCTATAAACTTTTCATAATTTATTTCACACCTTAAGTATTTTTTCCGATTTTTAGTCAGCAGAAACTTTAAAAATTCATAACTTAGGCATAACTTGGAATTAGGTCACGAAACATTTTCATGTAAATCTCATAAATCATAAGAGTTAATATATAATTCTTTCAACCACTTTTCAGGTTCAGTTCTTCCGGCATAAAGTTTTCTTCCAATTCTTAAATAATTTGTATAAATTATTTTACTTGTAGTAATATCATCAAACTTTGCAAAATAATATTTCTTGATATTATAAACATATCTACAAAAAATTTTCCCACAATCATAGTTAAATCTACATTAAACCAAATTAATAAGTTGGCACATAACTTTCAACCCTTTGTTGGTAATTTCTTTTATATAACTTTTGGTTATCCTTATTTATTCATTTCTTTTAGACTTATAAAACCTTTCTTACTGCTTTTTAAATAAAGTCGATATGTTTGTAAGATTAATGAAGATCTTGAATGTTAAATCAAAAGGGTTAGTCATATGTGTTTGTTTAAACACATATATAGCCTTTGTAATCTTAACTAGTTATGGTTTAGAGAATGAAACCTTGATTTTGATAACGAAAAGGGGTAGTGATAACTGATGGCAGCTTCTTTCTCTGTCGAACTGGATTAAGCGAAGGTCTTCACACTTCCAAACCTTGTTCTTCTTGTAAACCGATGATAAGCACTTCAAAGATTCGAAATCGAAAGAGAGTGTAGACGATGGTGGTGATAAACGATGGTTATGGTGACCAAGGGTTGAATGATTGTGGTGTTCGATTAAGGTGATGGTGTAGAGATTACCGGGTTCAAGATGTGAAGGTGATGGTGGTTATGAAATAACCTTCGGTCGAGAGGGTTAGTTATAGTGGAGATAGTCATGATGAGTTCTATGCTTAGGGTAGTGATTTGGCAACATAGCTTGCATTAGTTGGCCTCCATAGGGTGTTAAGGTGGCGGTTTGATGGGTGGTCTTATGAAGAACCGAATAGGTGGCGGTGTAAGGGGTGGGTTGGTGTCATAGTGAAGCTAGGTGGCAATCAAGGAGATAAGTGAGTCATCATGTTATCATTACAATTTTAATCAATACTTAGGGTGTTAATCGGATGGCTAATGGCTCTAATGAACCGAGTCTTAATCTTAAATGGTGCTTAGGTTTGAGGTTTAAGTGTATAAGATTTACTTAGTTTTATTTTGATGTCAAGTTTCTTTGATATTGTATCATATGGTGGTGTTTGGTTGGGTTGTGTTTTTGTATCATTTGGTGAATTATTTGATGTTACAAAGTTGTAATATTTGATCACATAATGTTTGATAACAAAAACTTATACATACAAACTAATGCATACATAAATTTTATGCATGCATGCAAGCATGCATACGTACATCATATATATAATATATATAATATATATATATAATATATATATATATATATATATATATATATATATATATATATATATATATATATATATATATTCACATAAACACATATATAATATATATGTAAGTGTAACACCCGGAAATTTTTTTTGAAGCCGACGAAAGAAGAAAAAGAAATAAAGTCCAAAGTCGAGGGACCAAACTTGCCAAATAGGAAGAAACTTAGATGAGTAGAAGTATAAAAGGAGAGGGCAACCCACACCCTCCCCATTCTTGCCAAAACTCAGCCAAGAAGAGAGAAAAATAGGAGAAAAATAGGAGAAAAGCTTGGTTCGGGTTGATTCGAGTGTCGAAATCGTTGAGAAGCGGGTCAAATCGAAGCTCTTCTCGTTGTGGTCGTTTATATGAGTTCTAGGATCCCTCTTTTACACGTTTTTGAATGATTTTAGGGCTGAAACACATCTGAAAACCATTTTTCGGGTATTTGGGTGTAAACCCATTTTCGTATGCATGTGTATGTGTATGATTCGTTTGGGGCTTGATTTCGAGCTTGGTTGTGCTTGAATGATGTTGTGGTATGCTTCCCTAAGGTTTAGAATGGTTGATTTGATCTTAAAAGAGGTTTGGAAGAGTTTAGAGGTCGGACTTGGCAGCTGTAGTTAGGGATGAACTACATTCTGCACCCAGCTAGGGCTATGCGACTGGAGGTCCATGCGTCCGAATGAGGTGCGAGTGGGTCCATACGCACGAAAGGTGTGCGACTGATATTTCATTCGCATGAAAGTAATGCGACTGAGGGTCATACGTATGAGGGCTATGCGACTGAAGGAAATGCAGATGAAGGTCATGCGACTGAAGGTCATGCGACTGGAGTCCATACGCACGTAAGTCGTGCGATTAAGGTTCATACACACGAAAGGTGTGCGACTGAGGGCCATTCGCATGAAGGTCACGCGAATGAGGTCCATATGCCAGGATGTCATGCGACTGAGGTTCATTCGCATGCGAAGTATGCGATTGGAGGCTATGCGACTGGAGGTCCATTCGCCTGAGTGTTCTCATACGCATGGAAGACCATGCGATTGAATAGGGTCCATACGCCCGAATGACCATAGTATTATCTGACTTTCGGGAAAGTGCGGATGTAGGATTGGACCTTTGGGGTTGTAGATGGTGTGATGGGCATGGATGATTTAAGATGATGTATGATGATGATGAGGATGTGATGCATGATGATGTGTGATGTCGTATGGTTATATGTTGTGGTGATGCATGTGATTGTGATGTTTGTTGTCATGTGATTGTGATGTTGTATGTTATGCATGATGTATGTTATGGTGTGCGATGTTGCCTTGTGTGATTGATGTTGTATGTTTTTATGTTCCTTATTATTATGTATGATTGTCTTCCCGTGGTTTTGCGTTGAACGTTAATGAATGTAATGAAAGTATTATGTAACGTAAAGTGAAAGATAATGAAAAGAGGAATGTAATGAATGAATGCAAGCATGAACGAAGGAATTAGAGCAAGGATGGCTTGCAAGAGTAAGGAAGGAGGTTCACAACTCATTGAGAGTTGTTAGCTCAACTATGTGTGTATTTATAGCATGCGATCTAGGCTAACTCACAAGGGGACATAGACACAGTAGGGAGTTCAGTTTTGGTAACTGCTCCGATACGTGCGATGTGGTATTTACTGTGTGCTATGTGGTGTGCGATTTTGGCTACCTCATGTGGAATATGTAGCATGCGATTTTGGCTAACCCATGAGATAGCGTGCGATTCTGGCTAAACCCTAAGAGTTCTCACACACACAGGGGGAGTCGGTCTTAGTGACCACTCCATTGGTGTGATTTGTGCGATATGTATGATGGATAACATGAGGGACTATAGACACGGTGGGAGTTCAGTTTTGGTAACTGCTCCGATACATGTGATATGGTATTTACTGTGTGCTATGTAGCGTGCGATTCTGGCTACCTCATGTGTGTGATTTGTGCGATGTGTACTTGGGTACGATAAGGCGAAGGTGCGATTTGTGCGAAAAGTGCGATATGTATGAAATGGACGAACGGAAGAAATGATGTTAGGAATGAAGCGAATGATTATGTAACGTGCGATGATTAATGGAAGTAAGAATGTTAACGAATGAATAATGAAGATAATAATTATATTATCTGTATGTATATTGTGTGATCACGTTTGAAAGTAACGAATGGTTTTATAAAGGAAGTAAAGTATGTTTTTTTTTAAACTAGAACTCAATCAGCAACGCTGACTTTGATGTGTTTCCAGTTGCAGGTATGTTGCCGAGGATGGAACATGACATTTACTCAGTTCTTTTGGGATGGCATCCATTGTTTTAATGCTTTGTAATAAAATGTAAAATGATATTATGTAACGAACGGTTGTATTATTATTTTGCAAAAGCATTTTGATGAAATGAAAATGTCGTTTTAATGTTTCCGCTGCAACGTTTTTATGAAAGATGATGAAATTATATGTTTATGTGCGATGAATGACCAGCTGTAAGTGTCCCGAGAACGGGGCCTTACAGTAAGGTTAGTCAAATAATGAATAACATATAAGAGAATTTATTCGTAGATTAATTTTTCCTAACCTTATTTTTAGGGTCGTCACATTCTCCCCGTAAAAATAATTTTGTCCTGAAACTTATTTAGAAGATAGTATCTAAGGTTGAGGAGGAGACTTATCTGGTTACCGATTTTCAATAAGTGGGGTTATTTTCTCACAATTCATCTTTTCTTTCCCAAGTACATTCTGGATCTCTTTTGGCATTCCACTTAACTTTCACTATTGGAATCTTACTCCTTCTTAACCTTTTCACTTTCTCATATAATATGGTTATTGGTTTTTCCATAAAATGAAGCTTCTTGTCTACTTTTATCTCTTGAACTAGAACTTTTAATGTCTCGTCTGCTAGATATTTCTTTAGATTAGACACATGAAAAATGTTGTTTACTTCACTTAATTTTGGAGGCAGATCTAACTTATATGCTACTGAGCCAATTCTGTCTGTGATTTCAAATGGGCCAATATACCTAGGATTCAATTTATTCTTTCTTTCAAATCGAACTATGCATTTTGTGGGTGATACCTTTAAATAGACTTTATCTCCAATCTGAAATTCCAAGAGTTTTCTTCTTTTATTGGCATAACTATATGTCGATCCCTAGCAACTTTCAACCTATTTTAATTTCAAGGATCTTATCTGATGTTTGCTGTATCAATTCAGGACCGATAAGTTGTCTGTCTCCTATACATTCCAACATAGGGGTGATCTACATTTTCTCCCATACAAAGCTTCAAATAGGGCTGTTCCAATACTTGAATGATAACTATTGTTATAAGAAAGTTCTACTAGAGGAAGATGTGTATCCCAGTTTCCACCAAAATCCAATGCACAAGCTCGTAACATATTTTCCAATGTTTGAATTGTCTTTTCACTTTGGCCATCTGTCTATGGATGAAGCTGTACTCAGACTTACCTGAGTTCCTAAAGCTTTTTGTAAAGTTTTCCAGAATCTGGAGATGAATCTACTATCTCTGTCTCATATAATTGAAATGGGTATTCCATGTCTGGATACAATTTCCTTTATGTAAATCCTTGCCAATTTCTCCATTTTATAATCTTCACTGATTGGTAGAAAATATGCTGATTTTGTTAACCTATCCACTATACCCAATAGTGTCATATCCGTTTGAAGTTCTTGGTAGTTTGGTTACGAAATCCATGGTTATTGATCCCATTTCCATTCTGGAATTTCTGGTTGTTGCAAGTATCCAGAGGGTTTTTGGTATTTAGCTTTTACTCTTAAACAATCATCATATTTACCTACAAATTCTCCAATTGATTTCTTCATACCTGGCCACCAGTATTGATTTTTCAAATCCTTGTACATTTTGTTATTTCCTAGATGTACAGAATACCTTGATTTATGTGCTTCTTGTAGAATAATTTTTCTAAGTACAACATCATCTGGTATCCAAGTTCTTCCTTTGAATTTGAACTCCATTTGTATCTTCTTCCAAATCTTTTATTTGCCCTTTTATTGTTAACTTATCTTTTTGCTGAGCTTCCCGAATTTGACTTATTAATTAGGAACGTAATTCCATCCTCATGGCGCATACTCGTAATGGTTTTGTTCTCTCCTTTCTACTTAAAGCGTCAGCTACTACATTTGATTTTCCTGGATGATACTTGATTTCACAATCATAATCACTTAGTAGGTATATCCATTTCCTTTGTCTCATGTTCAGCATTTTCTGATCAAATATGTATTGTAAACTTTTATGATCTGTATATATTGTACACTTTGTCCCATACAGATAATGTCTTCATATTTTAAGTGCAAATAGTACCGCTCCTAATTCCAAATCATGAGTAGTATAATTTCTTTAACTTCCCCTAAGTAGTCTGGAGGCGTAAGCTATTACCTTATCTCTTTTCATTAGAACACATCCAAATCCTTGATGTGCGGCATCACAATATACAATAAAATCTTCAGTCCTTTCTGGTAATGCTAAGCTAGAGGCACTGCAATTTACTTTTTAATAATTCAAATGCAGTCTTTTGCTTTTCTCCCAAATATAGGGTTTGTCTTTTTGAGTTAATTCTGTAAGTGGCTGAGCTATTCTTGAGAAATTCTCTATGAATCTCCTATAATATCCTACCAATCCTAAAAATTGGCGTATCTCTGTTGGTGTCTTTGGATCTTCCCATTTCTTAACAGGTTCTAATTTTGCTTGATCAACTTGCATTCCTTGTTGATTAACTACATGCCCTAAGAATTGTACTTTCCTTTTCCAAAATTCACACTTTGAGAATTTTGCATATAGTTTCTCTCTTTGTAACAACTCCAAAGTCATAATTAAGTGCCTTTCATGATCTTTCTTACTTTTAGAATAGATTAGGATCTCATCTATGAAGACTATGATAAATTTATCTAGGTATGTTTTGCATATCCTATTCATTAGGTCCATGAATGCTGCAGAAGCATTAGTTAACCCAAATGGCATTACAAGGAATTCATAATGACCATATCTAGTTCTGAATGTAGTTTCTGGTATGTCCTCATCTTGAATTCTTAGTTGATGATATTCTGATCTCAAATCAATTTTCGAAAAGTAACTAGACCCTTGTAGTTGGTCAAATAGATCATCTATCCTGGGTAAGGGATATCTATTCTTTATAGTCACTTTATTGAGTTCCCTATAGTCTATACACATCCTGAAAGTTCCATCTTTCTTTTTAACAAATAGAACTGGTGCACCCCAAGGTGATATACTAGGACGTATAAATCCTTTGTCCAGTAGTTCTTGTATTGATTCATCAATTCCTTCATTTCTGTTGGTGCTAAACGATATGGTGCTTTAGCTATAGGAGCGGTTCCTGGTACTAATTCTATTTTGAACTCTACTTGACAATGGGGAGGTAAACAAGGTAATTCATCAGGAAATATATCAGGATATTCCTTAATGATAGGAACACTTTCTAGGTTTTCTTTATCTACTTTGGTGTCAACAATATGAGCTAGGAAAGCTAAGCATTTCTTTCTTAAACATTTTTGTGTGTTCTTACAGGAAATTATCTTCATGATACCTTTAGGTTTCTCACTATATATACAAAGTGTTCTATTTTCATTAATCAGAGGTATTCTTATCATTTTCTTGCCACATACTATTTCAGCCTGATTTTTACTTAACCAATCCATTCCCACAACAATATCAAATCCTCCTAGATTAATAGAAATCAGATCTATATTGAAACAATATTCATCTAAATTTGTAGTACAATTAGGAATGATTTCACAGGCTTCAATTATCTTACCATCAGCTAATTCTATCATATATTTTTTATTTAACTTTTCTGAGGTTAGGTTAAGCAGTGGTCTAAACGTGTTTGAAACAAAACTACGGGTTGCTCCAGTATCAAATAGTACAGTAGCGTACTGATTGTTTATAGGAAACTTCCCCGATACAACCTCCGGTTCTTGTCGAGCTTCTTCAGCTTGCATTACAAAAGCTCTTCCTTGAGGGATGTTTTGGTTGACTGGAGCCTTACACTTCAGTTGTGGACATTCATTTCGAAAGTGATTTTCGTTTCCACATTGATAGCAGACTGGTTGTGGGTTAGTGGGGCTCTTATAGTCTCGGGATATATGTCCTATTTTCTTGTAGTTGTAACAGATTACCATTGCGCAATTACCCTGATGATATCTCTGACAAGTACTACACCATGGCTGGTTTTTGGTTTGGAGTTTCTTTTCCCGTGTCATCCTTAAGAAGTTTCGGGTGGGTTGTCGAGCTATCCTTTTCTGGGAATTTCCTCTAACTTCCCTCCTGAGTTATCATCACTCCATTTCCTCTTCTCTCCTCATCTGGGGTTACTTAAGGATCCGTTTCTTATCATTTCGGCAGTCAAGCTTCCTGATAGGCTTACGGCATCTTGAAAAGTTTTAGGCGTAGCAGATTTCACTAGTCCTCTGATTTGTGGTACTAATCCCCAAATATATCTCCCTATCCTTTTTGCTTCTGGGGTCACTAACTGTGGTACTAGCCTTGGGAGTTCATTATATCTATCAGTGTACTCTCGATGTGCTGCCTCTTTCATTTCTTTTGCTAAGAATCTAGTTTCTAGCTTTTCTATTTCATTATAGGGATAATATTTTTCTATTACTAAACCCCTGAATTCGTCCCAACTAATCCATTCATAACATGCCTACCTTTAGTGTGAATTTCCATTTTCCACCAGGATTGTGCCTCTCCCTTTAGTGAATACGAAGCAAACAAGGTTTTGTTGTTGTTGGCACACTTACTGATTTCCAAGGTTGATTCCATCTCGTCCAACCAGCATAGAGCTTGTACAACTCCGCCTTTACCATCAAATTCCCGGGGCCTACATGACATAAAAGCTTTATAGGAGCATCCTTTTTCAGTTATAGTTCCTTCTTCCAGTTGTCCTCTCATGGTATTGTTGATGGGTATTTCGTTACCTAGTGTTACAGTTCCAAGGTTTAGGTTTTGTTGAAGTTGGGTTACTAGTGTGGGTATAGCAGCCTCTATCTGCCGTGTTACTAATCGTGAGATTCTATCATCTTCATTGGTGGTTGTGTTTATAGGAGTTTCTTCTCCGAACCTCGTCCTAGGTCGTCCAACTCATGCCGTTCTTCTTATGGGCTGTGTGTTCCTTCTTGGCGGCATGATTTTCTGTAGTTAATTGTAGTCAATATATATAAGAAAAAATTTAATTTCTTAATAGCATTTTGGTTAACACTTAACAGACAATAATTCCAAACATAAAAGATATATTTCATTTAAGTTCTTATTAAGGATTTTTGCATGTTAAAGTTAGAAGGTAATTCTACTTTCTGTGAACCCATTTCCATATCCTCGAAAAGATGTTTTTCTTGGGTGTCTTCAATTCTTTAACATCCTTCTGAATACTCCTGATTCATTGTTGGATTTCTTAAACTTTTTAAGAGTGTGTTGAGCTGTCATCATTTGGTCCTCATCCATCTTTGTCTTTTGCTTTCTCTTTCTTCATTCTTGGGTGAGTCAGCATTTTATATTTCTGTATCCTTTTCTTGCTTAGCCTGAAACCTGTTTCCGCGTTGTACCTTTTTCCTGGGAGTTTTAATTGTATATCCTCCTACTATTACTCGTGCACGCCAGACATAGAATTTTGGCTTATGGTTATTTTCAATTTTAGTTTGAGGAGTTTCCATGACCTGCTGAGGTTCGGGTTCAAAGGTTATTTCTTTATAATTCTTATGGTCTGAATGTTTAGATGGGTCAGTCTCACTGTGATAACTATCAGGGGTCATAGCTGCAAAAAGTCTTTTTATAATTTCGAGCAAAATAGTTAGTCATTTATTTCCACACGTTATAAATAAATTTTACCTTTAAATTTACTAAAAAGTATGTTAGATTATTCATGAATCACAAAAGTTCACGCATACATAGCATGCAGATTTATAGTTATCATAATACGAGCTTATGGTTATAGTCTAGGTATTTTATAATACCTAATTCTCTATAACCAATGGCTCTGATACCAACCTGTCACATCCCGGCGAAAGCGTGAGATGCTAATTTGAGTGTGACTTGTTCGACCAGAACTCATTGATTAAATGACTAAATAATTTAATAAAACATAACATCACATATAATTACTAAGTTAGGATTACATCAAACCATAGATAGTTAAAATTTGATCTAACATAATCCTATTACAAACATATATCTAAACTGCTACATCTTCAGTAACGATGGAAGTGCGCGTCCACCGGTAAGCTGAGATCATACATGTTAACAGTTAGATTAACACAAACTTTTCTCATGATTTCTCCCCAGCCGTTGTAAACATCAAAAAAAACATTATGTTGTTACTTATGATAATTTCCTGAAAAATCATAATCAGAATTGTCAACATAATGTTGGTGAGATCATAGGTTTAAACTTTAAACAAAATACTTTGATGCATTATATACACCAAACCTTATATAATACTCAAATAATTCATAACTGTCATACATAATTCATAAAATCAGATAATATAGCATCACAACACTCATCCTGTTGGTGCAAGAAATATTTTCCTAAGTAGCGCTACATATATTACCTAACGGTTCCACATCCGAATTAATGGTTGCAACATAAATGACAGTATATCTCAAAAATTGCATCAATCATAAAATCAATAGTATGCTTTTTCCCCCAAAAGTTTATAAAAATAAAAACGGGGCTATGAGTCTCACCTTTACTCCAAAAGATGACCTATAAACAAAATATTCATAGTTTAGAAAATATATATATTTTCTTCAAAATTTTCACTACCTCATATATCATGAAATTTTTACAGAAAGTGGGTCCATAAATTAGACATAACATATTAAATTTTCATGTTTTAATAATTTTCAGATTTTTCATAATTGTTATAATATTTGAATAAATTATCAGAAATACCTTCGGGTCTCTTAAAATTCTCAAATTTAGTCAGAATACTTGTCATAGCTTTTGTAGATTCTCAGAATTTTTTCAAGTCCCAAATCATGGAAAAGTTAATTTTCATGATTTTTATCATTTTCCAATATTTAGTAAAAATATTAGAATATGTCAAAAATTCCTATTTTTATACAAAATGTTCTATTCTAAATTTCATATTTTCTGTAAACTTTTCATAATTTATTTCATAGTTTAAGTATTTTTCCCGATTTTTAGTTAGCAAAATTTTTAAAAATTCATAACTTAGGCATAACTTGGAATTAGGTCACGAAACTTTTTCTGTAAATCTCATAAATCATAAGAGTTAACATATAATTCTTTCAACTACTTTCCAGGTTTATTTCTTCCGGCATAAAACTTTCTTCCAAATACTTAAATAATTTGTATAAATTATTTTACTTGTAGTAATATCATCATACTTTGCAGAAGAATATTTCCTGTTTTAATGTCTCGAAAGCCTCTTCTTTCTAGGGTCCCCATAAAAAGAGTCGATTCTTTTGGATTAGCGCCGTTAACGGTTTAGCAATCTTCGATAAATTCGCTATGAACCTACGGTAATATCCCGCTAATCCCAGAAAAGAACGAACCTCGGTTGGGGTTGTGGGAACACACCAATTCTTCACGGCTTCAATTTTAGCAGGATCCACATGAATTCCTTGGCTATTCACCACATGCCCTAAGAATTGAACTTCCTCCAACCAAAATTCACACTTGGAAAACTTGGCGTATAATTGTTCCTTCTTCAAAAGTCCAAGAACTTGTCACAAGTGTGTCTCGTGATCGATTTTTGTCTTGGAATAAATAAGAATGTCACCAATGAACACGATCACGAACTTATCCAAATAAGGTTTACATACTCGATTCATGATATCCATGAACACGGCAGGTGCATTGGTTAAGCCAAAAGGCATGACCATGAACTCGTAGTGTCCATATCGAGTATGAAAAGCGGTCTTTGGAATGTCATCATCGTGATACCCAGAACGTAAATCGATCTTTGAGAATTGAGTTGCTCCTTGAAGTTGATCGAAGAGATCATCGATTCGAGGAGAGGGTATCGGTTTTTGATAGTAAGCTTGTTGAGTTCTCGGTAATAGATGCACATACGGAACGACCCATCCTTCTTCTTCACAAACAGTACAGGCGCACCCCATGGTGATGAACTAGGGCGAATGAAACCCTTATCGGTCAACTCTTGCAATTGACTAGCTAGTTCTTGCATTTCAGACGGTGCAAGACGATAAGGTGATTTAGCCACAGGGTTCGCACCAGGGATTAAGTCAATCTTGAACTCAACTTCTCGCACGGGAGGTAACCCTTAAGATCCTCGGGAAAACCTCGTGAAAGTCCCGCACAACAGGGATGTCTTTCAACTCCTTACCCTTGGCTTTCGTATTAACTACATATGCCATAAAAGCCATGTAGTTTTTACTTAAGCACTTGCGGGCCTTGACGCAAGACATGAGTTTGAGTCTTTGGGATGATTTCTCCCCAAAGACCTTCAAAGTATCACCGGTCGGTAAAGGAATTCAAATACACTTCTCGAAGCATAGAATTTCCGCACGATGCTTGGCTAACCAATCCATACCAATGATAACATCAAAGCTTCCCAATTCCATAGGAATAAGGTCGACAAAGAGCTCGTGTTCGTTAAGGCTTAAGGTGCAGTCACATATTACAACGTCAACGACGATAGATTTTCCATCGGCGACCTCGACTGTGAAAGATCTTTCCAGGTTAACACGCGGTTTAGAAAGTATAGGCTCGAATTCCAGGGACACGAAACTCCTATCGACACCCGAATCAAACAATACGGAAGCATAATGACTATTTACAAAATACATACCTATTTGGTAATAATCCATTATTGGTATGATGAACACATACAGAAACTTTTATAAGACAAGAAACGATTTAAAAGGCATAGTTCCCGCATTGCGAGGACATTGCGGACGAATATGACCAGACTCGTCACAATTATAGCAGGTTCGGTTGGTAAGCATGGCAGTGTTGTTTGGCGCACGAAGACAAGTAGCCACCGAATGACCATACTTCCCACACAACGAGCAGACTCGACATGGAATATTGCTCGCATGATGGTACTTGCACGTGTTACACATGGGATATGGACCAGCATAAGCTCTAGCCACAGGGGCTTGATTTGCAACCATCATTTGTTTTTGAGGAGCATTGGGTGCAGTCACAGCGTAGTTGCGCGTCGGGGTGAACTTACACTTCTTGTTTTGAGAAGATGACTCGGCCCTTACCTCCTTTGTTGCCTCGGGTGTCACCTTCGTAGTAGACTTGGAACCCTTTGCTGACATAGTGCCAGCTCTTATATGATTCTCGTTGAGTTGTACAGTGATAGTAATCACCTCCTCCAAAGTTGTGGGCCGAAACTTGTGTATATTGACCATAGTTTATCACTCATCCCAGAAATCCCCAGGTAAGCATGACTAGTCCCGTAGGATTTATGCGAAATGCTTGCCTTAGCCCGAATGCCTTTTTGCCAGGAAATCCAGGATACAGGTGTCTATGTGTCACACAATATTTCTTAGGTTCATGAAATCAAAACCTTGATGAGATTTATATAGATTAAACATAACGTCTAAAGATCCAAGTCATAAGCATAAGCATAAGTTTTCACGTGTCGTCGAGAATAAGATTAAGAAGTTTCATGTTCAGGGAGAGTCAAAGAGTCAAATATAAGTTTAGGGAGACAGGTAATAATGTTTAGGCAATCCTATGCTAAAGCATCAAATTACACATAAGAAGGCATAGCATTATGTGGCATGCAAACTATGTAATTTACAGGATAGAAATATAATTCTATAAGGTTCATGCACACTATGGTCTAGGTCACCATTTCTATAACCTAGATCCCTATAGTTATGGCCTCTGATACCAATCTGTCACACCCCAACCTTGACGGCGGAAACGTCGAGATGTGAGGGTTAAGATCGTCACAGCCACATAACGCTATTAATAACCCAATATATATTAATCATAAGTTCCAATTGTACCATTACAATCATAAGTCTCAAAGAAATTAAAAGCATAACATAAGATGTAACAAGTCATTTTTATTTCATTTATTTATCTAGGTCCATTCCTAGATGTGCAAGCTTCAAAGAGTAGAAAAATCAAGCTTGAGGATTTCCTGAAACATGTTAAAAATAAAAAATATCAACAATAATGTTGGTGAGATTTCCATAGTTTGGAATACATAGATATATAAAAGATAGCAATTCATGTTATAAGTTAGAGAGCAAAGTAACTAGGGATGTAAGACAGAATGCACAATCAAACCTTGACAAAGTTTCACAAGTCTCAAACGTTTACAAGCATATACGATTAGCTAAGTGTACTTGGATCAACCAAGCAGGCTTGTCAGGCCTATAGATCTATGACGTCGCCAGGCTAGCAATAGTTAATGATTGTACATATATTCGACATTACATGGTAGCTACAAAGGTCATCTAACCATAACATACAAGTGAATTGCCATAAGTTTACAAGCATCAAACGTGTTTACAAGTGCAATGTTTATAAGGTAGCATGTTTCACCCTAAAAGTGTAGAAATATAAAAAGGGGTATAGAAATACTCACTTGATCAAATGAATATAAATGATGATTAATAAGAATAATAGCAATAGTTCCAATGAAGTTCTTCGCAAGGTACCTAAGTGTGAAATATTTACAAGATTTAGATTAATGATTTAACATGATCTAGGGTTTCAATGGGAATTTGGGGGTTTTAATATTTAGATAGCGTTAGTTAGTAAGATCTTATATATATTTTAGTCCAAGAATAATATCATGTAAGAAATTTTAAAGGAATTAAATCCTTATAATAATTTTGTGAATTTAACTTATAAAAATATATAATTTCTATAGTAATCATGATTAAACCATAAATATAAAATGTTTAGTGTCCAAATAATAATTAAATGATTTAAAAGAAAATATCATATAAAGTCTATTTTTACATGATTAAACTAGGCAAAATATTTGTTAATATTATTTTATAAGAAAATTGTTAAGGTATTTATGGTGATAAATTTATAGAAAAATAATGGGATAGCTAAAAAAATAAACAAAGTTTACAAAACTACTTTTTATAATTTTCAGAAAATTTTATATATTTTTTAAAGGCTGGAAAAGCCTAAAAAATATATTGGAGGTCGCCGGGTTCGAACCCGGGATCTCTAGTATAGAATGTGAGTGGCGAACCAGTGAACCAGAGACAGATGTTGTGCTAAGACCCGGTTTTCAAATCTTAAAAACATAACCATACAGAAACCCCCAAATCCAAGAATCCTAGATTGTTCTTGAATTAAATTGAACATCAATTCGTTGTTGTGAATCAAAGTAACCATGGGGCTTTTGTTTCCCATGTTTAAACGATCCAAATTATGTTAATAACTTACTTGGTTTTGATCGAATTGAAGGTTCTTGGGTTCAACGAGCTTTGCGGCTATACTTGATTTTCAATTCGTTGTGTGTGTATGTGTTTCGAGCAATTGAGGGTTCAGTTAGTTTAGGAAACCCAATTAGAATAAAAGCCCTCAAATTTATAGGTTCAATTCGTTGATTTGGTACCCAACGGCTGCAACGTTTAAATCGAGGGTTACAGGTCGAATTAAGTTGTTTAATTGTTGTTGTAGGTGCAATGATTCATCACATTTAGTTCGTGATTAACTAATGGAACGTTTCTAGTCGTTTGATTGCTTTGTTATTATGGTTTAGGTGTAAACCGATTTGGTCATTGAAGTGTATTCGGTTTCAAGTTCAAAAAAATAGTAAATCCGCATTGAAACCCACATTAAGGCACATTCTCAGGTTTGATTTTGCCTCACGATTATTTTGGTGTAACTTGGGGTCAAAACCGAGGCTTAAAACCTGGTTTTTGGCCTTGCCGGAGCCGCGGCCGGATGTTGGCCGGACATCGGCCGAAAAAACAAGGGGGGGAGAATTTGGTTTGGGTTTTAAAAATATTACACAATTAGCCTCTCAACTTTTGTAGGCTTATTATATTATGCTTTAAACTTTCATTTTAAGTTTATAAATTGAAAAAACTAACCCCATAACTTTTAAGTTTCAAATCTTTTTAAGTTTTATAATTTTTATAAATTGTTATTATTATTATTATAGTTATTATGGTTGTTATTTATTTTGTAATCTATTAGAAATGTTATTATGTTTAATTTAATAGTTATGTTATTAACTTTTAAATAAAAGAATTAACTAATGAAAACAAGGAATCAAACATAAATAAACTACAAATTCCATAAATGACACCAATGGTCCTTATAAGATTAACAAAGTTAACTTTAAATTAACCCAAAATTACAAGATTTTACAATGATGAGTTCTATGCTTAGGGTAGTGATTTGGCAACATAGCTTGCATTATTTGGCCTCCATAGGGTGTTAAGGTGGCGGTTTGATGGGTGGTCTTATGAAGAACCGAATAGGTGGCGGTGTAAGGGGTGGGTTGGTGTCATGGTGAAGCTAGGTGGCAATCAAGGAGATAAGTGAGTCATCATGTTATCATTACAATTTTAATCAATACTTAGGGTGTTAATCAGATGGCTAATGGCTCTAATGAACCGAGTCTTAATCTTAAATGGTGCTTAGGTTTGAGGTTTAAGTGTATAAGATTTACTTAGTTTTGTTTTGATGTCAAGTTTCTTTTGATGTTGTATGGTAGTGTTTGGTTGGGTTGTGTTTTTGTATCATTTGGTGAATGATTTGATGTTATAAAGTTGTAACATTTGATCACATAATGTTTGATAACAAAAACTTATACATACAAACTAATGCATACTTAAATTTTATGTATGCATGCAAGCATGCATACGTACATCATATATATATATATATATATATATATATATATATGTATGTATGTATATTCACATAAACACATATAATATATATATATATATATATATATATATATATATATATATATATATATATATATATATATATATATATATATATATATATATATATATATATGTAAGGTTAGTCAAATAATGAATAACATATAAGAGAATTTATTCGTAGATTAATTTTTCCTAACCTTATTTTTAGGGTCGTCACATCACCCACCTCCATTTTCTTCTGGGCGTATTAATTTTCAATATTTGCCTGCAATTTTTAAGAATAAAATAAAAGGGTTTAAGATTCTTTCAAAATTTCAACAACATAACTGTTATAAAATGAAAAAAAAATCGTGTTGTTTTATCATAAGCATATATAACATAAAATTCTCAAGCTTCAACATATAAACTAAATCAAAACCAACACTTCTCAGATATGGATAGCATATAAACCATGTTGTTTAATTATAAGCATATATAACATATAATTCCCAAGTTTTAACATATAAACTAACAATTCATCAAAATCAATAATTATCAAATATGAATAGCATATAAATCAACAACTCACCAAAATAGTCTAAGGACACAAAAACTTTAAGTTGATTGAAGTCTGTTCGGATGATTTTGACACAAACAAACAAATGATAGTCAAAATGCATCAAACCATTTTAATAGCTTAATCTCAACAACAATATTTTTAATATGAGCACATGGTAATAGCATACTTAACATATTAAACTTACTTAATCTTCTTCTGTCCTCTGGTTGACACATCCTAAACCTTCTCTTTAATGTGACCCCCTCCATGTTTTAATATGACTTCGGGTCCATAAACAGTAAAAACAATAATCATGATATTTGAAAAGATTTAATTAATAAATATTAAATAATATATGTTTTTTTACATGAAGGTATCACCTCATCACCTACAATGTAGACTTGGAAAGAATTTTTTAGCTCTATTCCCTACATTTTTTTCCTGAAAGATGTTTAATTTGTTCACTTGACAACTCGACCAACTGCCCCATGCATTTTGACTTTGATATTCAAGTGGATTATTTATAGCCTATTAATATTATCATAACTTTCTTGACTTAAGAAATATTATTTTATGTCATATCTTCTATCTTTAAAAGCTCACTAGTAGTCCATGTGAATTCCAGCGGTTTGAACCACGATGAAATTCTAAATCATTCATTCAAAACAAAATAGTTAGAAAAATATAAAATTTATGATGAACAATTTACAAATAAAACACTATATAAATACTCATCTCATGAAAATTAAACAATAATATGTTAAACGTATCAGGAACTATATCCTAAGTGGGATAATCAAAAAGAAACTGAGGGAATATGATTGGATAAATCTATTACAAATAATTGATTATTTTTTCTCACAACTTCATATTGTGTTTCTCGTATGATCAAATTGCACAGGCATTGATTGGTTGTTGTTTGTAGCTTGTTTCTCATATAAATTTAATTTCTTTCTTTTGATCATTTTTTTCTTAGCTGATGCTATATTGATATAAAAAATTAAAAAGTTATCAATATTTTGTAATATATTCAATAAAGTTACATATTGAAAACATTACATTACATGACCGGCAACTAGAAGGGAGAGTATATCCATACTCGTGGGGGTCCCCATCACCGCCATGTGATCTTCTTACACTTGAGGACATAACCTACAACAAAACAATTAATAAACATAATCATGTGAATTTTTAATAAGAAATATAATAATATGTTCTCAATACCTACAATCAATCTAAATTATCACTATAAAGATATTTATCTTCATCTACATAATCATCATCGTTGTCATCCTTAGTGTCATTAATTTCTAATGCATCTTCATCTTCTTCATAATTATTAATGAAATCTTTCTCATTTGAGAGATATGCATCTTCATCATCATTAATAAAATCTTCATCATAAACAATTGTAGTTTTTGTATTGACATAGTTGACGTCTGATACCATCAACACAAGTCGCACCTCCGACCCAATAGCAATTAGTATTATACCTGGGCGATAATAAGTCTTGAAGTTACTTGATCGATGGAAGAAGTTCGAGACTGTGTTATGGTTTTCTATTTTTATCATGGTTTTCTATTTTTATCATGATAATATGTTTCTATTGCTGGAGGTAGTTTGCAGGTCATACTTTAGGTAGTGGATTAGTGGTAGATTGGTACACACTTTTCGGTCGATATAACATTATACTAGGTTTTAAACTCGAATTAGATCGGGATTTGGAGGTTAGACTGGTGTGATCCACCCAAAATCATTGTGTTTTCAAGGAATCGATCGGTTCAAACTAGTTGGTGGTGGGACCGGGAACGGGAAACTGGGTTGGATCGCTTTTTTATTTTTTATAGTTTTTTTGGATTTTAATGTGTTTAACACATGGTTCGAACTATGATATAAAGTGTTGGACATAAGATTTGTGTTGAGTTTTTATATAACTTAAAACTAAACATATAAAAATATCTATATTGAATTATATATATAACTATATATCTAATATACATATATATAATTATGATATATTTGGTTCTTAATCCGGTCCGACCGGTTCGATCAGTCGGCTAGTAAAATAACTGGTTCGTCTTTTGATCCGGTTCTGAAAATATTTACTCATTTGTTATGAGTTATCATACACTAATTACTAAAAAGATGACACCAATTTGTGAATTAGGTGTTGTTTGTTTTTTTTTGCAGGAAAACATCTACAGTCTGCGGACCACATCTGTAGACATCTGCAGCAGAAGATGTGGACCAAACGTATGTAGTCTGCAAAAAAAATGACCGTTTGTTTTAACATCTGCAGAGTGGTAAAAAATATTATGTAATTAAATTAAACCTATTTTTAAACCTATTTTTAACACTTGTTTCCTTGGACTTGTATCACACACAAACATCCATACGTACATACAAATATATACACACCCATACGTACAAGCAACTGGCATGCGAGTTGTGGGGAGGGGGGTTGGCGGGCACAGGTAGGAGGAGGGGGAGGGGGCGTAGGTAGGGGAGGTGGAAGCGGACGACGAGCGAGGTGGGAGGGGGGACCGGAGCAGGTAGGGGGAGGGGGAGGCGAAGGAGGCGGTGTGTAAGGCCCCGTTCCCGGGACGCTTACAGCTGGGTTCTCATCGCACATAAAACGTATAATTACATTTGTATTTCATAAAATCGCAGCGGAAAACTAAAACTATCTTTCATTTCCACGTAAATGCTTTTGCAAGTTAATACAACATTCATTACAAAATAGCTTGTTCGCATTACAATGCAAAAACATTAATCAAAAGAATGCCATCCCAAAAGAGCTGAGTAGCTTCACGGTGTGCCATCCTCAGCAATCATTACCTGCCAACTGGAAAACATATAAAAAGTGAGCGTTGCTGAGTGAGTTCTAGTTTTATTACAAAACATACTTACTTTCATATAAAACCATTCGTTACTTTTACATGATCACACATCGTACGTACACATAGATAATATCATTATTATCTTCTTCATTCATTCATTCGTTCATTCATACTTCGTTCTTTCATACGTAATCTTTTGTTCCTTTATACGTTCGTTCCTTCGAGTCTGTTGCGACAACAGGGTCGCTCACCTCATTAACAATCCCAACGACTTTGCGCTAACCGAGTCTGTTGCAACCACAAAGTTGCTCACCCCAATTGCCTGTTTTTAACGATAGCATGCTTTCCGAGTCTCTTGCAACCATAGGGTTGCTCACCTCATGGCAACTTCACAATAACATGTTGTCCGAGTCTGTTGCAACAACTAAGTTGCTCATCTCCTTTCTCTGGCCATCTTAATGATGCCTATGATCCGAGTCTTTTGCAACCACACGTTGCTCACCCCATTGGCAATCTCCATGATTGCCTGTGATCCGAGTCTTTTGCACACGTTGCTCACCTCATTGTATGCTTGCAAGCCTTTCCTTCATTCATTCGTCATTCAATAATGCATGCATTCTTACTTTATGTTCTCCTTTCATTATCTTTCACTTTACGTTACATAATACTTCATTTATTCATTAACATGACACATAGGGCCACAAGAAAGATAACATACATCATTATAAGGAACATATCATACACATTCATCATTATCATACAGGGCAACATCATGCATACATAACAAGCCTTAATCATGCAACATCATCATCATCATCATCATCATCATCATCATCATCATCATCATCATCATGCCCAACATGCTTTCTAAGGCCTCGAGCGTCATCTTACAAACTCTATGGGAACCTTTACGTCAAAACTTACATCTGCACTTTCCCCCAAAAGTCAGAAGTCAATCTACACCTTCCTCAGGTACAACAGCCCTATTCGGGCGTATGGACACCCTTCAGTCGCGTGGCCTTCATGCGACTGAACACTATGCGAATGGACTCATGTGGATGAACACCTATGCGAATGAACATCCAGTCGTGCGAATGGACAATGCGGATGGACCTCATGCGAATGGGATTAATGCGAATGAGCACTTATGCGACTGGACCTTCAGTCGCATGACCTCCATGCGACTGGCCTTTCAATCGTGCGAATGGACCTTCAATCGTGCGAATGGACATTCAATCGTGCGAATGGACATTCAATCGTGCGAATGGACCCCAATCGCACCCTAATCGGTCGTATGGCCTCCATTCGGCCTCCAGTCGGTCGCCTAGCCCTAACTGATGCAGAATGTAGTTCATCCCGACTGCAGCCGAGGGTTTTCGGCCTCCAAACTCATCCAAACCCATTTTAAGCCTAAATCGACCATCCTAACCTTAGGAATGCATACCATAACACCATACAAGCACACACACGCCCGGAAACATACACGAAACGCATCACACACATCACACCCAAATGGGTCAAACACATACACATACAAAAACGGGTTTTTTTATGCTTTCCAGCCCCAAAATCGTTTGAAAACAAGTAAAAGTGGGGTTCTAGAACTCACATAAACGAGCACAACGACAAGAGCTTCGATTTGGCTTGCTTCACGATGATTTTGGCGATCCGAACCAACTCGAACCAACTTTTCCTCTTTTTCTCTTCTTTCTCTCTTCTTCTCTTTATGAAGCTGAAATGTGGGGTGTGTGGGGAGAGTGGGCTGCCCTCTCCCTACTAATATCACCACATTTCCCAACTTTTCTTCGTTGGCGAGTTTGGTCCCTCGACTTTTGGACTTTATTTTCTTTTCTTTCTTCACTGGCTTCAAAATAATAAATATTCGGGTGTTACACGGTGTTCGGCCCGGTGGGGGTGGTGGGGCGGCGGTGGTCCGACGGTGGGGGAGGTGGGGCGGGGGTGGTCCGACCGGTGGGGGAGGTGGGGCGACGGTGGGGGAGGTGGGGCGACCAGTGGGGGAGGTGGGGGGAGGTGAGAAGAGGTTAGAAGATCTCAGAAGTCATAGGTTCACATCTTCTTCATGCAGGCCTCATGAAAACATTTTTTAATAAAATGTCTTCCAAAAAACAAACACTCTGCGCACTCAAAACCTCTTCCCGCGTCTGCGTGCACGCAGATGAAGAGGTGGAAAAGAGGTTTTGGTAAAAAAACAAACACCACCTTAGTCACATAATTCTATGCAAGTCCGACCAAATAACCTTTTAACCCATCAAAAACCATAAGAACCCTTTCTGTGTGACAAATAGCATTCAAATAATTTCAACCTCTTCAAATAGTTGAAATTTATTATACGTCTTCAATCAAAACAATTATCAACCTTTCAACTTATTATCACTAGAGACTACCCAAAATAACATTTGGTGTATAGAGAAATTAACCATCACATTAAATTGCATAACATAATACGGATCGAAGTAACATTGTAAAACTGTAAAGCATTTAACTCATTCTCTAAAACTGATTTTAATTTACTTGCACAATAAAACATTTAATTTATTGTACCTTTAAAGTGAAAACTTGTATATATTATTGTGTGGGCTTATGTTTGTGTATTTACAAACTATTCTAATAATCAACAAATTGTCAAGTAACTTACCACTCACTAGCCAATGGCAAACATCATGAAGCACCTTTCTTTACTTCTGGTCATCAACTTGATGTGCAAAGGTATGGTATACTAACATATTAATCATATTATATACTTGTACTAATGTTTTTCATAATTTGTTGATATGTTGTGTGTAATTATGTATGAAGGAGCTTGTGGTCAAGAAGAATACAAACTCTCGATCCATCAAGAGCCAACGGGTGCACCCCAAGAATGGCAAGTGATGCTTCTAAATTCAAGCCCATGTGTTTTCTAGAATGTAACGTTATATTGTAAAGAGTTTCAATCTCGTATAGAACATGATTCTAGGGTCATTGTGAAACAAGGTGGCGTGTGCATCGTGAATGGTGGTTTGCGGATAAACCCTCAAGAGAGCCTTCAGTTTGTTTATGTTTCGGAAAATCTCCTTTCACAATGGCCGGACAAAATTTAGTGTGTAAATGAATAACTTAGTGCTTTTAAATTCTAGTTAAGTACTTGATCATTTCAGTTAATAATATGTGGATTTTTTGAATTCATATGGATAGCTTCTTATATAATTTTGGCTTAAAAATGGTCATAAAAGATGGAAGTTTTCCACATCATGTTTGATTTTTATGTTGTGGAAGGTGTCACATTATGACGGACGACGGTAAATAGATTCAAATAAACCCTTTTAATACAAAAAACTCAATATGTTTGGTAGCAATTATATCCAGAAATGCATGTTACAGTAAGAAAGTTGTGATCAAATGATAACTAGGTTATTTCAACACGCGCGTTGCGCAACTGTTCAAGGTGTAACAATACAATTTGATCGGGGTGTAAATGAGCCGAGCCGAGCCCGAGTTCGCTTAGACTCGAGCTAGGCTTGTTTAGTTTTAAAAAGCTTGAGCTCGAGTTTGGCTCGTTTGAAGTTGTATTTCTAAAGCTCGAGTTCGGCTCGTCAAAATATTATCAGGCTCGAGTTCGGTTAGGGCTCGGCTCGTTTATTGTTAAATTATTAATTTTTATTTTCCTTATAATCACTTTTATTTTTATAATGAAACTTTTTTTATATTAACATAGTATATATTATTTAATTAATTTTATCATAATAATATATACTGTATATATATATATATATAATATATATATATATATATATATTATATGTAAATGAAAATTATATAAAACAAAAAGCTCGTTCAGGCTCGCGAGCCAGCTCGAGCTCAAATTCGATGTCTGAAGCTTGGGCTCGAGCTCGTTTAGTAAACAAAAAGCTCGTTTGAGCTTGGCTCGATTCGAGCTTTTTTCAAACCGATCCCGAGTAGCTTGCGAGCCGGCTTGGCTCGTTTACACCTTACAATTTGAAATTTGCAACAATAATCTGAGATATAAGCCTATGCTTATCATCATAGACCCGCATATAAACAAAACGCAACCAATACCATCAAGTATTTACAAAACAGATAAAGATGGGTCTGGTGGCTTGAGAAAATCCCAATAATTGAATGGTAAAACTTTGTTGTAGAAGGCTAAAAAAATTTGTCCTAGCGGATGCAAGCCTGCAAAAGATTTGCTTACCTCATCAAAACAACGAACACAATACCCACATGTTTGTTATCATTCCCTACTAACATTCGAGACGACCATCTATTAATCTGAAAACAAAATAAATAGCCTCAAGGAAGAAACCAACGATGAGTTCTGGATGTAGGCTTAGGTGAACGCATGATCACTATCACCACCTAACAACACCATCTAAGATTGTCCCCATCGCTTTGTCATGGGCCGCCCGTTGCCGACGTGAACGGCACCCGCCGGAAGGTTGGCGATGGGGGAGAAAGGAGGAAGACGCCCGATCCATGGGCAAGGGCGACGGAAAGGAAGGAGTGGTGGGGGTCGTCACCATAGATAATAATTTTAAATGATTTTAAATTAAATGTTTTAATTAAAATATTTTAAAAACTTTTAATTATAATAATAATTTAAGTATAATATTTTAATTAAAATAAGCTAATTAAATAAAAATATGTTAATTTTTTTAAATTTATGGTATTAAACTAATTAATTAGAGTTTATTTTTTATTTTTTAAATTATTTTTTGTTTTATTCATAACGGGTACTTTTTTTGTTTTTTATATAACGGGTATTGTTTAGTTTAATTCATAATGGCTATTTTTTGTATCGTCGTTTCTATCTATTAATTTCAAATCATCGTTTTTATTTATTGTTTTACGTTATTGTTTTTATTTTATTTTAATTAAATATATTTTATAATAATTTAATATATTTATTTAAAAGTAATTTAATAAATAAAATATAAGGTGGAAAAATAAAGGTGGTTGTGGGAATGGTAGTGTTGGGGGTATAAAGTATTTGTGGAAATAATGGATGGAGATGAGTGATCGATGTCGAAATATCAATCAAATAAGATGTAAAATATGTGTTCCTGTTCACCTTAACTAGTTAGGATAGATAGGTTGTTGATCCTCGTGGAATTAGTGGTCGGTGTATCGTACTTTGATTTGTAAGAAAATGACTTAAACTAAAGAATTATTAAACTATTGTCTCTTGACTGTGAAAAATGAATTTTTGAATGATTATCAAATTAACATAAGAAAATAAATTGCAAGTAATGAAAATTGATTAGAAGATGATAATATAAAAGGTAATCCACCCAGGGATTCAGGTTTGGTTCTCGGTAATCGCTTAGTTCAACTTAGTGGAAATTCTTAACGGGGATTCTATATGTGTAATAATTAAGTGATAGAGATAATCAAAACTTAACGGATCTTAGTACACCATGACAATTGAATTAGCAACCAAAACCTTGCAATCATCCAACTCGCGCAAAATTATATGAAATTCAAATCAAGATTTAATTAAACAATTTTTTAAACAATCAAACACAAGTTAAACTCAATAAAGAACTTAACGGGTTCTATAGAGTAATCACAACATGAATTGAACACAAACAAAAACTTAATAACACGAAATCTATTACCCAAGGTAGATCACGAAAAGTTTAGCCTTGCATCTTCATGAATTAGCAACAAAATTGGATTGGAACATGATTTGATGGATTGGAATGAGTTGGAGAAGTGGAAAAGACCTCAAGAATCACCAAAGTTCATTACTTTTTGCTCTCAATGCGAATTAGGGTTTTTAGAATTAATAATCCTCCTTAAATATGTTCAAAATACGAAAATTTACGTCAACTACGACGTAAGTTACGTCCTTAGGGACGTAAATTACGTTCTCCCCTATAATAGACGTGCTTAGCCTCTATCTTATATCCCAAAAGTGTCATTTTTAGAAAGGACATAGCTTATTCCTTTAGGACGTGAGTTACATCGTAAGTTATGTTGTATGCTCATTTTCCATTAATTTCTTCATCTCTTTTCACCCATATATCCTTTGATTTTTGTGCAACCTTTGAATATATCATTAAGCTTCCCGCACCTACAATTCAAACATAACATAAAGTAATTAAGCTCGATAGGAAAATCATGTTAAAAGCATGCATCTTAACACTTAAAACATATACAAAACATGAACGTATCAGTGAGTAAAAAGCTGATATGACATACTGATTAGAACTATTTGTATAAAAGATGGGTTGTAACATTGTAAACAATGTAATAATAGAACAATGATATATAAATGATGTGGAGGGCCACTATTGAGATTTATTGGAAGTTTGTTTTAGAATCCATGGATTGATGGGGTTCATTATTATAATTATTTTAACTAAAAGAAAATAAAAATAAGTAATTAAAAATAAAAATAATATAAATAGAAATAGGAAACAAAAAGAAAATAAAATGAAATAATAGAAATAAGAAATAAAAAGATAAATAAAAATAAGAAATAAAAAGATAAATAAAAAATAAAAAAAAAAAGAAAATAAATTAAACGAGGGGGCAGGGTGGAGCTCGGCAGAGAGCTTGAGAATAGGGTAAGGGTTTGTTCTTAAGATTTAGATATGAAAATGTTTCAAATCTTGATATATACACCTCGGTAACTTTTCTAAGGATAAAATTTACAATATATTTGAAAGACTAAAACCCCTAACCTTTTAGTCGATCAAAAGAACACTATTTACTACCAGAATGTCCGTAAGATAAAATTCTTATTGGATCATGATATATTGAAAGTTTGATACTTGTATATTTGATAATCCCGATGTTAAATATATGTTCAGCAGACTCCATCATCTCTGTAACACCCGGTTATTTATTTATTTTGAAGCCGACAAATGAAGAAAAAGAAATAAAGTCCTAAATTAAGAGACCAAACTCGCCAACGAGAGAAAATTAGGCATATGGTGATATTTGTAGGGAGAGGGCAGCCATAACCCTCTCCACACACTCACATTTTCAGCAAACAATAGAGGAGAAGAGAGAGAAAGAAGAGAAAAAAGAGAGAAAAGTTGGTTCGGGTCGATTTGGGCGAGCAAAATCGTTGAGAAGCGGGTTAAATCAAAGTTCTTCTCGTTCTGGTCGTTTGTGTGAGTTCTAGGACCCCTCCTTTAAAAGTTTTTGAATGATTTGGGGCTAGAAAACATCTGAAAAATCGTGTTTTTGAGTGTGTATGGGTTTGACCCGTTTGTGCATGTGTAGGTGTGTATGATCGTTTGGGCCTTGCTTTTGAGTGTGTGTGCTTGAATGGTGTTATGGTATGCATTCCTAAGGTTTAGAATAGTTGATTTGGGCTTAGAATGGGTTTAGATGAGCTGGAGGTCGAAACTGGTAGATTAGGTTCAGGATGAACTGCATTCTGCACCAGCTAGGGCTAGGCGACCGAATGGAGGCCATACGGCCGATTGAGGTGCGATGGGGTTCATTCGCACGATTGAGGTCCATTCTCACGACTGAGAGTTCATTCGCACGAGGGGTCCAGTCGCATAAGTGCTCATCCGCATTGAGTCCATTCACATTAGTTCATTCGCACGATTGGGTGTTCATTCGCATAGATGTTCATCCGCATTGGTCCATTCGCATGATGTTCAGTCGCCTGGAGGCCATGAGACTGAAGGGTGCCCATACTTTAAATTACTGACTTTTGGGGGAAAATGCATATGTAGGTTTGACATGGAAGTTCCCGTAAGTTCATGAAGATGACTTTTGAGGTCTTAGAGGTTATGTTGGGCATGATGATTATGTTGCATGTTTATGCATGTTATGTCTGTATGATGTTTCCCTGTATGATGTTGATGACTGTATATGTTATGTTTCTTGTTATGATGTATGTTTATCTTTTCGTGGCTTTACGATGAACGTTAATGAATGAAGTGAAAGTATTATGTAACGTAAAGCGAAAGATAAAGAAAAGTGAAACATGAAGTAAGAATGCATGCATTAATGAACGATGTAAGTAATGAAAGCCTTGCAAGCACTTTATGTCGGGACACGCCATTAAAAGGTGTTAGCCCAACCGTGTGCGGGTTCGCTACCTCAGGAGGATGCACATCGGGGTCTTTCTTTGTGATTGACCATATGTATGGAACCATTGTTGCTTGACTTAGGTACTGTGACCAGAGGTGCTGGGCACCATGAATGAAGGTCTATTATAGGCTTAGGTCCAGTACCATGAGCATGAAGGACAGGCATAGCACATGGCAATGGTATACCTGAACTTTATCTTAGGTACTGTGGCCAGAGGTGCGGTGCACCGTGAATGAAGGTCTATGATAGGCTTAGGCCTAGTATCACGATCATGAAGGGTAAAGTTCATGGTGATAACGAAAGGAAAAGATGTAATGATGAACGAACGAATGCTGAAGATAATAATGATACTATCTATGTGTACGTATGATGTATGATCGCATGAAAGAAAAGAACTGTTTTAACGAAAGAAAAGTATGTTTTATTTTATAAAACTAGAACACACTCAGCAATGCTGACTTTGATGTGTTCGAGTTGGCAGGTAATGATTGTTGAGGATGGCACGAGGTGGCTACTCAGCTCTTTTGGGATGGCATCCATTTATATAATGCTTTTGTGATGAAATGCAACAATGTTTTTGTAACTGATTACGATGTATTATTTTGCAAAAGCTAATATATTGAAATGAAATGTCATTTTTAAATGTTTCCGCTGTGATGCTTTATGAAATACAATGTAATTATATGTTTTATGTGATGTGATGAGGATCCAACTGTAAGCGTCCTGGGGACGGGGCCTTACAAGTTGGTATCAGAGCCAAAGTTTAAATGAAATGGGTAAATTTTCAAAATAAACCTTAACTTAAACTAAGAATGGGACGGAAAGGGAAGGGATGTCAATCTGAGTAGTTGCGTGCCATCAGGTATTTTCGTAAAGTTAACCGGTATTATGTGCACATGTGATGTGTCATGTGTGTTTGTGGATTTAAATACTGATGTAGTCAGGATAGGTAACGATCGGGGTGTGAAGAGTAAAGTAAGTGGCTGATCACAACTGGCCACTGTAATTAGGGACTTACTATACTTGACATAAACTGAGCTGTTCCCTTGAATGACTATGTTGGTGTTTGAATCTTTCAGTGTGTGTGTGAATGGCCGGTGGTAGATCTTCGAAAGCCTCTCGTGGAGGTGGTCGTGATGGGCTTGGTGTTGAGCCGCGACCTAAGAGAGGAAGACCCAGAATGGAAAAGGTGGTTCATGAGGAACCTGAGACCCCTCATCCGGAGGGTGGTGATGAGAGTGCAAACCTAAGGGCCTCGGTCAAAGAGGCAGTGGTTGAAGAAGTTCATCAAGTCATGCAGACGATCTTACCGTCTGTAGTGACTGAAGTTATCAAGGCTGTATGAGAAGGGGAAAGAAAGAAAAGAAACAGGTCCTCGGGAGGACGAGAACAACTGGAGCCGGAAACGGTTCCCTCTGATGATGAGGAAGAGGAAGAAGAAGAGCCTGCGCCTGAGGCAGCACAAGGCTGTAACTATGGGGCGTTTCAACGATGCAAGCCCCCTACTTTTGATGGAAACGGCACTGCTGCTGCTGCTCACCGGTGATGAAGAGAAATAGAAGCTTTCTTAATATCAGCGAGTGCCGGGAGGACCAGAAAGTAAAGTTTGCTTCTCATTCCTTTGTGACTCGGCTCTGTGCTGGTGGGACAATATAGTCCAAGCCGAGGGTAGCAGGGCCATCAGGAGGATGAGATGGTCTGAACTGAAAAAGTTGGTGATTGAGGAGTTTTGTCCTCACCGGGAAATGGATAAGGTCGAGAGGGAATTCTGCAACTGGAGGCAGGAACGATGAAGCACCAACTGTACACCACCAAATTCAACGAGATGGCACATTGGTGCCGGATCAGGTGGCACCTCTGTCTCGAAAGATCAAGAGGTATATTCAGGGCTTGCCGGTAGATATTCGCAGGCATATAATTGCCGCCCGACCAAGCACGTTTAGGTCGGCGGTGGATTTGGCAGGGAGGTTATATGATGAAAGGGTTGTGGTGGTGGTGGCTAAGGGTGGCAGGAAGAGTGGTGGTGATCGGAACTGGAAGGGGAAGAGGTTTGGTCGGGGTGATGCCTCGACGGGAACAAGAAGGCACGGGTGGATGACCGCCGTGTGGCCACATCGAGTGCGGGGTCAAAAAGGTGTGGCAAGTGTGGAAGGGAGCATGTGGGAGAATGTAGGTTGGGATTTATCGAATGCTTCAAATGTGGGAAGGCGGGGCATATAGACAAGGACTGTCGTAGGGTCCGGTGCTTTAACTGTGGAGAAGAAGGTCATATGAGTAGGGATTGCAAGAAGCCAAGGGCTGAGGGTTCCAGGGCAAAGAAGACGGGAGGTGAAGGACCGAGGGCGAGCACCGGGGCATTCACTATGACACAAGAGGAAGCTAGGATGGACCCTGATGTTGTGTCCGGTACGTTTCTAGTGAACCAAACTTTAGCTTCTGTGTTATTTGATTCGGGTGCCAGTAAAAGTTTTATTTCTGTTGCTTTCTGTGCTAAGCTGTCTATTAGTAGTAGACGTGTTGATGTGCCCTTCGATGTAGAAACTGCCATAGGTAAGTCTACCAGGATTTCTGAGATGATAGAGAACTGTGATGTGGAGCTAGAAGGTCATAAGTTTCCTATTAGACCGTTTGTGATGACCTTAGGTGGTTTCAATTTGGTTCGTGGGATGGATTGGTTGGCTAACTCCGAGGCGAACATTATGTGTTGCAAGAAGATGATTCGTTTGATAGCACCTGACGGGAGCTTGGTAACTGTTTATGGGGATCGGGTTACTACAATCCCGAAGGTAATCTCAATGGCGGTGGCGGGAAGGTGTATGAGGCGTGGATGTAGCGCCTACCTGGCTTATGTAAAGGATGTGGATATGCCAGCACCACAACTGTCTAATGTACTGGTTGTGTGTGGACTTTCCAGACGTGTTCCTAGAAGACCTACCAGGAGTGCCACCTGACAGAGAGATCGAGTTCCAGATTGATCTGATACCTGGTTCCCAACCTGTTGCCAAGGCACCATATCGGTTGGCTCCGACGGAGATGAAGAAGTTAATGGAGCAGTTGCAAGAGCTGCTTGATAAGGGGTTCATCAGACCGAGTATCTCTCCTTGGGGTGCTCCGGTCTTGTTTGTGAAGAAGAAAGACGGTAGCATGAGGATGTGCATTGACTACCGTGAGTGAACAAGTTGACGGTGAAGAACCGATACCCCTTACCGAGAATAGATGATTTGTTCGATCGCTTCAAGGTGCCAGTTGGTTTTCAAGAATAGATCTTCGATCTGGTTACCATCAGTTGAAGGTGAAGGAGCAGGATATCCCTAAAACAACTTTTCGCACACGTTATGGTCACTACGAGTTTCTTGTAATGTCTTTTGGTTTGACCAATGCGCCAACTGCTTTTATGGATCTGATGAATCGGGTGTGCCGGCCAATGTTGGATAATCAGTGATTGTGTTTATTAATGATATCCTGATTTATTCGAAGAGTGAGATTGAGCATGCCGGTCACATCGGAGGTTTTAGAGACGTTGAGGAGGGAGAAGTTGTACGCTAAATTCTCCAAGTGCGCGTTCTGGTTGCGCGAAGTTCAGTTCTTGGGTCATGTGGTAAATCCTGACGGGATGATGGTGGACCCGGCAAAGGTGGAAGCGGTGATGCAATGGAAGTCTCCAAAGACGCCATCCGAGATTCGTAGTTTCTTGGGTTTGGCGGGCTACTACAGAAGATTCATCCAAGACTTTTCCAAGACTGCTTCTCCACTAACCAAGTTGACCCAAAAAGATCTAAAGTTTTATGGGGTAAGCTCAAGAGAAGGCGTTCGAAGAATTGAAGGCAAGATTGACTCAAGCTCATGTTCTGTCATTACCCGATGGGAGCGAAGATCTGGTGGTTTATTCTGATGCTTCCTACTCAGGGTTGGGAGCGTGTTAATGCAAAGAGGGAAGGTTATAGCTTATGCATCCCGACAGCTGAAGGTTCATGAGGTCAATTATCCTACCCATGACTTGGAGCTAGCAGCCGTGGTCTTTGCACTAAATATTTGGAGGCACTATCTTTATGGGACGAAGTGCACCATCTTCACTGACCACAAGAGCTTGAAGTACTTCTTCGAGCAGAAGGATCTGAACATGAGGCAGAGATGGTGGTTGGAACTTATAAAGGACTATGATTGCGGATCCATTACCATCCGGGCAAGGCCAACGTGGTGGTTGATGCCCTTAGTCGAAAAGAGAGGCCCGAGCCGATTCGGGTGAAAGCATATCAGCTGATCATGACCTCGGACGTGATGAAGAAAGTCAAAGAGTTTCAAGATGAGGCACTGAAAGAGGATCATCTTAACTCTGAGAGAATGAGAGTTTTGGTCGCAGAATTAGGTGAAAACACGCTTGGTGTTAGAACTCGATTCAGGAGAACATGGATTCCTTGTTTTGGGGATCTGCGGGTGAAGATTTTAGATGCAGCTCACAAGACTCGATACTCCATTCACCAGGTGCCATAAAGATGTATCAAGACATGAAGAAAGATTATTGGTAGCCTGGTATGAAGCGTGATGTGGTGGAGTATGTGAGTAAGTGTCTTACTTGTCTACAGGTGAAGGCCGAGCATCAGAAGCCGTATGAGAAGATCCAACCTTTGGATATACCGGAATGGAAGTGGGGAGCATCACCATGGATTTTATTACGAAGTTGCCGCGTACTCCGAAAGGGTATGATGCCATATGGGTGATTGTTGACCATTTGACGAAGAATGCTCACTTCCTACCGATCCGAGAGACATATTCATCTGAGAGGTTGACGGATCTATTCATCAAGGAAATTGTAACTCTCATGGTGTGTCGATGTCTATTGTATCTGATCGTGACACCCGGTTTACATCCAAATTCTGAAAGAAATTCCACGATGCCATGGAGACGAGGTTACATATTAGCACGGTTTATCATCCCTAAACTGATGGTTAGTCAGAAAGGACCATTCAGACATTAAAAGACATGCTTCGGGCATGTGTGATTGATTTTGGGGGAAGTTGGGATGACCACCTACCGTTAGCCGAATTCTCATACAACAACAGCTATCATGCCAGCATTAGTATGCCACCATATGAGATGCTATATGGTAGGAGATGCAGAACACCCGTTTGTTGGGGTGATATTGGCTAGAAGGAGCTAGGGAGCGTTGAGATGATCGAGGCTACGACTGAGAAGCTCGAAAGGATCAAAGCCTTCATGAAGGCAGCCAAAGATAGACAGAAGTCGTATGCTGATAAACGATGCAGATCGATTGAATTCCAGGTGGGTGACCGGGTTATGTTGAAGGTCTCACCTTGGAATGGCATTATCCGATTCAGGAAGCGGGGCAAGTTGAGCTCAATGTATATAGGCCATTTCCGAATCATCGCTCGAGTAGGAGAGGTGGTCTAAAGACTGGAGTTAATGGATGAGTGGAATTCACCCGATATTCCATGTATCTCATCTGAGAAAGTGCTTGGCAGATGAAGATGTGATTGTTCCACTGGAGGATATCGAAGTAGATGAACGGCTCAATTATGTGGAGCAACCGGTGGCAATCATCGATCGAAAAGAGAAGAGGCTGAGGAATAAAATGGTTCCTCTTGTGCGTGTACAGTGGAAGCACATGAAAGGATCCGAGTCAACGTGGGAGACTGAGAACGAAATGAGACAGCATTACCCACACTTGTTCCAGGAATAACAGGTTTCGAGGATGAAACCTATGTAAGGGGGGTGGACTTGTAACACCGGTTATTTATTTATTTTGAAGCCGACAAATAAAGAAAAAGAATAAAGTCATAAGTCGAGGGACCAAACTCGCCAACAAGAGAAAATTGGGCATGTGGTGATATTTTTAGGGAGAGGTCAGCCGTAACCCTCTCCCCACACATTAGAGGAGAAGAGAGAAAGAAGAGAAAAAGGGAGAAAAGTTGGTTGGGGTCGGTTCCGGCGAGCAAAATCATTGAGAAGGGGGTCAAATTGAAGCTCTTCTCGTTATGGTCGTTTGTGTGAGTTCTAGGACCCCTCCTTTAAATGTTTTTGAATGATTTGGGACTGGAACACATCTGAAAATCGGGTTTTTGAGTGTGTATGTGTTTGACCCATTTGTGTATATGTATGTGTGTATGATTCGTTTGGGCCTTGCTTTTGAGTGTGTGTGTGCTTGAATGGTGTTGTGGTATGCATTCCTAAGGTTTAGGATGGTTGATTTGGGCTTAGAATGGGTTTAAATGAGCTTGGAGGTCGAAAATGGCAGATTAGGTTCGGGATAGACTGCATTCTGAACCAGTTAGGGAAAGGTGACCGAATGGAGGCCATACGGCCGATTGAGGTGCGATTGGGGTTCATTCGCACGATTGAGGTCCATTCTCACGACTGAGAGTTCATTCGCACGATTGGGGGTCCAGTCGCATAAGTGCTCATCCGCATTAGTTTCATCTGCATTGAGTCCATTCTCATTAGTTTCATTCGCACGATTGGGTGTTCATCGCATAGATGTTCATCCGCATTGGTCCATTCGCATGATGTTAAGTCGCCTTGAGGCCATACGACTAAAGGGTGCCCATACGCCCAAGTAGGGCTAGTGTACCCGAGGGAATGCGTAGTTTAAATTACTGACTTTCGGGGGAAAGTGCAAATGTAGGTTTGACGTGGAAGTTCCCATAAGTTCATGAAGATGACTTTTGAGGTCTTAGAGGTTATGTTGGGCATGATGATTATGTTGCATGTTTACGTATGTTATGTATGTATGATGTTTCCATGTATGATGTTGATGACTGTGTATGTTATGTTCCTTTTTATGATGTATGTTTATCTTTCAGTGGCTTTACGATGAACGTTAATGAATGAAGTGAAAGTATTATGTAATGTAAAGCGAAAGATAAAGAAAGTGGAACATGAAGTAAGAATGCATGCATTAATGAATGATGTAAGTAATGAAAGCCTTGCAAGCACTGTATGTCGGGACACGCCATTAAAAGGTGTTAGCCCAACCGTGTGCGGGTTCGCTACCCTGGGAGGATGCCCATCGGGGTCTTTCTTTGTGATTGACCATATGTATGGAACCATTGTTGCTTGCCTTAGGTACTGTGACCAGAGGTGTTGGGCACCGTGAATGAAGGTCTATTATAGGCTTAGGTCCAGTACCATAAGCATGAAGGGCATAGCACATGGAAATGGTATACCTGAACTTTATCTTAAGTACTGTGGCCAGAGGTGCGGTGCACCGTGAATGAAGGTCTATGATAGGCTTAGGCCCAGTATCACGAGCATGAAGGTTAAAGTTCATGGTGATAACGAAAGGAAAAGATGTAATGATGAACGAACGAATGATGAAGATAATATGATACTATCTATGTGTACGTATGATGTATGATCGCATGAAAGAAAAGAACGGTTTTAATGAAAGGAAAATATGTTTTATTTTATAAAATCTAGAACTCACTCAGTAACGCTGACTTTGATGTGTGTCCAGTTGGCAGGTAATGATTGCTAAGGATGGCACGAGGTGGCTACTCAGCTCTTTTGGGATGGCATCCATTTATATAATGTTTTTGTGATGAAATGCAATAATGTATTTTGTAACCGATTGACGATGTATTATTTTGCAAAAGCTAATATATTGAAATGAAATGTCATTTTTAAATGTTTCCGCTGCGATGCTTTATGAAATACAATGTAATTATATGTTTTATGTGCGATGAGGATCCAACTGTAAGCGTCCCGCGAACCGGGCCTTACAATCTCGTAAGTATTGAGAAAGAGTCCATTACCGGGGATCACATCATGTGTTCGACTCTCCACACCAAAAAGATCTTTCTTTAAAGGGAGTAAAGGACCCATTTACACACTACTTATAACATGTTTATTATACTCAAAACGTTGTGGACTTTGCATGGCACCGTTGAAGTATAGTCTATAACTACATTTTTATTATATTATTTTTATAGTTAAATAGTCTAATCGGTCAAGTACATTATTGTTGTATGGCAGCTATTAAAGTCGCTAGGACAGATACTTCAAATTTCATTTAATTTATTACAAAGCTTTTTAGTGTTTAAGAGTTAAAAGACTACGTTTCGCTACGAATGAGATATATTATTGCTTTCAGTTTTACTTGTCTACTTGCATAATTCATTTCAGTAATCCATTTGTTTTTTTGAAGTAATATTTAATATTCAATCATATCAAAGTAGCATCTTTTTTTGAATTCTAAATGGTGGTGTTAAATTACTTATCATTATATTTATTATTGCCGCTAGTGACATAAATCATTTGTGTTGTTTATGCAAAATTGTGGTAATGATCATACGATTCATTTTTGTTATGAAAACCGTCCTTGTGGTATGCAAAACTTTTACGGGTTTCATCCTTTCTTCAAACGACATTAGCTTGTAATAAGAAAGGTGTCGTGTGCCATCACGCGAATGATAACATCGTCTTTTCATCTCTCTCCTCTTCAAAGAGGCACCTATTTCCCTTCCTTCTTCAAGTGCGTTTCTCTTTAGTTCATCTTACCTAGTGTGAAAATATGTGGGCTATGCGGCTTACCTACATCATGTACGAATCGTTCATATAAAATAAAACCTACATCATGTACGAATCATTCATATAAAATAAAAATTCAAATAATTTTATTGATATACTCAATACAAATAAATATAAATAAATGATTATCAATCCCTTTTACAATGGTAAATATACAGAAATAGAAGAAATAGAAATGTAAAAGCTGATGATCGTGTTCAACACGGGACCTTTAAAACAAATTTCGAGCCTCCCAAGAGAACTTGTTTTGTTTCCCAGGGTACAACAGCCGAAGCAGTTTATACTGCCGGGATTGATCTAGAACCCGAACTTGTTTGTAGAAGAGAATCCAAAGAGATAGAGAACCTGTTTTGTTGTAGGTTTCGATTTGTGTTGGTGTGTTTTTCTTCTGAGCTACACTGTGAAAAGTGCACATCAAAGCGCCACATTGCGCCCACATGTCCACACCGTGTGCACGAGTACGAGTTGAGGGTGCTAACGCACCCTTCACGAATCCACTTAGTATGACACCTTAGGAAATAATATAAACAAGAAGTTATAGAATATAAACCATTTTATTTTCTTTTTTTCCTCCAATGTGGGACAACTTCCCACACTATTAATTCCTAATGTTATTAACCATATTAATTTTCATTCAACACATTAATTTATTGATTAATATTAATAACCATACTAATATTATTAATAAATTTCCAACACATCATAAACATTCAAAAACCTAGAGCTTGATTTTTATTCATGTGCTAAAAAACTTTCTAACTAAAGTTTGGTGGTATGATTGACATGATTTATGTCCACATCAATTTTAACATGGATCCAAATGTGGATTGTATTTTGAGATGACACATTAAGATGTCCTTGCTCTTTTGAAGTTACTTTTTAGTTTGTTATGGTCAATGGTATATAACTACAATCACCAATCTTGTTAAGAGATTTACAGTGGATTCTTTAAAAGTATGTAAGTGTGTTTGATATATTATATGGAATGGTTTTGGGTGGTTGTGAGTGAAGGAGAGAAAAAATGTTATTGTGTATTGGTATATTTGAAGAATCGTTGTTTAATTCTTATATTTTTTTTTAATATTTTTTAAAGTGGTTGTAAGTGGGTGGGAGAGAAAAAATAATGATAATGGTATAAAAAGTATTATTTAATTAGAAAGAAGAGAGAAAATGTTTTGATTTTTAGTGTAATTATATGAATAAAAATAAAGAAGACACTGTGAATGCTCTAAGACTTATTAGAACATATTCTTTATTATTGACGTTACGTATGTACACATTAAAGAGAGCAGATGAGAACCCTAAATTTTTATCAGCGAGTATTTTTTTACACATGTTTACACATATGTACTATAAATATGCAAAAACTATTTACATATGTAAATTTGTATAAGAAATAGTTTGCATAGTGGTAACAAAATTAACACGTGTAAAAATAGAGTTTTGGAGTTTTTACCTCGATAGTCGGTGGTGTGTCCGGCTAGTTTCACTTGTGTTACCCGAGTACGATCCAGACAAAATAGAATTTAATTTTTCTTACACTCATTTGATCATTTGGTATGTATGGGCATAATAATAATAATAAAAATCCTATCTCAAAAGATTTTTATTAATTAAATATATTTTCTGGCATAGTATACCAAATAAATAGGTATGATTGATAAAGAATAGAATACATTTTTTTTATTTTCTCGTATTTTTGTCTAAATAACTCATTTCATATCTTATTCACGACAATAAAAACAATGAAACGTGTAATCTTTTATTTAAGTTCGAATATAACATCATGACATGCTTGTGTTTATATACGTTTTTTTATAACACTAAGACATGCTATGTTTTTATGTTAATTAACTATACTTAAAACCGACTAGGCTATTCATAATCAAGGTAAAATAGGATATATTTTAGTTCCTTTTTAATTCACTTTTTCTACTTCTTAACACTCATTTTTACGACAACTTGACTTTTTCTTGATTTCTAAAAATGTTGTTACGATGTGTTTTTTATCTACATTAAATTATTTATAATCGAGTCCTCGTAACTTTATATGTTTCTCTATACGTACTTAACTATGTCAATGTAATTGTTGCAATACGTTACAACTTACCAGTAGTAAATAACAAAAACTAACCAAAACAACCACCAATAAAAGTAGAGAGAATTACATATTTCCCTTTACAAACTTCATTAATTACATATATACACAACTTAAAATTTTAATTATATATATCTCCTTGTAAACTTAGTTAATTATATATATACCAAATTAAAAGTTTAATTACATATATCACCTTCTAAAACTTAGTTAATTACATATATACCTAAACTAAAAGTTTAATTACATATATCCGTTTTAGATTAAACATAAATATTACATATTTATCCATTTGATTATTTTTATTTGAAATAACTTATTTACTCTCTTTTTTAAACTATGAGATATGTTTTTTTTATTTTTACTAGCTTTTCAAGTTTTGATTATTTTATTAATATTTATATACTCACGTTTTTTACGTTTCTTTTGTTTTTTTTACATTTTGATGCTAATTTTTTTCCGGTTGCTTTACGAGACACTTCCAGTCACATTATGCAACATAATTCAAACGTATAATTTTATATTGCATAATGAGACTAGAAGTGTGTCCAGGTACCACAAAAAATTAGTATAAAAAGGTAAAAAAATAAATAAAAAGAAGATAAAAAATATTACTATAGACATATTAATAAATAATCAAAACTCGAAAAGCAAGTAAAGAAGAAAAAACATAATTTTGTAGTTTAATATATATAAGAGTAAAATACTAATTATATTAGTTATTTTTAATAAAAGTAAAAAATGGGTAAATATGTAATTGTAGAGATTAATGAAGAGGCTGATGCAACCTAAACATCTTTAGTGTTTCCTGCATGCTGCACAAGTACATTGAAGTGGAATGCTTCGGAAGTTTCACATGTGCAACAGAAATACTCTAAGTGTGAAATCTTCCGAAGCCAAGACCAACATCTTCCGAAGCCAAAGATGAAGTCTTCCGAAGCCTTAGAGACAAAGTCTTCCGAAGCTTCAAGTTCATGAAGACAGATTTCTTCTGAAGACTTTTAGTAACATGCTTTATCTGATGTACTGTTCCATAAAGCTGGACATCTTTCCGCTGCAACTTTGCAAGTCACCAACTAACATGGTTTGGTGAAAAGGTCCATGCTTTTGGTAACTATACATTAAGGTCTTGAGTCTGTAACTTTCTACTTTATGTATTTTATCCTTTTTGTAATAGATAAGGATGTGAGCTATAGCATGTCATAGTCACTAGTCAAAAGACAATCTGCCTTTTGACTCTACAATTGATTTTATGTGTGTCTAGTCAATTGTATCCGGCTGGCGTTCAAAGTATAGCCGGTTGTAGGATGTTGTATAAGTATCTCATGTTCTTGTATCTTTCTAATATGCTTTTGTAACACTTGTAATAGAACATAGAGAAGGCAATATACTGCATTTTTGAAAACCAAACACTTGTGTTTTTTGTGTTCTGTCTCATATATTACTTGTGTTCTTAGTGTCACCACTTGGTTAATCCAGTTTACTATTTGATCTAAATTTAGTTTATCTCCTCTTTGTGTTGTTGTGTTGTAATTCTACACCCTTCAACGATCCTGCAGTAATGTTTATGTTTAATAAAGTAGAAATATGTAATTAAACTTTTAATTTGAGTATATATGTAATTAATTAAGTTTTAGAATGGAGTATATATAATTAAACTTTTAATTTGGGTATATATGTAACTAATTAAGTTTTACAAGGGGATATATGTAATTAAAATTTTAAGTTGGGTATATATGTATTAATGATTTATAAGGGAATATATGTAATTCTTCCATAAAATATTATATAAAAACTTCATTGTACAAGATAATTTTACATAATTTTAAATGCTTAAGTAATTAATACTACTTTTAAAACAAATTGGATAATCCATTAAAGCTAAATTATATCAAAAAATGAAACTAAATAGTTGTCAAACAAATTTATTAACCAACTCCCCCGTGATTTTCAAATTACTATAAGTTTTTCATATGTTTATACTTTTTAAAACTTATTACAAACACAAAAGCGAGCATTTTACTCTCTTTAATTGAGTATGCTATTGTTATTACTATTTTTAGTTTTAAAAAACCTACATGTTGTGTTTATAGTTAAATCATGTGAGCACACTTTTAGTATAGTGAAAAGTTTAAGGGGTAAAGTTATCTTCTATGAATTTAGATACTTTAGTTAATTTTTACACATAATTACAATTATTGATTTTTAAACTAGCTCTCCTATGATTTTTAAATGGCTATAATTTCTAAGTTAATTGTTTTTAAAAAATAAATATATTATATAAAAGAGCATTTTACTCTCTTTAATTTGGTATGGTATTGTTAAAGTTTGTAAGTTAAAAAATTACATGTCGTGTTTCCCACTATCCTCTGCTCCAATAATTATATGCCCTAAGCAGACTTCCAATATTATCATCAAGAAAACCACTATTGTTATCACCTTGCTCCCACTGACCTGTTTCGGTTATCAACCTGCCACTCGACTTGGCCACTCAATCTATGTAGCAACCCAATTACCGTACCAAGTGTTGTTAGTTTTGGTAGCAGCACGCCCTCAAACGTCCACCCCTTATGTTTTTAAAACACGTCTGATGGGAAAGGTATACAGTTCTATATAAGGAAGCTTGTGTTCCCCTTTTCAATCGATATGAGATGTTTACATCCTTCCGTACTTTGGAGACTAGCATCCTCGCTGGCACAACGGCGAGCCCTGAGTCTGATACCATTTGTAACAGTCCAAGTACCCTACAAGATATTATATGTTTTGGTAGTGTCACCCCCTAAAGTGTTCCACTCCTCACGATTTTAAAACACCTCTAATAGGAAAATTATCATGCTTTATGCAATAAAGTTTTCGTTTCCATTCCCAACCGATGTGGGATGATACAACATGGTTGTCCTCTGCTTCTTGTAACTTCCTCATCATTAACAACATAACTATCATATTCTTATTAGACCACCATATCCAATCCTACCATTATCCATAACCAACACCATCGATCACAATCTCGTTTGATCATCCTCCTGTTGTGCACATACCATCATTGGTTGATTGGCTCAAGGAGCCAATTGTTGAGTTTGGTCGGGTCAGACACACACACCAAAATCTTATGATTGATCCCTTGTAAAATCATAATCAAAATGTTGACGTAAACGAATAAAAGATACCTTGTTGATTAATCACTTGATTATGTTGCTATGATGGGTCTCTTTTTCAAAGGTCCAAATCATCAAAAAAAAATACTCATGTTTATTTGGAGGCTATTAGGGATTTTAAATCTCTGGTTTCCTCCTCAAGGTTTCTAAATCTCTAATTTCCTTCTTCAAGGTTTAATTCCTTCAAAAATACATCTTAAACTTTAGGTGTTGCATCTTAGATCAATCACTTCCCTCCCAATTGCTAACACCACAATACCCCCAAAGATTAATATTATTTTTCACTTTTATAAAATATTTTCACGCACCACTAACGATTATTATGGAAGATAATTTAGAGTTGCAAAAGTCACAATCGGTGTGTGAATCTGTGAAAGGCTCACAATCAGTCTATACATCGAGGAACGAGCCATAATTAATGTGTGAATGTAGAACCATTATCGTAACTCCATACTAAGGGTGGGATGGATCACCCGCAAGGACGGTGTTTCAATTGGAAAGAGAAGAGTGAGGATGGATTGGTTATGTTTCAATTTTATTTTTGATTTTTTATTGTAAGGGTATTGCATTTTTATTATAATTTTTAAAATAAATTTTAACATCCTTTAAATATCGTGTAACAAGAGTCTTACAAGTGAGCAAATAATAGAAAGCATATGTCTAACTTATGAAACTTAAGCTTATAGAAAACAGTATGACCTTATCACATGATCATATACGTTATTTTAATTCTAAAGGAAATTAAAGAGTCCAAACTAATTTATATTAACCAATAATAATCTATACTATTAATTTCACTAGTAATACTTTCAACTTTATTTTTGAACGACTAATAATCCTAAAATCATAATTATCATTTGTTCACATTTGAATTTTATTTGCTTCTCGGTCAATTTCGATTGTATTTTTTGCAGTTTATTCTCATTTTTGTGAGCAGAACCAACTTTAACAAAATCAAATGCAAGCATTTGATGATTATGTTATTGTAGTTACTATCGGTTACAAAGGTAAAAATTGTAGCCATCACTTATCATATTGTTAGTTTGAATTATTATTAGTCGATACATAATAATTTTAAATTATTAAAATCCAAGTTACTTGATTCGAATTACAAAATAAAACAAGACATATAGCATCTTTTTGAAGAAAATAATGAAAAATTGGGCATTTTTCGGAGATCACATAAAACATGAACGTTTCTCATTGGCCACCAACTGCAATCCCTCTGCCACACACAAATTCAACCCGTAGATAAGGTGCCCTTTTCCCCCAATTTCTCTTCGCATATACACCCTTTTGTCAAATCAAGAAACCCTGTGTAATACCCAACAATTGCTCTATTTAACCCCCCTCAAATTTGTGGCAACTACACATTCCAATTTAAACAAAACCAGTTTTGCTGTTTGACGTATGTGGACTTATTGGATCCACTAAAAAAAACAGTATATCTCCTCTAGATTACAGCATACCTCCTGTTCCAACTTGCGTCTTTCTTCAATTTCATCTGCACCATATCGCATTGTTCTTCATTATTATGGTTTCTTGCGAGATGGGGGTGTGCTCATGCTCAGATTATTGAAATCTTGTTGTTGGGTTTTCAATTTCATCGAGGAAAAATTTGATCTTGAGGGTGTTTAAGAAGATGATGCCGGCGACATGCCATAATCTTGAATTTGGTCGGACTGCGTTTGTTGATTTTGCTGCTTGTGGGTGTTCTTTCAATTCTTCATTCGACCGTTTTTCTTTGAGAAATTATGCAAGTAGGAGTGTGAGTAGGGGCTACGGTGGCGGTGGTGGTGGTCGGAGATTGATATGTTGCCGCCGTGATGGTGGTGTTGCAAAGCGTCGAGTGTTTTCTACTGAAGCTCCTGAGACTTTGCTTAATGGTACTTTCATTGTCATTTACAGTTGCTTTGCATTTACAAATTCAGTTTGTTGATTGAATACACTGTTTATGAACAGGGGATTCACCGGGGCCTCCAGCAGTGTTAAGCGAGAAGAAGGAATCTACAGCAGATTTGTTTGAAGTTGTTGCTGATGACCTTTTGACATTGAACAAGAATCTACAATCTGTGAGTTATATGTTGTTTATTTTAATCATGTTTTGTGTTGTGCTACTTATGTGTTAATTTGAATGTTGTTGAGAACTTTGAGTTGCTTGAGTCAAATTTTGCTAGCTTAAGGTGCATCAAGATTGAGGATTGTGATTTTAAAATTAGAGTTAGACTTATTAAGTGTATAGTTACTGGCTTTTTAAGGTTTATTTAAAAGTTATTGGACGAATCATATAATTGGTTGTCTTTTGAGGATGAAACAAACACTTTTGGCACAATGATTTGAAATGCCTTTAGATGACAGTTGTGAGGGGATCTTGATCATTACTTTGATCAGACTAAATAGTTTTCTTCCCAACTAATAAAATTGTAACTAACTTATAAATTTTGCACTCTTGGTGTATATTTTGGCTCGCATTTCTATCATAACTTTCTGCTGCTATTATCTATTGTATTTTTAGTTAAGAATTGACCCCTCATATGTTTTTTGGTTTTGTAAAGCTGCTGATATATTTTTGATGTTGGTTGTGATAGATTGTTGGTGCAGAAAATCCGGTTTTAATGTCTGCTGCTGAGCAGATATTTAGCGCTGGTGGGAAGAGAATGAGACCAGCTTTGGTGTTCTTAGTGTCAAGAGCCACATTAGAGCTTACAGGTTTAGAGTGAGTATCTTGTTTTTATTTATTTATTTATTTATTTAATTCCCGAATGGTTTGATGTTGACGTAATATCTTCCTTTTTCTGGCTCAGGGAACTCACAAGAGAGCATAGGCGTTTGGCCGAGATCATTGAAATGATTCATACTGCAAGCTTAATACATGATGATGTGTTGGATGAAAGTGACATGAGAAGAGGTAAAATTCCCGAATACATAGAGATGTTCATAATTTGTCATGTTTGTAATGTAATGTTAGGTTAATAATCGTCAAAAAGACTTCAGAAAAACTTTATTAAGGGGTGTCAGGATTTTGCATTTTGGAACAGATTATAAGATCCTATGACTTGCATTCACAATTATCGGTTTTTACTATTTGGAAGAACATATTCTGCTATTGATTATTTGGAGATTAATATATATCTCTCACATTCTAAAACAAAACTGATTATCTATGGTAAACTAAAAAACTAATGGACACCTACTTTTAACCTATTTTGATAAACTTTTATTTCTGTTTCCATTTCACAAATTGCCTCTAATTTTCAAAATATTTGGTCATTTTATCTATTAGTCAGCTTTGTTTCAAAAAGCACACCTAAAATGCAAGCAGTAGTGCTGGTGAGAAATCCCTTCATGTCACTGTAAGCGGTGCAATCACAGGTAGGGTGGTGAAGCAAGCACTGCTTTGGCTCTGTATAAATCAAGTTAGATTGAAAGAGACGAGAGAAACAAAGACAAGATAATAATAGACATTTATTCTGTTTTCTTCTGTTTCACCAAGACTGCGAAGTTGAAACTAAGAAACAGTTAAAAAAAATAATAAGAGGGGGAATAGGTTTGAGTGTGTTAGTGTCTAATATGAAAAAAAGTTAGTTAAAATGCCTCAAACACTGAACATCTTATTGTTATTTCAATTTAAACCAGCAGAAACACATCCAAAGACTATAATCTACAACAGTATAACTAATGCTTTTACTACTGATTATCTAATCCTAAATCATTAATATCACATAAATACTTTTAAAACAAACATCGAAACTGTTTATGAATATCGCCTACAAGCCCTACAAATTACGCGCCATTGTTGGTTTTTTCCTTCACTCCCCTCATTCTAAAATTAAGCAATTTTCTTTCTGTATGCAGGCCAAGAAACCGTCCATCAGCTCTACGGTACACGAGTGGCTGTTCTAGCTGGTGATTTCATGTTTGCACAATCCTCATGGTACCTTGCGAATCTTGAAAACCTTGAGGTCATAAAGCTTATTAGCCAGGTATATTATTACTCTGTTTACACTTCAAAAGGCTTATTACCCTCAAAAAAAAAAGAAAATAGATGCTAAAACTTGAACTATGACAGGTTATTAAAGATTTTGCTAGTGGTGAAATCAAGCAGGCATCGAGTTTGTTTGACTGTGATGTTAAACTTGATGAATATCTGATCAAAAGCTACTACAAAACAGCTTCACTAATCGCTGCAAGCACAAAAGGAGCTGCAATCTTTAGTGGGGTTGACAGTAACATCAGCGAGCAAATGTATCAATATGGCAAGAATCTTGGTCTCTCATTCCAGGTGGTCGATGACATATTGGATTTTACACAGTCAGCAGAGCAGTTGGGAAAGCCAGCTGGCAGTGACCTCGCGAAAGGGAACCTAACCGCACCAGTGATTTATGCTCTTGAAAAGGAGTCAAAACTGAGAAACATAATCGAGTCAGAATTTTGTGAAACAGGTTCTTTAACTGAAGCTATTGAACTTGTGATGAATAGTGGTGGGATTGAAAGAGCCCGAATCCTCGCTAAACAGAAAGCTGATGAGGCAATCCAGTGTCTACAATGCCTTCCTCAGAGTGCATTTCGGTTAGCCCTTGAGGGGATGGTTAAATTCAATCTTGAACGTATTGACTAGATTATCTTTGGAATGTTCTTGAAGCTGTCAAGAAACACACTTGTTTCTTGGAGGTTTTAAGCTGTTATATGGTCTTTGATCGGCTTCTGTAAAATGTTATGAAGTTATAGGAAATTCATATATCTGGAAGAAAAGAAATAAACATTCATAGGTATTGTTGTATACTGAATATATTCTTTGAAATGATCATAATTGTAAGTTCTTATCATTTTCTTGGTTTCTTGGAGGTATTTCACATGGTACAAATATGCAAAGTTGAGATGGTGGTTGTAGTTAGATTCAAGTTCATCTTAAACACAATGGTTATGAATAGGTTGACCTGTTGACCCGTTTTGAATGAGTGTAGATAAAGCCCGTTTGAAAGAGACAATTCGAGTTTTTGTTAAACCGGTCCTAACATGCTTCTCGTTTGGATCTTTGGGTGGTTATTTGTCCATTTGACACACAACAGAAGCACAAACTTATAGTTGAAATATACTACATGACATATTCATACGTTTTTACAATTAGAATGAAATCTTGTCTTTAACAAGTTTAATCAAATTATAATATGTTAACTCTTTGTTTAACTACACATCAACGTTCATGTATTTTTCATTTTATAGGTAAGAGTTAAGATTCATATCATCGTAAATTTATTTTATGAAGAGAAAATAAAACCGTTCACGAATGAAATATTCGATGTCGGCTTGTCTAAATCTCAAATAAAATTTAATTTAAATAAGTTTGAGCGTAACAAATAAGATCCGGATAGAATTTCATTTATTAAAATTAGGTCTATGATACAAAGAAGAATAAAAAGAAGCAAAGTACTAGTATATATACATCAAGTAATGTAATGTAATGTAAAATGATGTGATAATATATAATGCTACGTTATGATAAAGAAAAACTAAATATTATGCTATATATACACACATGCGTACATACACACCAGCACATTGTATATATACACATTTACAAAGGTCGGTGGGGTGCCCATCGCCTGCCACGTGTCATGTTTTAATTGGTTCAAAAACTTTTTTTTTTTTTGCTTTTTCGAAAACCTGGGTTGTATTATATAAATTTTTGCCGACATTTAATAAGTGGATGCAGGTGGGTGAAATGGTTAGGACCAATATTTTTAAAACCACCGGACAGTGAACCGGACGTCTTACCGGTCCGATGGTCGGACCGGTAAGACTGGTCGGACCGTATATAAGAACCGGATAAAATTATAAATATTTTTTACAAATATAGTTAAAAATTACAAAAAAATAAAATATATATATAAAAAAACCGGTTCAACCGGTCCGACCACCGGTTCAACCGGTCCGGTTCCCGATCCGACCGCCGGTTCGACCGGTCCGACCACTGGTTCAACACTAAAACGGTTTTAAACACCGAACCAGACCGGATCGGAGTCCGATTCCCGGTCCAACCGGTCGGACCGGCCGGTCCGGTCCGGTTTCAAAACCATGGTTAGGACAATATTTTTCTTGGGTGGGGTCGCAGTTCGATTCCTGCGGTCGTTAACCTTTTCTACATCTTTTTCTTATAATATATGAATGTTTCTCTTAGGTATTTAATCACGTTTATGTCACTGTCACAACTCGGGTAACGATTTTTGCAAACGTGAGCTCAACCATGTTAATGTAATCGTACGACGACGTAACGCACAGTTCTAATTTCTCCCTGCTACTTAAAGCAAAGGTCGGTGGACTTCGTGGAGGTCGGTGGAGACTTCACCAACCTTAACGTATATACTTTATCATACCGACTACGGTTCCGTCGCAATGCGCGACGGGTAAAGAAACTAGTTTATATACATAAGCTATAACTATATAGTTGATAATATAATATACAAGCCAGCCTCAAGCCAATCTCAAATTTAAATAATAAAAAGTTTAAAACAAATTAAACTTGATCTCAATTAAATTAAACTAGGATTGTACCCGAACGCGCTTTGCGTGTTTAATAAACACGAATGTATTCATTCATAGCGCGCACCACCATCATCTAAACAGAATCATACCAACTTAAAAAAAACACACACAACCTCATAAAACAAAAGTTTTAATGTAAAATTTAGCTCAAAGCTTCAAATATGATTATAAATCAACGGCTGAAAGGGGGTTGCGGGTATACACCGGCCGTCCTCGACCCTTCCAGGCCAAGATCATGTTGTAATCCAGAGCTTGAAGTTATCACAGCCAGCCCCAAAACACAAGAAACCATTCAGAGATCTGAAATTCGGGTATTATAAATTTGTTTTAGATGGATTATACTCATCATCATCGACCCAACAATATTTTCGGCACAAACATTTTCATCAAATAGGAAACGATTAAACAACTTTATGTACAACTAAAAACCCTTCAAAATAAGAAAATTAAAAGGTTAGTCTCAAATAAGCAAGAGCCCAAAGTCATCGACTCTACAAACACCCGACATTACCGACAGACAGATGCCACCAAAGGCGGCCTGAAGAGACTCAATCATCTCCGGCCACTACCAAAGACCTCCGTCAAACATTCTTTAAGTACCACGAACCGTTTTCCTCTCAACCTATACCATACGCGCCACCATCTTCGCCACCTCTTAAAACCGAAAACACAAACCCAAGACCGCCAGTCGATCGACCGACAAGATATTCGATGGTGGTTGCAGTGTGGGCGGAACGCGGCGGCGTGGGCGGAACACGGCGGCTCCCAGCGACCAAAGAAACCCATCGATCCCGAAATTTAGCCGGAAAAAAGGGCAACCCGACATAACAGTGCCGCAACCGGCGGCGAGCACATGCACGACCCTTGCCATCTTGACCTTCCCCTCTCCAACGTGTGAGGCCGGAAAGGGCAAACCGACGGTGAGCCTGTGGCTAGATCTGTCATTGTAGCTTTCATTAGCTTGTGGTTTTCTTCTTTTGGTGAAAAGAAAGATGAATCTGGTGATAATGAGAAAAGATGGTGGACAAATAAAACCGAATGAAAGGACCGTATGGTCACCCATCAACCACTTATGTTTTCCACGTAGCAAAATAGAGTTGAAATACCTGAAATACTCTTACGTACTGTTCATTCCCTTCATCTGTTAACATATAGGCTAATGAACTAAACACACTCCCATCGAAAACCAACTTCATTGTTATTCAAAAACATTCCAAACTTTAGAGGAGTAAATCATATAAAACTAAACATCCATGTATATATAAAAATACTTAAACCTTAGAGTATTCACATTATTTTCAAAAAATATTTAATATATACTAATTACTAAGTTAGTTCTGCATCATGTGTTGTACATTATGTTTAACGGGGTTGTACTCGCCTTTTGTTTTTTTCTTAATCTTTAATTTTTTTATTTTAACCAAATAGTTTTATATATTTTACAATTTAATCCCAATATTTTTTTACTTTCAACTTTATTCTCCTATACTTTTATATTTTTACAAATTGTTCCTTTTACGTTTTGTAATAAAATTTGTGAGTTAATACATCGCAGCATTCGTATGTGGCTCAACGTTTCTAAACTCATTTTTCCACGTTCAACGGCACCGTCGCAACACATTGGTCCTAGATAAACTTATTGTTTTATATGTTTTACATTTCGTCTACGAGCTTTTTCGGTGTATATGGTCACTTGCGATGATGTGTCATTGGTGCTATTTGACACAATTTTACGTCTCTCGCCGCAACATGGGAGCTTAATACTAGTTAGTATTAAAAATTAACGATTTTTTTTATTAATGGGGTTAAATTTAAAAATATATTGACTTAGGGGGTAAATATATATAAAAGATGATTTCAGGGGTACCCGCCGGTCACACCGGCGAGCTCTCCCTTCTTAATTTTCGTGTCCTGCCAAAATTCTATAATATTTGTCATTTTCCTCAGACCCGTCGGTGCCACCGACGAGTTCAAATCTGGGTCTTGAAAAGAGAGAACCCGCCAATAGGACTAGCGGGTTCTTTCTTATTAGGGTTGATCAGGTGTTGATTAACCCTTGAACCATCTCACTTTCTTATAAAATCTCGAATCCTGAAAAAAAACCCTCAAACCAAAAACTTCTCAAACCAACATAAAAAATTCAGACTATCTTCGTTTAAAAAACTTTCATCCTCAAACAACTCGAAACCAAAAAATTTAAACTTGGTTTGAAGAGATTTTTGGTTTGAGTTGTTTGAGGATGAGTGTTTTTTAAGTAAGATAATATGAAATTTTTATGTTGGTTTGAGAAGGTTTTTGATTTTTGGTTTTAGAGTTTTTGTTTAGGATTCGGGATTTTATAAAAAAGTAAGTGGTTCAAGAGTTTATATTAAACACTCAACACCCGACTAACCCTAATAAGAAAGAAACCGCCGATCCCATTGGCGGGTTCTCTGTTTTCAAGACCCTGAAGTTATCTTTTATATATATTTACCCCTAAAGTCAATAAATTTTTAAATTTAACCACATTAATAAAAAATCAAAATTAACAACTAGCTTCACCCAAAGTCCCATAGTTTCCCCAAATAAAATCGAAGTGGATAACCATATTTCTCCCCCAAAATTCATCAGTTAGATCTTCACTCCTCAATATTCACCACAGATATGAAATTATCATTCAGCAAATTCACCACCATTGCTAAAGAATCAATCGATCGAGCTGCCATTGTTGCAAAATTCCTCTGCTTACTTCACGTCACCAACACCTACATATTCTCCCCTACACTCGTAACTCTTCAATTCCTCAATCTACATCATACATACTCGTTAACGTTGGGGTTGTGATGATAATGGAGTTTTTGTTGCAGGTGTACGGTCCGAGTATGCTGCCGACGTTGAATTTGACCGGCGACGTTGTGTTGTCGGAGTATATATCGCATAGGTTGGGGAAAGTGGGCCCCGGTGATGTGGTGTTGATACAGTCGCCGGAAAACCCTAGGAAGATGATTACGAAACGTGTTGTGGCGATGGAAGGTGAAGTTGTTTCGTTTTTGGTTGATCCGAGTCGCAGTGATCGGTCTCGGACTGTTGTGGTAGTGTTCTTACGATCTGTTTGTTGTTTGTTTTTATGAAAATTGGTTGATTGAACATTTGTACATAGAAGTTAGGGTTTTTGTGATAAATTGGATGACTTTTAGTTATTAGTTTGATTTTTGGGGATAAATTGAACATAACATTTAGGGCTTTGTATGAGAATTTGATTAGCTCTGTGACTATAACATCTAGTGCAGAAAAGTTTTTCTGTACATTTGTGAAAAGGAAGCTTTTTATGTTTTGTTTTAACTTGATTGGATGCATCTTTATGTATTCTTTAAGGAACCAAGGATGTTTTTTTTTTTAACTCACGGCCCGTCAATACCCTCTTAACCGGTAGGATAAAGTAAAATTTAGCGTACGTGCTATACAGGTGGGCTTCAAGGGTTAAGGTGCCAAGGCTGTTATTTGCTAAGTTCATGTTTGTGATTTGAACTTATAGGTGCCAAAGGGACATGTGTGGATTCAAGGAGATAACATTTATGCGTCTAATGATTCTCGAAACTTTGGTCCAATTCCGTATGGTCTTATTCAGGGCAAAGTTTGGTGTAGGGTGAGTGCCTAATTTCATCATCTTTGAGTTTCTTGATGTGAATGTGATCACTGGTGTCTGGGTTGTCAGCTAATTGTGCATTTTTGTATGCTTCTGTTATAGGTGTGGCCATTAGAAGGTTTTGGATCGTTATGACAACAAAATCTGCTGGAATTATAAGATTATCAGGATATTAAGCAATATGGAAATTCTTAAAAGAGTTTAAGGTATTACTTCTATCCATCATTCTAATGATATGCTTAAGCACCATTCAGGGTAATAGTTTGCTCAACAGATGGAATGTAAGAATCAACATTTTCAATACGACATTGTATATTTGATTTAAATTTTGTTGATGATGATTGATAGATCTTTCATTCTTTCTAACTGCAAGTCTGCATCTATATTCCACAAGAGATTGGATGTTCGCTTTTGTTATATGTTCATGAAACTTTTTTGTATACTGGGAGAAACATGAAAACAGATTTCACATTGCATCATTTTGAAATTTGTACATTGGAGGTTTGCTACTAAAAGTTGTGTGGTGGCATAAAAATGGGATGAAGGTGGGAGAATTGATCAAGTTCCAACAAGTCTCAGAAATCAAAGCCACTGGTTCGTTCTGACCAGCTAAAATGACAATAAAAGATACCAACCACAGGTCTGGGTTGTCACACCCTCAATTTCCACAAACGGGGTTTTACCGTTAGGCGTGTGACATACCAGGATCTCAGACACGGTCATATCAAACGACACTATATGAATTTAAAAATAAACGTTTGAATTAAACCCATAGCAGCATAACTGAAATCAATAATTGTGCGGAAGCGAATAACGAAATGTAAACAATACTGAAAGTTGTAAGTACTAAGTCAAAACTAAATGTTCAATGCAAGTAAATAATGTTTGATGATGCATGTCCTGAGTGCGTTTCTTAATCGTGCATCATAAGCTTAAGCGCTCCTGTTACCTGAGAAAACATGCTAAAGTGTGTCAACATAAAGTTGGTGAGTTCACAGGTTTTATCACAAATAAAAATGTTTGTAACTGTTCGAATAGTATAGTAATTAAAGCATATCGATAGGTAGCTAGCCTATAATCAAGTTACTTAGCGTTTCGAACCGAGGCTGACTGTTTGTATGTTCGTATGTTCGTATGTTTGTTGCCTTCCCGTCACGTCTCACCAGACAGTGACAAATGTTAAGTCAATAATGCACCCGTTTGACCTCCAATCAAGCTAGCGCGACTAGCCCGGGCGGGGTTTGTCAAACCCAGTAGTACTACTCAGAATTACCTCGCTACACATTACTAACGGTTCGAGAATGTAAGGACTTTTCAAGAATGTTTGCACTAACGTAACAGGCGATATCAATAATACTAAAACCATTTTGTAAATATGTTTGCATGTTTTCTCCCCCAAAAAGGAAAGAAAGTAAAATAGGGGCCGTGAAGACTCACCTTGATTGCACAGCAAAAGAGATAATGTTCGCACAACTGTTAGGGTTTCGGTTAACCTGAATTTCATTTAATACGAATATAGTTAATGTTAGTTATCATTTACGAGTGTAAGGGTCGTACGGTTCGCGATCACGGTTCGGTTACGATGTAGACTAACGATTGTTTCCCCCATCCACAAGCCATACAATTAAGCAAAAAAAAACTCACACAAGCATGAAACCTAATTACTCTTGTGTATACATGGTCATACTTACGAATACTCTTTTTTTTATATTTTTGTTGAATGTTCACAAGTGTCAAAACCATATGAATAATAGCAAGACATTTCGCTAGTGTCAATGACACGTAGATAATCCACACATCGTATGTATATAATCCTTCATGATTAATGCACACTAGTAATTCATACGTACACTAACTCTTACACACCCAATGTATACATAATAACTCTTATACAACCCATACCAATATAAGAAGTTACTATACATAGTACACACCCAAAAGACATGCAATACACAACTCACAACATAAATACATGATTAGATAACCATAAAAATAACTCACTGCCAACACCCAAACCACTTGAATATATGCAAACATGCATGTTAAACACCTTCATGCACTACGTGGACCAAATCTATAATATCTACATACACCTATACACACACAATAACACAAGTACAACAACCACACAGAACACACCACATACTCACGCTGTACATACATACTTATATATATCCATGCACACATAGATAGATATACATGCATACACATAACCCAAAATCAATGACTATGAATGAAGAAACCCACGAAACAAACCCACGACTCACATACACACACACCAGAACAACCACACAACAACGTGACGAGACCCGAAACAATAAAATAATCACCGGGAACGAAACCGCGTCTAAAACCGTAACCGAAGCTGGAAGCCGTATCGTAATGAATCATAAATAGAGAACGAGAAGAGTCGTACCGCGCGAGGCCGTTTTTGGTTGTCGATCGGTGCTGTCGAAGACGATGACGGTTGTCAAGAGTTTGCGGTTACAAGCGGAGGAGACGTTGAAGGTGTTCGGTTGGGTGGTGTCGTTGATGCTTGTTCACACGAGGAAGTGGGTATGGCCGTCTGGTGTCGTCGTCACGGGGGAGGGGGTCGTTGAGAACCGCTGCCGTCGGGAGGGTGGCTAGGGTTGAGAGGTTCACGAATTGCAAATTGTTGGGGGGGGGGGGTTTCACGATTGTAGTAGGCGTATGGGTGGGAGGGTTGGTTATTTTATAGATAGATTTGTTTGTAAATTAACAACTTTAGTCCCTTTAGTTCCCCTAGTTTCTAAGATTGTGCTTTAGGTATTTAGTTTGTTTTAAGTGTTAGTTTTTGGTTAAGTTAGAGTTATATATTGATGGGTTGCAATATTTATAATATTACTAATAATAATAATAACATTTATATTTACAATGATACTAATAATAATAATTATTATTATTTTCGTGAGCAACGACGAGCAGTTAGAGAAATAGGGACGATGTGCGTCTGGAAACGTGAGTTGTCTTGAAATTTGTACATTGGAGGTTTGCTACTAAAAGTTGTGTGGTGGCATAAAAATGGGATGAAGGTGGGAGAATTGATCAAGTTCCAACAAGTCTCAGAAATCAGAGCCACTGGTTTTCCACGTTTCCCGAAACGAATCACGCCCTTCCAGGGTGACACTTTCAAAAGTACTTTGTCACCAATTTGAAATTCCAACGGTCGGCGACGTTTACCAGCGTAGCTCTTTTGTCGGTCACGTGCTGCCGCCATGCGGTTACGAATCTGCACGATCTTCTCAGTCGTCTCGTGCACGAGTTCGGGACCGGTAAGTTGACTTTCTCCAACTTCCGCCCAACAAATAGGTGATCGGCACTTATGCCCATACAGTGCCTCGAATGGAGCAGCTTTGATCGATATGTGGTAGTTGTTGTTGTAAGAAAACTCAACCAACGGTAAATGAGTTTCCCAGCTGCTGCCGAAATCAATCACGCAAGCGCGTAACATGTCTTCTAAAGTCTGGATCGTACGCTCACTCTGGCCATCCGTTTGAGGATGATATGCAGTGCTCATGTCTAACCGTGTTCCAATGCTCGTTGTAAAGATTGCCAGAAATGTGAAGTGAATTGAGCGTCACGATCGGAGATGATAGAAATTGGTACACCGTGCCGGGAGACTATTTCCCTTAGGTAAATACGTGTTAACTTCTCCATTCTATCTGTCACACCCCAACCATGACGGCGGAAACGTCGAAGTGTGAGGGTTAAGATTGTTCACAGCCACATAACACTATGTTAAAATATAAATGCCATTAATCAATTGTTTTCAAACATCACATACATCCACGCCTTACAAGAAAAATAAATAAACAAAAATAGGAATCCAAATGTTCATTTAAGTCTAGGTCCATATCCTAAGCTTAAGCGTTTCTTCAGTCATCGTTAAACTTGCACATTACCTGAAACATGTTGAAAGTAAAGTCAACTAGCAAGTTGGTGAGTTCTCATGGTTTTAAAATACAATAAGTATGTATCATGAGAAAGAATGTGGCAATTCTAGTCAATGGTCACAAGATAGTAAGTATATAGAACATGCATAGTTACAATCAAACCTTGACTGAATAATATGAATAAGCATGATTAGCTAAGTGTATTTGGTTCCCTAGTGCACAAGCATACGGCTCCTAGGAGCCGACAATCCCTCGGCTTTAGCACCAAATAGGCTTGTCAGGCCCAAGATCTAAGACTTCGCCAGGCTAGTTATAGTTAATGATTGCACACGTATGCCCATCTCATATACAACTTAACATATTCAAATAACCACGACTATGTAAGAATTGCACGTGCGTAATAAATATCAAAGCGTGTATGAGTATGTTTGTATAACCACATGTTTCACCCCGAAAGGTGTAAAATATATGTAAAATGGGGCATAGCACATGATAATAAGAAGGCTTGAAAGTGAAATATGAATAACCACGAATAAGGTTTCCAACACAATGTCACAAGGCACCTAAATAAGAATAAGGTAACGTGTTATAATCGGTTTGATGATTAATTATTTTTTTAAGGTTCTTAATTATGGATTGAATAGAGGTTGACATCTATTTATTCATGTTATTAATGTGAATCGAGTTAATGGAACGAAATGATAATTAGATTTATTGCGCGAAAGAGAAAGGCTAATATAAATAAAGAAAACTAATCGCACGTTAAACCGATTTATGAAGGTTGTATTGATGGTAATAAGTCAAGAAATAAATAAATAAATATATATATATATATATATATATTATATGTATACTTACTTTGATATGTTTATATAAATATAAGTATATATGTATAAGTAATTAATCATTCTAATTGTTTGACAATATATATACATGCATATATATACATACATATATTTTACAATATATGTATATAGGTAAGAATAAGAAATTATTCAAATTGTTTGCCAATATATACATGCATATATATATACATATATATACATGCATATGTCTAAAATATTTTTACACAAGTATTATCTTTTCACATAACAACATTATTTTAAATAATTTAAAATAAGGAAAAAAATACCACAATGTATTTTAAATTTAAACATATTCATAAACCTTTGATTTAATAAAAGAATACAACAATGATTAAATAAATTCTGAAAAAAATAAATTTCTTAGAAATTTTTCAGAATTAAAATATTAAAAGAAATACATAATAAAAGAAAAGAAAAACAGAAAAGAAAAGAAAAAGAAAACAAAACAGAGAGAAAAAAAATAAAAGAGGGAAAGGGGGTTGCCCGGGGTCGAACCCGGGTCTCCCTTGGGGAAATGGGGTGCGGGAACCAGTGAACCAAGGCCGTGGCCTTGGTTCACTCTGGTTTGTTTTAATTTTTAAACAAGGTTCCCCGGTTTTCCCCAATCTGATGACCCTAGGTTCATCCGATCCACAATCGGCCCTCGATTCGGTGTTAATCACCCGAATCATCATAGGGCTTTTGAACCTTGGACTAAAACGCGTAGACTACAGGTTTTAATTACCTGTTTTGGTGAGGATTTGAGGGTTTTCGAGTTTGAGTTGAGCTTCGGCTGTTCTTGAATTGGGGTTTTCCGATTGAGTGATTATTCTGCGCAATTGAGGGTTTAGGGAGTTTAAGAACTTCAAAATGAATCAGTAAACCCCATTATATAGCTTCGATTCTATGGTTTCGAGCTTATCACTCTCGGTTTGAAACCGCGTATAAAGTTTACCAAAATTAAAAGATTCGAGCTGTTATTGTGCAATCTTGATTGATTAACCGGTTAATTAAGCCGCGTGTTAAGTTTGGGGACAATTAATTTGTTTGGAAATTCGAATTTGACAGGCTTTGAATTCAGATTTTTACACGGTTAGCCTCGGCTTGATTTGGGAAGTTTGCCCGAGTAGAACTCGAATTAGGATAGGGTTCGAGTTCGATTCGCAGGGCCGAGGGGGTTGTGCGGTTTAATTGGGTCGAATTGCAACAAAGTAGGCGATTTGGGACCTTGCCGGAGCTCGGCCGGAGCTCCGGCCAAGGTCGCCGGGAAAGAAAGAAAGAAATACATTAATTTACATTTCAGCCCCTGAAGTTTGGGCTGTTGTTTAAATTGATCAAAACTTTGTTTTTTTTAAGTTTAATAAATTACAAAACACCCCCCTGAACTTTAAGTTTTAAAGAAATTTATTATTATTACATTTATTAGTGTTATTATTATACTACAATTATTTTTATTATTATTATTATTGTTATTATTATTATTATTATTATAATTATTATAATATTATTATTTGCTATTATTATTGTAATAATTATTATTGTTACTTTTAGGTTATTATTATTATCATCATCATTATTATTTTATTATAACATTGTCATCATTGTTAAAACTTTTACTAAGAGGCCACACAAAAGTAAATAAATAATTAAAACCATAAATATACAGGATGTTACACTATCAGTCTCTCTGATTGGTAAGAAGTGTGTGGATTTCGTCAAACGATCTACAATTACCCAAATGGTTTCGCATCCCCTGGTGTTCGAGGCAGTTTCGTGATAAAGTCCATAGATATCTGCTCCACTTCCATATTGGGATTTCTGGTTGTTGAAGTAAACCAGATGGTCGTTGATACTCCACCTTAACCTTAGAGCAGGTTAAGCATCTGCTTACGTAAGTGGCAATGTCAGCTTTCATGTTTGGCCACCAGTAAAGGACTTTTAGATCGTGATACATCTTGTCTGAACCCGGATGAATCGAATATCATGACTTGTGAGCTTCGTCCATTACCAGCTCTCGTAGGTCTCCATACAAGGGAACCCATATTCAGTCCATGAAGTATCGAATTCCGTCTGATTTGGTTTCCAGTTGTTTCTCCATGCCTCGTAGTGATTCAGCTTTCAGGTTCTCGTCTTTCAAAGCTTCAAGTTGAGCATTACGTATTTGGCCGGGTAATCCAGTGTGAATAGTGAGTTGCAATGCTCGAACTCGTTTTCGCTTAGGTGTTTCCTTTCGACTTAGGGCGTCGGCTACTACGTTAGCCTTACCCGGATGATATTTGATTGCACAGTCGTAGTCGTTTAACAACTCGACCCAACGACGTTGCCTCATGTTCAGCTCCTTCTGTTCGAAAATGTGCTGAAGACTCTTGTGATCGGTATAAATGGTGCACTTGGTACCGTACAAGTAGTGTCTCCATATCTTGGGAGCAAACACAACGGCTCCCAACTCTAAGTCGTGTGTCGTGTAGTTCTTCTCGTGAACCTTTAACTGTCGGGAAGCGTATGCGATCACCTTCTCGCGTTGCATTAGCACACAACCGAGACCCTGAATAGAAGCATCGCAATACACCACAAAGTCTTCGGTTCCCTCGGGTAAAGACAATATCGGTGTCGTGCAGAGTTACTGTTTTAAGAACTGAAAGGTTGATTCCTGCTTGTCACCCCAACTGTACACAGTGCCCTTCTGAGTTAACGCTGTAAGTGGTTGAGCGATTTTCGAAAACCCTTCGATAAATCGTTAGTAATAGCCAGCCAATCCAAGGAACTGTCGTACCTCCGTCGGAGTCTTTGGCGTAGCCCAGTTCTTGATAGCTTCTATCTTTGCTGGATCGACATGTATGCCCTTCTCGTTGACTACATGACCCAAGAATTGGACTTCTCGAATCCAGAAGTCGCACTTCGAGAATTTGGCGTAGAGCTGCTCTTGTTTTAGTAGTTGCAAGATAAGCCGAAGGTGTTCCTCATGTTCCTCCTTGTTCCTTGATAGATCATAATGTCATTGATGAAAACGATAACAAACTTGTCCAAGTAGGGTTTGCACACTCGGTTCATAAGATCCATGAAAACCGCGGGTGCATTAGTCAGACCAAATGGCATTACCAGAAACTCATAGTGTCCGTATCGAGTTCTGAATGCCGTCTTTGATATGTCCTCCTCTCGGACTCTCAGTTGATGATACCCCGATCTCAAATCTATCTTCGAATAAAAACTAGACCCTTGAAGCTGGTCAAACAGATCATCAATGCGAGGTAAAGGATAACGGTTCTTAACCGTCACTTTGTTTAGTTCACGATAATTGATGCACATGCGAAAAGTCCCGTCCTTCTTCTTGACAAACAGGACTGGGGCTCCCCACGGTGACGAGCTAGGTCTGATGAATCCTTTATCTAAGAGCTCTTACAGTTGAGTAGACAGTTCTTGTAATTCCTTCGGAGATAATCTGTATGGTGCTCTAGCAATAGGTGCGGCTCCAGGCGTCAAATCAATCTGGAACTCGACTTGACGGTGTGGTGGAAGACCAGGTAAGTCTTCAGGGAAAACTTCGGGAAAATCACGAACGATAGGGATATCTTCAATCTTCTTTTCTTCGGTGGCCTTCTCGGTGATCATAGCTAAGATGGCGGTATGGCCTTTGCGTAAGCGCTTCTGGGCTTTCATATACGAAATGATGCCAGAAACGACACCACTTTTCTCACCATGTACGGATAAGACTTCACCACTAGGAAGTGGTACACGAACAATCTTCTCGCGACAAAATATCTCAGCTTGTTTCTTAGATAACCAGTCCATGCCAACTACTTCGTCAAAACTACCAAGTGTAACTGGCATAAGGTCTATCTCAAATTTGTGTCCTGATAGCTCTAATTTACATCCTTTAAGAATATGAGTTGCCTCGATCACTTTACCGTCTGCTAGTTCTACCGTATAACTAGGGTCCATTTCAGTCAAGGCTACATCTAAAAGCTTGCCAAACTTAGTAGATATAAAACTCTTATCAGCACCGGTATCAAATAACACAGAAGCAAAACAATCGTTCAGAGGAAACGTACCGGTAACCACGTTTTGATCGTTTCTCGCCTCGCCAGAACCGATCAAGAAAGCTCGCCCCTGGCGCCATTTCCATTGTTGTTATTTCCATTATTGCCCCTGTTTCCATTCTTCAGTTGTGGACAATCCTTCCGATAATGGCCCTCTTTACCACACTCAAAACAACCTCTAGTCGCTTCACCCTGTCGTTGTTGATGAGGTTGTTGCTTGGTCATTAGTTCGCCCCTACAGTCTTTAGCAGCATGGCCTATTTTTCCACACCTTTGACAACAAAAACGATCACACTGGACAATGATGAAAGTTGCATTTGTTGCACCTTGGATACTTGCCCACGTAGTTACTTGATCCCTGACCATTGTTGTTGTTGTTCTGATTATTGTTTGTGAAGCTTCGGAAGAGTCAAACTTTCTGGCTTGTTGTTGCTGAGTGTTGTTTGAGTTTGAAGACTTGCTGATGGTACTTTCCCATTTTCGCTTATGTCGGATGAGCCAGATGTAGTGCTACGTTTAGGCAGAGTGCCCTGCGCCACTGCCTGATCGGTGAGTCTGTGAGCTAGTCGGATAGCATATTGATAGTCTCAGGGTCCGCAGCGATGACACTAGCTTGGATCTGAGGAGCTAACCCATCAATGTACCTCTCAATCCTTTTGTAATCCGGGTCTACCATTTGAGGACATAAGGCAGCCAACTCGTGCGAACGAGTCGTATATTCCTCAATGTTGGAACCAACCATCTTAAGGTTCCAGAATTCCATCTCCAGTTCTGGACTTCGTTCCTCGGGCAGTATTCTTCCTTCATCAGTTTCTTGAAATCATCCCATGGCAGACTATTAGCAGCATCAAGTCCTAAGGTCTGGACCTGTGAGTTCCACCATGTCAGAGCGGGTCCTTCCAGTGTGCCGGAGGCGTACTTGACGCGACTCTCGACAGGACAGTTGCACATGGCGAATACTAACTCAAGTTTCTCCAGCCAGCGAAGTAATGTGACAGCACCCTCAGAACCACTGAAAGAGTGGGGCTTGCAGTCCATAAACATCTTGAAGGTACAGATAGTTGGACCTGAATCAGAAGGACATATAATTGTTTAAGAATCAATATGTGTTATCGTATGGAAAACTAACGTGTCTGTTGATTCTAGTTTACCTCCTTGATTCAGATTTTGATTGTTCTGGTTCTGATTGCGGGCCTGCTCATAAGTTGCAAGCGCGTCAGCTATACGCTCATTGATAATGGCATCCAATTCAGCTTGAGTCATGTTTATGTTTCCTCGTCCACTCGGGCGTCCAGGTCTTCTTCCAGACATGATTCTTCAATTCACAATACCCGACAGTCACTATCAAATAATAACTATTGATAAAAATAAATTGTTTCATACTAGTAGGAATGGAGGATTTGTTTGCATATCGATAGTGAGGTTTTATGAGCACCGAGACCTCATGTCTCCAAGTATGGAAATGAAAATTTGTACTGATTATGACCGTTATCACCAAATAGAGTTTCCAGAGTTCTCATGCACGACAAATTACAATTACGTGTGCACCCGTGATTCTAATTTGCTTTGCATGGTCACCCATGGTTCCTCCCATTCGAGATAGCATGCCTTGTCAAGTACCGCGTGTTATCAATGATAGAGGTATCAAAGATATGTTTATTATACTAAGGGTCAAATAACTAAGGTTGTACAAAAGATTCGGTTAAGATAACAACGGGAATTAAGACGATCTGGCCTTTTCCCTTTGAAGCTCTAAGCGCCTACATGTCTAAGCCTGATCCTCTGATAGACTTCAAATCCCTTGGTTGTCCCACGTTTACTGTTCAGACGAGTGAAGATGATAGGGCATGTTGGAAATAGAGACAGGTACGATAGAGTTTGAAAGAGTAATGTGTGTTGTTCTCCTTGTTCGTCATCGTTAGGTTTGTCGTGTGTGTTAGAAAAGAGTTTCATGTTCCGAAGTGGTAATGTTAGGTTCAAATCGTCGTTGCTTCAACTCCGGGAATGAAGTAACAAGTGTAGATGTTGGAAGTAAGTGAGCGGTACTCTCCGCCCTGTTAGCCGAGGATGATACACGTGACATAGATAGTGCGGGTAATGTTTGATCGTTCAGTAATGTAATGTTAGCATGCCGCGAGAATGTTCGTACAACAGTTGGAATCATGTAAGAGTGTCTGTGCATACTAGTGTTGTGTCTAAGGCTATAGTCTAGATGCAAATGCAATCCTAGTTCTTTATAACCAGTGGCTCTGATACCAATCTGTCTGTAAGGCCCCGATCCCGGGACGCTTACAGCTGGGTCCTCATCGCACATAAAACATATAATTACATTAATATTTAATAAATCGCAGCGGAAAACTAAAACAAACTTCATTTTCATGTAAATGCTTTTGCATACTAATACAACATTCATTACAAAACGTTTGTTCACATTACAATGTAAAAACATTAATCAAAAGAATGTCATCCCAAAAGAGCTGAGTAGTCGCCCGTGCCATCCTCAGCAATCATTACCTGCCAACTGGAAACACATCAAAGTCGCGTTGCTGAGTGAGTTCCAGTTTTATAAATAAAACATACTTTACTTTCAGATAAAACCGTTCGTACTTTTCATGATCACACATCATACGTACACATAAATAATATCATTATTATCTTCCTTCATTCGTTCATTCCTTCTTTCATTACCTTACTTGCGCATCGGACATCATCCCGAACCAATACCATGTGCTACACCCCGGTTAGTCATAGCTACCGGGCCGAAGTCAATGAATGACAGCTAAACGTATGCCGCGGTACTAGGAGTACCGTCAGTCTTAGCTACTGGGCCGAAGTCAACGAATGACAGCTAAACGTATGCCACAGTACTAGGGGTGAGCGGTAGAGGTCCTACATTTGGGGTCAATCCCAAGAGGGACCCGTATCCGATGTGTGCAAGACGTTCATTCGTTCATCATGTTCCTCTTCCTTTATCTTTCACTTTACGTTACATAATACTTCGTTCATTCATCATAACAAGTAAAGCCACAGGAAAGATATTATACATCACATTAAGGAACATAAACTCGCATCAACATCACATCATACATGGCAACCATACATACACAACATGCAACATCATCACCCTCGTCATGCCCAACATGCTATCTAAGACCTCGATCGTCATCTTAAAAACTCTTATGGGAACCGTTACATAAACACTTACATCTGCACCTTCTCCCGAAAGTCAGAAGTCAATCTACACCTTCCTCGGGTTCAACAGCCCTATTCGGGCGTATGGACACCCTTCAGTCGCATTGCCTCCATGCGACTGAACATCATGCGATTGAACTAATACGGATGAACACTATGCGAATGAACATCCAGTCGTGCGAATGGACCTTCAGTCGCATGACCCCCATGCGACTGGCCCCCCAGTCGTGCGAATGAACCCCAGTCGTGCGAATGGACCCCAATCGCACCCTAATCGGCCGTATGGCCTCCATTCGGCCTCTAGTCGTCGCCTAACCCTAACTGGTGCAGAGTGCAGTTCAACCCGACTGCAGCCGAGGGTTTTCGGCCTCCAAACTCATTTAAACCCGTTTTAAGCCTAAATCGACCATCCTAAACCTTAGGGATGCATACCATAACATCATTCAAGCACAACCAAGCAAGAAATCAAGTCACAAACGCATCATACACATACATACACGCATACATACGGGTTTTCACCCAAAACGCGAAAAAGAGTTTTCAGATGTATTCCAGCCCCAAAATCGTTTGAAAACAAGTAAAAGAGGGGTCCTAGAACTCACCTAAACGAGCACAATGACAAGAGCTTCGATTCGGCTTGCTTCACGACGATTTTGGCGACCCGAATCGACCCGAACCAACACTTTTCCTCTTTTTCTCCTCTTTCTCTCTATTCTCCTCTTTGTAAATAAAATGTGAGTGTGGGGAGAGTGGGCAGCCCTCTCCCTACATATATCACCACATTTCCCCAACTTTCCTTCGTTGGCGAGTTTGGTCCCTCGACTTTTGGAATTTATTTTCTTTTCTTTCTTCACCGGCTTCAAAATAATAATTATCTGGGTGTTACAAGTCCACCCCCCTTAAATAGGTTTCGTCCCCGAAACCTGTTATTCGTCGAACAAACGTGGATAATGCTGTCTCATTTCTTCTTCAGTCTCCCACGTTGACTCGGATCCCTTCCTGTGCTTCCACTGTACACGCACAAGAGGAACCACTTTATTCCTTAGCCTCTTTTCTTTACGATCGATGATTGCCACCGGTTGCTCCACATAATTGAGCCTTTCATCTATTTCAATGTCTTCTAATGGAACAATCATGTCTTCATCAGCTATACACTTTCTCAGATGAGATACATGGAATGTCGAGTGAATCCCACTTAACTCATCTGGCAACTCCAATCTATAGGCCACCTCCCCTACTCGAGCAATGATTCGGAAAGGGCCTATATATCTTGGGCTCAAATTGCCCCGCTTTCTGAACCTGATAATACCCTTCCAAGGTGAGACCTTCAGCATAACCCGGTCACCCACCTGGAACTCAATTGGCCTACGTCGCTTATCGGCATACGACTTCTGTCTACCCTTGGCTGCCTTCATGAAGGCTTTAATCTTTTCAAGCTTCTCTGTCGTAGCCTCGATTACCTCGACGCTCCCCAATTCCTTCTGACCAATATCACCCCAACAAACGGGTGTTCTGCATCTCCTACCGTATAGCATCTCATATGGTGGCATACCAATACTGGCATGATAGCTGTTGTTGTATGAGAATTCAGCTAACGGCAGTGGTCATCCGAACTTCCACCAAAATCAATCACACATGCCCGGAGCATGTCTTCCAGTGTCTGAATGGTCCTTTCTGACTGACCATCAGTCTGGGGATGATAAGCCGTGCTAATATGTAACCGTCCCCATAGCTGTCGTGGAATTCTTCCAAAATTTAGATGTAAACCGAGTGTCACGATCAGACACGATAGACACCGGCACACCATGACGAGTTACAATTTCCTTGATGAACAGATCAGCCAACCTCTCCGATGAATACGTCTCGCGGATCGGTAGAAAATGAGCGCTCTTCGTCAGACGATCAACTATCACCCATATGGCATCATACCCTTTCGGGGTACGTGGCAGCTTCGTAATGAAGTCCATGGTGATGTGCTCCCATTTCCATTCTGGTATATCCAAAGGTTGTATCTTCCCATATGGCTTTTGATGCTCTGCCTTCACCTGTAAGCAAGTAAGGCACTTACTCACATACTCCACCACGTCGCGCTTCATACCCAACCACCAATAATCCTTCTTCATGTCATGGTACATTTTCGTGGCACCGGGATGAATGGAGTATCGAGTCTTGTGGGCTTCATCCATTATCTTCACCCGTAGATCCCCAAAACGAGGAATCCACACACGACCGAATCGAGTTCTAACACCGAGTGTGTTTTCACCCAATTCCCCAACTAGACCTCTCATTCTTTCCGAGTTAAGGTGATCTTCTTTCAATGCCTCATCTTGAAACTCCTTAACTTGCTTCATCACATCGGAGGTCATGATTAATTGATAAGCTTTCACCGAATCGGTTCGGGCCTCTCTTTTCGGCTAAGGGCATCCGCCACCACATTAGCTTTGCCTGGATGGTAATGGATCTCGCAATCATAATCCTTTATAAGTTCCAACCATCTCCTCTGCCTCATGTTCAGATCCTTTTGCTCGAAGAAATACTTCAAGCTTTTATGATCGGTGAATATGGTGCACTTCGTCCCGTAGAGATAGTGCCTCCAGATCTTCAATGCAAAGACCACGGCTGCTAGCTCCAAGTCATGAGTAGGATAATTGACCTCATGAACCTTTAACTGTCGAGATGCATAGGCTATAACCTTCCCTCTCTGCATTAACACACACCCCAACCCTGAGTAGGAAGCATCAGAATAAACCACTAGATCTTCACTTCCGTCGGGTAGGGACAGGACTGGAGCCTGAGTCAGTCTTGCCTTCAGCTCTTCGAACGCCTTCTCTTGAGCTTGACCCCATACAAACTTCACATCCTTTCGGTTCAACTTAGTTAGTGGAGAGGCAATCTTAGAAAAGTCTTGGATGAATCTTCTATAGTAGCCCGCCAAGCCCAAGAAACTACGGATCTCGGATGGCGTCTTTGGTGACTTCCATTGCATAACCGCCTCCACCTTCGCCGGGTCAACCATAATCCCGTCAGGATTCACCACATGACCCAAAAACTGAACTTCGCGCAACCAAAATGCGCACTTGGAGAATTTAGCATACAATTTCTCCCTTCTCAACGTCTCTAGAACCTCTCGAATGTGACCGGCATGCTCAATCTCGCTCTTTGAATAAATCAGGATATCATCAATAAACACAATCACTGATTTATCCAACATAGGCCGACACACACGGTTCATCAGATCCATAAGCAGCTGGCGCATTGGTCAAACCAAAGACATGACAAGAAACTCATAATGACCATAGCGCGTGCGGAAAGCTATTTTAGGGATATCTTGTTCCTTCACCTTCAACTGATGATAACCAGATCGAAGATCTATCCTCGAGAACCAACTAGCACCCTGAAGCTGATCGAACAAATCATCTATCCTCGGTAAGGGGTAGCGGTTCTTCACTGTCAACTTGTTCAGTTCACGGTAGTCAATGCACATCCTCATACTACCATCCTTCTTCTTTACAAATAGACCGGAGCACCCCAAGGAGAGATACTCGGTCTAATGAACCCCTATCAAGCAACTCTCGCAACTGCTCCATCAACTCTTTCATCTCGGTTGGAGCCAACCGATATGGTGCCTTGGCAACAGGTTGGGCACCCGGTATCAGATCAATCTGAAATTCATTTCTCTGTCAGGTGGCACTCCTGATAAGTCTTCTGGGAACACGTCTGGAAAGTCACCACAAACTGACATCATCAGTGTGTGGTGTTGGTGTATCCACATCCTTTACATAAGCCAAGTAGGCGCTACATCCACGCCTCATACACTTTCCCGCCACCGCCATTGAGATCACCTTCGGAATCGTAGTAACCCGATCACCATAAACCGTTACCAAACTTCCGTCAGGCGCTGTCAACCGAACCATCTTCTTGCGACACACAATGTTTGCCTCGAAATCCGCCAACCAATCCATCCCAAGAACCAAATCGAAACCACCCAAGGTCATCACAAACGGTCTAACAGGAAACTTGTGACCCTCAAGTTCCACATCACAATTCTCTATCATCTCAGAAATCCTGGTAGACTTACCTATGGCAGTTTCTACATCAAAGGCGCATCAACACGTCTACTACTAATAGGCAGCTTAGCACAACGCAGCAGAAATAAAACTCTTACTAGCACCCGAATCAAATAACACAGAAGCTAAAGTCTGGTTCACTAGAAACGTACCGGACACAACGTCAGGGTCCGTCCTAGCCTCCTCCTGTGTCATGGTGAACGCCCTGGTGCTCGCCCTGGTGCTCGCCCTCGGTCCATCACTTCCGTCTTCTTCACCCCTGAACCCTCAGTCCTCGACTTCTTACAATCTCTGCTCATATGACCAATTTCCCCACAGTTAAAACATTGCTCGACATGCAATCCTTCGCCATATGCCCTGTCTTCCCACACTTGAAGCACAAGTTTGACCCAAACCTACATTCCCCGCTGTGCTCCCTTCCACACTTGCCACACCTTTTCGACCCCGCACTTGATGTGACCACACGGCGCTCATCCACCCGTGCCTTTTTGTTACCCATCGGGGCATCACCCCGACCAAACCGTTTCCCGTTCCAGTTCCGATCACCACCACCCTTCTTACTTGCTTCAGTCACCACCACCTCCCCTCATCATACAGCCTCCCTGCCAAATCAACCGCCGACCTAAACGTGCTTGGCCGGGCGGCGATCATGTGCCGACGAACATCCACCGGTAAACCCTGAATGTACCTCTTAATTTTCCGAGACAGAGGCGTCACCTGATCAGGCACAAGCCGTGCCATTTCATTAAACTTGGTGTATACTGCTGGTGTGTCATGGTTCCAGCCTCCAACTGTAAAAACTCCCTTTCCAACTTATCCATTTCTCTGTGAGGACAGAACTCCTCAATCACCATCTTCTTCAACTCGCCAGGCCATTCATTCTCCCGATCGCCCGTATTACCTCTGCTTGGACAATGTTATCCCACCAACACAGAGCTGAATCCACAAAAGAGTGGGTAGCATACTTCACCTTTTGGTCCCTCGACACTCGCTGATATCGAGAACAGCTTCCATTTCCCTCACCCACCGTGAGCAGCTGCAGCGTGCCGTTTCCATCAAAAGTAGGGGGTTTGCATCTCATAAAAGCCCCATAATTACATCCTCATGCCGTTTCATGCACAGGCTCTTCCTCCTCCTCATCATCATCAGATAGAACCGTTTCCGGCTCTGGTTGTTCCCGTTCCCCAGAGGATCTGTTTCTTTCTTTTCTTTCCCCTTCTCGTACAGCCTTAATAACTTCGGTCACCACAGACGGTAAGATCGTCTGCATGACCTGATGTACTTCTTCTACAACAGCCTCTTTTACTGAGGCTCTCAGATTGGCGCTTTCGTCGCCACCCTCCGGATGAGGGGTCTCTGGTTCTTCATGAACCACCTCTCAACTCTGGGTCTCCCTCTCTTGGGTCGCGGTTCAGCACCGTGACCTCCACCCCTAGAAGCTTTCGAAGATCTACCTCCGGCCATCACACGCACACTGAAAGATTCAAACACCAACACGGTCATTCAAGGAAATAACTCAGTTTATGTCAAGTATAGTAAGTCCCTAATTACAGTGGCCAGTTGTGATTAGCCACTTACTTTACTCTTCATACCCCAAGTATTACCTGTCCTGACTACATCAGTATTTAAACCTACATAACACATAACACATACCATGCGCACATAAAACCGTTAACTTTACGAAAATACCTGATGGCACGCAGCTACTCAGATTGGCATCCCATTCCCATTCCGTCCCATTCTCAGTTTAAGATTAGGTTTATTCTGAAAATTTACCCATTTCACTTAAACTTTGGCTCTGATACCAACTTGTAAGGCCCCGTTCCCGGGACGCTTACAGCTGGGTCTCATCGCACATAAAACATATAATTACATTAATATTTAATAAATCGCAGCGGAAAACTAAAACAAACTTTCATTTCATGTAAATGCTTTTGCATACTAATACAACATTCATTACAAAAATCGTTTGTTCGCATTACAATGCAAAAACATTAATCAAAGAATGCCATCCCAAAAGAGCTGAGTAGTCGCCCGTGCCATCCTCAGCAATCATTACCTGCCAACTGGAAACACATCAAAGTCAGCGTTGCTGAGTGAGTTCCAGTTTTATAAATAAAACATACTTTACTTTCAGATAAAACCGTTCGTACTTTTACATGATCACACATCATACGTACACATAAATAATATCATTATTATCTTCCTTCATTCGTTCATTCCTTCTTTCATTACCTTACTTGCGCATCGGACATCATCCCGAACCAATACCATGTGCTACACCCCGGTTAGTCATAGCTACCGGGCCGAAGTCAATGAATGACAGCTAAACGTATGCCGCGGTACTAGGAGTAACCGTCAGTCTTAGCTACTGGGCCGAAGTCAACGAATGACAGCTAAACGTATGCCACAGTACTAGGGGTGAGCGGTAGAGGTCCTACATTTGGGGTCAATCACCAAGAGGGACCCCGTATCCGATGTGTGCAAGACGTTCATTCGTTCATCATGTTCCTCTTCCTTTATCTTTCACTTTACGTTACATAATACTTCGTTCATTCATCATAACAAGTAAAGCCACAGGAAAGATATTATACATCACATTAAGGAACATAAACTCGCATCAACATCACATCATACATGGAAACATCATACATACACAACATGCAACATCATCACCCTCGTCATGCCCCAACATGCTATCTAAGACCTCGATCGTCATCTTAAAAACTCTTATGGGAACCGTTACATCAACACTTACATCTGCACCTTCTCCCGAAAGTCAGAAGTCAATCTACACCTTCCTCGGGTTCAACAGCCCTATTCGGGCGTATGGACACCCTTCAGTCGCATTGCCTCCATGCGACTGAACATCATGCGATTGAACTAATACGGATGAACACCTATGCGAATGAACATCCAGTCGTGCGAATGGACCTTCAGTCGCATGACCCCCATGCGACTGGCCCCCCAGTCGTGCGAATGAACCCCAGTCGTGCGAATGGACCCCAATCGCACCCTAATCGGCCGTATGGCCTCCATTCGGCCTCCAGTCGGTCGCCTAACCCTAACTGTGCAGAGTGCAGTTCAACCCGACTGCAGCCGAGGGTTTTCGGCCTCCAAACTCATCTAAACCCATTTTAAGCCTAAATCGACCATCCTAAACCTTAGGGATGCATACCATAACATCATTCAAGCACAACCAGCAAGAAATCAAGTCACAACGCATCACACATACATACACGCATACATACGGGTTTTCACCCAAAACGCGAAAAAGAGCTTTCAGATGTATTCCAGCCCCAAAATCATTTGAAAACAAGTAAAAGAGGGGTCCTAGAACTCACCTAAACGAGCACAATGACAAGAGCTTCGATTCGGCTTGCTTCACGACGATTTTGGCGACCCGAATTGACCCGAACCAACACTTTTTCCTCTTTTTCTCCTCTTTCTCTCTATTCTCCTCTTTGTAAACTAAAATGTGAGTGTGGGGAGAGTGGGCAGCCCTCTCCCTACATATATCACCACATTTCCCCAACTTTTCTTCGTTGGCGAGTTTGGTCCCTCGACTTTTGGACTTTATTTTCTTTTCTTTCTTCACCGGCTTCAAAATAATAATTATCCGGGTGTTACAAGTGTCACACCCTCAATTTCCACAAACGGGTTTTACCGTTAGGCGTGTGACATACCAGGATCTCAGACACGGTCATATCAAACGACACTATATGAATTTAAAAATAAACATTTGAATTAAACCCATAGCAAGATAACTGAAATCAATAATAGTGCGGAAGGAAATAACGAAATGTAAACAATACTGAAAGTTGTAAGTACTAAGTCAAAACTAATGTTCAATGCAAGTAAATAATGTTTGATGATGCATGTCCTGAGTGCGTTTCTTAATCGTGCATCATAAGCTTAAGCGTCCTGTTACCTGAGAAAACATGCTAAGTGTGTCAACATAAAGTTGGTGAGTTCACAGGTTTTATCACAAATAAAAATGTTTGTAACTGTTCGAATGGTATAGTAATTAAAGCATATCGATAGGTAGCTAGCCTATAATCAAGTTACTTAGCGTTTCGAACCGAGGCTGACTGTTTGTATGTTCGTATGTTCGTATGTTTGTTGCCTTCCCGTCACGTCTCACCAGACAGTGACAAATGTTAAGTCAATAATGCACCCGTTGACCTCCATCAAGCTAGCGCGACTAGCCCGGGCGGGGTTTGTCAAACCCGTAGTACTACTCACAGAATTACCTCGCTACACATTATTAACGTTCGAGAATGTAAGGACTTTTCAAGAATGTTTGCACTAACGTAACAGGCGATATCAATAATACTAAAACCATTTTGTAAATATGTTTGCATGTTTTCTCCCCCAAAAGGAAAGAAAGTAAAATAGGGGCCGTGAAGACTCACCTTGATTGCACAGCAAAAGAGATAATGTTCGCACAACTGTTAGGGTTTCGGTTAACCTGAATTTCATTTAATACGAATATAGTTAATGTTAGTTATCATTTACGAGTGTAAGGTCCGTACGGGTTCGTGATCACGGTTCGGTTACGATGTAGACTAACGATTGTTTCCCCCATCCACAAGCCATACAATTAAGCAAAAAAAACCCACACAAGCATGAAACCTAATTACTCTTGTGTATACATGGTCATACTTACGAATACTCTTTTTTTATATTTTTGTTGAATGTTCACAAGTGTCAAAACCATATGAATAATAGCAAGACATTTCGCTAGTGTCAATGACACGTAGATAATCCACACATCGTATGTATATAATCCTTCATGATTAATGCACACTAGTAATCATACGTACACTAACTCTTACACACCCAATGTATATATATAATAACTCTTATACAACCCATACCAATATAAGAAGTTACTATACATAGTACACACCCAAAGACATGCAATACACAACTCACAACATAAATACATGATTATAACCATAAAAATAACTCACTGCCAACACCCAACCACTTGAATATATGCAAACATGCATGTTAAATACCTTCATGCACTATGTGGACCAAATCTATAATATCCACATACACCTATACACACACAATAACACAAGTACAACAACCACACAGAACACACCACATACTCACGCTGTACATACATACTTATATATATCCATGCACACATAGATAGATATACATGCATACACATAACCCAAAATCAATGACTATGAATTAAGAAACCCACGAAACAAACCCACGACTCACATACACACACCAGAACAACCACACAACAATGTGACGAGACCTGAAACAATTAAATAATCACCGAGAACGAAACCGCGTCTAAAACCGTAACCCGAAGCTCGAAGCCGTATCGTAATGAATCATAAATAGAGAACGAGAAGTCGTACCGCGCGAGGCTGTTTTGGTGTGTCGATCGGTGCTGTCGAAGACTGACGGTTGTCAAGAGTTTGCGGTTACAAGCGGAGGAGACGTTGAAGGTGTTCGGTTGGGTGGTGTCGTTGATGCTTGTTCACACGAGGAAGTGGATGTGGCCGTCTGGTGTCGTCGTCACGGGGGAGGGGGTCGTTGAGAACCGCTGCCGTCGGGAGGGTGGCTAGGGTTGAGAGGTTCACGAATTGCAGATTGTTGGGGGGGGGGGGGGGTTTCACGATTGTAGTAGGCGTATGGGTGGGAGGGTTGGTTATTTTATAGATAGATTTGTTTGTAAATTAACAACTTTAGTCCCTTTAGTTCCCCTAGTTTCTAAGATTGTGCTTTAGGTATTTATTTGTTTTAAGTGTTAGTTTTTGGTTAAGTTAGAGTTATATATTGATGGGTTGCAATATTTATAATATTACTAATAATAATAATAACATTTATATTTACAATGATACTAATAATAATATTTATTTTTTTCGTGAGCAACGACGAGCAGTTAGAGAAATAGGGACGATGTGCGTCTGGAAACGTGAGTTGTCTTGAAATTTGTACATTGGAGGTTTGCTACTAAAAGTTGTGTGGTGGCATAAAAGGGATGAAGGTGGGAGAATTGATCAAGTTCCAACAAGTCTCAGAAATCAGAGCCACTGGCTCGTTCCGACCACTAAAATGACAATAAAAGACACCAACCACAAGTCTGGGTGCTGTATCTTGTGGAGAATCACATGAGCACCATCTCGCGTTGAAGCGTAACAACTAACAACAAATGAAGGTGAGTGAGAATAAACACGGTGATAACTGATCTAGAAATTTTGTAGGATGCCAACTTAGCTTCTGTCAATGCAAAACTTATTCCCAATGCACATCCTGGGCCCAGACTAAAGGGAAGAACGCGAGTTTGTTCATCGTTGCCTTTTCAATTGCCTCTGAAATCTGTGTGTTGAACTTATTAGCATCTTTCGTTCTTCCCCAAAAAGTTGATTATCATGATGTAAAATATAAGCAGCAACAACTGTTCCCCGGCTGGTACGGTTGGGCCCCCAACTTTGGTCTTATGGTATGCAATTCATGTGAATATGGTTTTGCACTTTTGCCATAGAATATAGTCTAAGAACTGCATTTAGAAAATCTGTGATCATCACTTTCCCTTGAGAGCATCACATTCTTCTCCATGAGTTTGCTTAGAGTCAACCGAAAGTCATCAATTTCTTTCATCTTCTTGTTTGTTTTAGTTGTTGAAAACCTGCATGGTTTATGGTCGTACTAAAACAATTGATATTCCTGGGAGAGAAATGACAGTGAACTGTTTTTTTTATCATCATGTGGAACCATAGGGGCGAGTGTACTGTAACTACAGCCTGAGACAGTTCATTTATTCCTCTAAAATTGCATTGGTGTTGGTCGTTGGGCGTGTTCCATTTAAAGCTCATTTTGATTTCGAAACTCATCAGTTTTGAGCTAAAACCAATTGAAAGACGACAAACAGGTTAACCTGAAAATGACTAAAGTAGATCGTAAATAGGTTAACGTACAAATAAGTTGAATCAAAACTGCACGTGGAACGAGCTCGCCATTACAGTTTTGAACTGTGTCTACAGATTGGGGCCTTGATCGAGGCCTAACCAGAACGAAAAGGATCCAGGACGAAACTAGGATTTGGTTTCATATATGCATCAGGCAAATACAAATAACTACCAAGGTCAACAAGCATACAACACTAAGACACACTATTCACATTACAAATTCACACCATAAGACACATCATTCATATAAATATAGTTAAAAACAAATGGACCGCCTACTGGATTGATTTCATATATGCACCAGTCAACTTTTAGTTTTGTACAACTTTAAACAAATGCTTGGTGAACCACCAGCCCATTAATTTGTAACGCCAAAAATCACAGCAATTGTTCCAATGATAGCCTACATTGCAAAATGACATATAGTTAAGGTAAAAGAATTTGACTTCAGAATATCTGTGCACTTTAAACCTGGGGTAACCTTTGGAACAGACTGAACCGAAGCAAGTCAGCCAGTTTGAAATTTAAGTACTTCGGTTAACGACCCCAACTGATAATTTTTCGGTTTACGGGCCAGTTAGACAGTTTGGAACTTGGAATGGCCAGCCATCAAAACCAACCGGCAATTTAGCCATCTTTTATTTACTGTTTTCATATTTGAAATATTTAATTTTGTATATGTTTTGTATTCATTGCCATCTTTATCATTTTAAGGTGTTTAATACATACTAATGACTTTGAAAATAAAAATCAGTCCCAACTGCTAAAAAACCAGCTTGTGCAGCGGAACCACCCAACCCGGCTGGTTTAGTTTGTCGTTTTCTAAAACTGTTAGCTGTTTCGCCTGGAACTTTTTTGTCAAAACCAAAATGTAAAAACTTAACTAAAAATATGATAAAACTTACAGCAATTAGGCAAGCAACATATCCAGGTTTCTCTCTGGCATCATATTGAGCACATAATAGAATGAATGCTCCAACATACCAAGGGATTGCAGCAAAAAAGAAACCGACAATGAACCTTCACAGGAAAAATTACCGACAATAAGATCGATGTTAAAGAAGTTTGATTAGGATAGGATCGTCATAATAACAGCATCCCATCATAAAACATGAAAGGAGTTTAAGACATTTGACAAATTGAGTCTCCACTAAACAAAAAGATGTATATAGAAAGACTAATGCTTAAAGTAATTGGTCTATTGTTGAAGATCTTAAGCAAACTTGATACAAAAATAATAAATTTCTCACTTATTGTAGAACTTTCAAACCATAGTCATTGACCATGGACAAAGGTGCTAATGGAACATCTTATCTTTTATCAAGTGCCAACAAAAACTACTAAAACAAGATGCGAGATTGACGTTATAAAGACGGATACAATAAAGTAAGAAACTGCAACTCATTTGATCTGGGAAGAGTTAAATAGTAGAATACAAAGAGGGTAAACACATACAAGAACCAAATAATATTTGACTTCATTTAATGCAACAGGAAGATAACTTACAGGAACCATCCAATACCAATACCACAGCAAGGAAGACGGTGTTCTGGCACAGGTCTTTCTTCAGCAACAGCATAACCTACAACACCATAAGCACTATTAAAACAAAGTTGAGCATAACTTCAAATAAGTTACTGTGTGTTGATACATTAATTGAAATATTGTATGATCAGTATGACAATTTGTGTCAGTTTAACGGATAGAAGTTTATTATTTTCCCAAGAGAGATCGCTTTTCTATTATCTCATATCGTTTCCATCTGTTGCACCCTAACAGATTTAACCAAGATACCATCCAGCAACAGCAATCTTGATTTTGTAAATCAAAAACTGGTTAAACATCCTGATACAATCCCGATGTTAGGGTCGGGTCACTCTGGATCGGGGCAGACACATTTGGAGCTGAAGAAGGGTGAACAAGTTGGAGGGAAAACTTATGGAGGGAAAACATTCAAATGTGAAGGAGATGGGGAGTGACCCACGACTTCAGGGAAGTGGGAATATACCCCATAACTGTCCCACGTTCCTGTTCTTTTAAGTATCTAGTTTCCTGCATTTATTTTCTTAGGCTAGATTATATGTTTATCTTGTTCTTAATGTAATCGGAGATTTGCCCTGCTCGAAATTGGGCCGACTACTTTGTAATTTCCTAATTCCAGTCAATCGAAGATCTTAGTTTCTATCACATCCATATCTACTAATGGTTGATCTAGAAATGATAATTATATTCCTCCTAGTGTTGTAGAGTGACCAAATATTATCCAAATCAACCAAAGCCATGATAGGACACTGCTGGTAGCTTACAGAAGGCTCACAGTTACAAGTGGGAGATCACAATGATCCATATCAGCTACAAGTAGTATCTTGGTTTAAAAAGAAAGCAAGGCACCCCGATACATTTGCGTCTGTGTACAACTAAATAAGCTTTATTTACAACCAAAAGCTACATATACCTCATATTCGGTGGGTTTTATTATTATTTTTTTCAATCTCAACTGTGGATATATACAATTCCTTGCAACACTAAAACTTGATTTGTTTCTTAGTTCAGTGGTTTGACAACTTTTTATTTTTCTATTTATTTTCTCATTTCTTCTCTGTTTTCGTCAAATAAAAAATTCTTTGCAAATTAAAAAAAACTTTACCCTTAGTCCATTGGCAAGCAAAGCTTTCGCTTAACTTAATGACACAGGTTTGACTCCAGAAATGACAAACCATGTTTTCTTCTTTTTTTATTTCTTTTTTATTTTTTACACATTTTTCAAATTAACTATTAAAAATTTCCTTTTTCCTAATTCCTTGCAGAATTTTTCATTTCAATGTTGGCTTCTATTTGCATTGCAATGTGGAGGCCATAATACTTTTTAGAGTTAATCTTGGTTTTAGTCTGTGTTTTGTAGATTGTCTCCATTTGAGCACTAACGTTTATTTTGTCTTTATTATTAGCCTAAGTTTTCAAAATCATTTCTGTTTTCGTCCTTTTTACTAATAGTGTTAACATTTTCTGTTAGATTTTTCTAAAAAGACAAAAATACCCTTAGGGCTGAAAATGGTTATTACAAACTTTGTGTTTCCTTTTTTTAAAATCAAACCACCACCATCAAATCTAATTTCAGGAGATGTTGAATGTTTCTGATCTAATTTCAGGGGAATTTATAAAGGGAGGCGATTGTAGATGGTTTTGGTGGTGGCCGGCGTGGTGGAGGTCGTGAACTCGTGGTGGTGGTGGTGGTAGTCTGTGGTTGCACAGGGGCGAGTGGCGACGATAGCTGCGTTGCGACAGTGGTGGTGTGGCAGAGGTGTAGTGGCGGCGGTAGTTGTGGCATGGAGGAGGTGTGGTTGTGATAGTGGTAGTACGACGAAGGTGCACTGGCGGCAGTAGCTGCGTTGTGGTGGATGTGCGGTGGCGGGTAGAGGTGGTGTAGGTTAGGGTTTGGATAACACCACCTCTGTACCCTGTCGAATCGTGATATTTTAGGGTTGCCAGAGGTTAGCGGAACCTTGCCAGAAAACCTTTGAGGTCGAGCCGCCACGAGTTGGAGAACACCACCACCACCATTGGACTCAGATTTTACACGATTTCGATTTGATTTTAAAGATTTTTGCAGATCTTTGAATATTTTGAATCTAAATTGCTTATGAATTCCGGGTCATCTGATAATTTTCACTTGATTTTGTTACAAGAAAAGCGGAAGTATGTTCTCCGGCGAAGGAACGAACATTACGACGGTTGATTTGTTAAGCAAAATCGAATCTCTGGTGCCAACGTCGGAAAAACGTCGAAAAATAGAGGAATTGAATCTCTAGAAACCCCCTCATGCGCCATCGCCGCCGGTCACCGTTGCATCACCATCGTCTTCTGCCTACCACCGTTGGTGGAAGGAATGCGGCCGCCACCACCAGCCCCATCTTTTTCTCTCTCTCTCTAAAGTTTCCTTTCTCTCTTTAAGTTTGTGTGTTTTTCAAGTCTAGGGGTTTTTGTTCATTTAACACGCACTTACACTCATCTAACAGAAAAAATTTATAGCATTAGTAAAATGGACTGAAACAGAAACAATTTTGAAAACTAAGGCCAATAATAGAGACAAAATAAACGGTGGTACTCAAGTGGAGGCAATCAACAAAACACAGGGACCAAAACCGAGATAACTTTATTTGTTTCTTTTATGTACTTAATCACGTTAATGTCATTGCCACAATACACATCACGAAGTTTCGGGCAAATTTCTAGTTACACGTAAAAACCAATTCATCAAGTAGACCTTTCATAATTCTTCATCCCTTAGGTTGTACACAGAATGCCTATAACCTCTTCGATATTCAGATTAATACCATCATCCACACCGATCGATACTGAATTCAATAACAACATATAACATGTGCAACTAAATTCAACTCAATCAACTAAAATAATAGACTACAGACATCAAAAACAGATAGTATTGACTATTGATCATGCAATTTACTAGGGGTTTCAACATATTATGATTTCATACCTTGAACGGCTTGATAGCCGTGAAGATAAGGGTCGACCGGCGGTCCACCCGGTTCTCCAGGCGGCGGAACCGGCTGAGGGAAGCCGATCAACGGCTGAGGGTACTGGTGGTGGCCGACGCCCTGGAAGGTGGCGTACTGATGAGACGGTGGCGGTGGCGGTGGTTGTTGCTGCTGTTGATCTGGAGGATGAGGGTACTGATGTTGATTGATGTCCTTTTGTGGTTCACTCATGATGATCTGTTGCTGGAGATGAAATTGAAAGCGTGAAGAAACTTACGGAAGTTATTCTAGGGTTTTATGGTAGATTTGTGCAAAAAGAAGAAGAAAGACGGATCATAATGAATACCTGTGCTATGCTGTGCTGCAAACTCATCATTCATTCAATCATTCAATCATTCTTGTATGTCACCGACTCGACAGAGACACGTGGATGGTAAACTGAGAGTTCGGTACAACGTTGAAGTTTTTTGTATTTTGTTTGTTAGTTGATTAGCGTAGATGAGTTGTACATCACTGATTTAGGAAAAAAAAAATTATGACTTTTTAAAGTAAATGTAAGAAACATTTTATGATTTTTAAAATAAAAGTTATGGATTGAAGTTTTATTAGATGTAATATGCTTTTAATGGGTTAAGGGTTTTATCACAGTGAGTCTTTAAGTGGTAGGTTTTCCTTGAAATGGTGTTCGAGCCGGGTCACCAGTGTTGTCTGTGTTCGCGGACATGGGTTCCTTTTTGTCAATGGGTTTACCGGGTGACTGAGCTTAAAATATTCGCTAGCCGTCTAAAAAACAGATTACAAGGGTGGTGGGGTTGACCACGCTACTATAACACACACCTACCAATTAGGGATGTGTATATGTCAGCTTAGTTCGGTTTTAGCTTAAATGGAAACTAAAAATTGGTTTATACGCTTTTAAAATTGTTCGGTTTCAGTTTTTTTGGTTTTTTGTTTTTGGTCTTCACTTTGGTTTCTTTTTGGTTTTGCTTTTTTTTTTGTTTTACCATGTGGGCTTCAAATTTTAAATAATAATTTGGTTTAAACTAATAAATATAAACTAAAATCTTTAGACTTGCAACATTTTATTAAAATTCAAATATAACCAACATATTCTTATAAATAACTTGACATTAAAATGTATTACAATTCATAAAATACAATAACAAAAAATTTAGTAAAAACATTATAATCTATTAATTCAACAAAATGCAAGTACATAAACCCTTCTACCCTTGATCAGTGAACCAATGGTTCAGATGGTAAAAATCTTTGTTCATCAGAGTTGGTTTTTAAATTATAGGATAATAAATAAACAAAAAATTTATAATTAAATAGTAAGAGGTATTTGAATTTTAAATATTATTAGGTTGTACAAATTCAGTTTTTAATCAGGCAAACGTATATTTATTCATTTTATCATTTCGATTGTGCGATGTGTTATGTATCGACATTTAGGGAGCTTCAATTCCCAAATTCAAAACCTAAATTTGTTTTCATACTAATTGACCCAACATGCATCAAGTCAATCATAACCAAGCCTATAACAATCATAATAAGCTTGGAATAATCGACTAAGCCTATGCGTTGTGGGATAAAACTCCTTCTAACAATCATAATCAAGCCTAGAATAATCGACTAAGCCTATGTGTCGTGGGATAAAACTCCTCCTTATGTTATCTTGTAATATTATGATATGTAATGCTAATTAGACACTAGATAGAACTCTTGATTAAATAATTTGATCCTGTTGTGGACCAAGTGATTAGGGGCTTTAATGATTATCTAATTTATTTAATTATTATTTTTTAAATGTAAAACAAAAATAATTTTTTTAACAATTTAATCAAATAAAATTCATTAAAAACATAAAAAAATAAAAAAACACATAATAAAACAAACATAATAAATAAAAATGTAACTAATCTTCCTTTTTCAGTTCCCTCTTAATACGGTTCGTTTTGAGTCGGTTGTGTCTCCGGAATGACCTAATCGGAATAATTAAATGGACTAAACATAAAGTTTGTAGAAATGACGTCGTCTATGAGATCAAAACTTTGATGAACGAACCATCCTAATTATTTAACATTTTGTAGTGGAAATGATTTTTAAATTTTTTTAGAGAAATGAGAGAAAATAGATAGGAATATTATGCTTTTTATATGGTGTGAGATAGTATTTACAGGGTAAAATGTAATATTTTAAAAAAATTAATTAAGAATGAGCTCAACGGCTCTTTTTCTCTCCCCTCATGAGCCGATGGCTCTTTTCATCCTTGACCATATCCACGCTCCACCCATCGTGCCTCCAATCATGCCACCCTATTGTGGTGTGTGCAACCAGGGTGGCAAACCTAGATAGTGCTCCCCCCATAGCTTCGCCCCGACAACATATAGTCTAATTAGTGCATCACTTGACTTCTCAGCTTTTGGTTTAATTTCCACACTCTTAATCGATTAATGTACATAGGTGGTACTCTTAGAATGTAGGTTATGTGAAATGTCACGATGGCACGATGATGACATTTGGACTTTAATTTCTATATCATTTATTTTTAATTGGCTTTTGTTTGTGTTTATTTACGTATGTTTTTTTTCTCGTTTCTAAACCGTTTGTTTAAAATATTAACGAACGAACATGAACATGTCCAATTCCTTATCGAACAAACATGAATAAAAAAAAGTACTTCATTTATGGCTCGCGTTCCTTTGTTTGTTCAGTCAAAGTTACATAATAATATTTAATCCAAATGCTTCAAAGATCATCAAACACATGTATTCAACTTCAAGGCAAGCTACCAATTTTGCCAACTTGCTGTCCCTTTGACTCTTTGAGAAAATGTGAAGAAACATACATAAAACACATGGAGAAAAAATGGGCCTGCTATCAATTAGATCAAGCTCATATAGTTGTGGCCCATTGGGTCTTCTAGTCTGTTTGGCCCATTTTCTTTTCTCGTACAAAAACTGGTAGATTCGTAAAGGGTGCTGCACAATACATGAGGAAAAATCTCTTAACTTATCCTATAAGCGGCTTTTAACAAATGTTAGTTTAAATGGGAAATCATTAAGAGATTCCTGTATTTGTAGTAGATATAAGTGTTTGTTAGTGATACCATGCGTGATGATCAGATCGAGTGGTGATACGCGAGTAGGTTAAAAGCGAGGTGATACGCGAAAGAAGAGTTGCCAAAAGGGAAAGAAAAGCCAAAAGGGTTGCCGACACTTGAAGATCAACCGTCCAAATTACGTGTTATACGTCATCAACATCTTGAATTTGGATTTGGGACCCATGCACTTTTGTGATTAAGATAAGATACTTTGTACAATCCATTGTATTTGAGTCTTTAAAAATATTATTTTCACATACATTTAACCATAACATGAAAGAAAGACTCATGCCGATAATAGTAATAAAATGTCGGCATAGATATTTTAATCTTTTACTTTTTTTTTATTTATCTTGATCGAGTTATTATGCGATGTGTTTTTCTAAGTATAGGAAATCTTTTTGAACCAATAATTACATTAATTTAAGGTTTAATATTAGGTGATGGATGTATCTTAGTTAACAGTTATGTGTAATGTTTTCACGGTCGGATCGGACCGGCCTGTCTGACCGGGATTCGGTGTTGTCTTCGGTCCGATCTACCTTGGTTCGTTTTGTATCTCGAGAACCGGCCGGTTGGAAGCGATTTGGGGGTCGAACCGCGTTTCGGTGAACCGGTTGGCTTGGATCTAAAACTGAAATCAGAGACAAACGTTACAGATCTGACGGAGTGTCGAATCTGTTGCAGCAATGTCGGAGTTGCTACACCAATGGACGTGGTAGCAGTTGCATCAATGGCAAGATGTTGCAATGGCGAACATGAGAGATGTTCTAAGCTTCGATGAAGACTTCTGTGGAGAACGCCAACAAAATGTTTTTTCCTTGCACCGGAGGAGATAGTGAAGATGATTTGGAGATGGCATGAAGATTGTGAAGATGGTGAAGAATGAAAACGGTGAAGATGGTATGCGGATGGTGGAGGAGATATATTGAAAAGGAGGAAAAATACTGGGTTGGAGAAAAGTTTCTGGAATTTTAAATGTGTAATAAGTTATATCTAGTATTTATTATCACATATGATGTTTTGATAACAGAATTTAATATTTTAATGATTTACATATATATATATTCTTTGTTTAAAAGAAGAATATCAAATGGTTTTGAATATATATAGTTTAAATTTGTGTATTTTATTTAAACTTTTAGATCACTATCATAATTTTAAAATTTTATCTTTAAAACATTAAAGTTAATTAAATACTTGCTTGATTCGACGTCCGATCCGATTCTGAGTACATTGGTTATGTGAAATAGAGTTGCAAGCAAAAAAATAAGAGTAAAAATTTATGGATTGTTCTTGAGATCTATTAAATTTGACCTTTTGTTTTCGGGATTGAAAAATTACATGTTTAGTTGTAAGGTATGAAAAAACGTAACATTTTTCATCCTTGAGTCAAATGGTAAATAAATAATTTCGTTAACTAAAAAGAAATTGACTATTTTACCCTTTATATTAGAAAAACAAAATTTTCACGCCACCACCAATCCATCATCACTCACGATCACCGCACACATCCAACTAGGGTTGCAAACAAGTCGAACAAACACGAATAAGTCATTGTTTGTATTCATTCATTAAGAAATAAAATTGTTCATGAACCGTTCAAGAACACTTTTTAAACGGGGTTCCTTGTACGTATTCATTCATTAAGGAAACGTACATGTTCATAAATTGTTCACGAACATTTACCGAACGCAAACAAACAAAAACAAACAAATGTTCATTAACATGACAAACACAAAGAAGTCCATGAACACAAACGGATACAAATGATCACATATTTGTTTTAGAGTAAAATTAGCATTTTCATCACAAAATTTACCAAAAATTAATAAACACGTAACATAAATATCCAAAAACGCTTGACATACTTGTTATAAAAAAAACTAACTCAAATATTAAGAACATAATAGAACACATTAACTAACATAAACGAACACATTATCGAACGTTCACGAATAGACATTAACGAACACATTATCGAACGTACACGAACATAAATGAACAAACACGGCTTGTGTTAATGTTTATTCGTTTAACTAAACGAATGGAATTTTCTGTTCATGTTTGTTTATTTACTAAATGAACGAACATAAGCAAACTTCCCGCCGCACAGTTCACAAACTTTTCGCTGAATGTTTAGTTCGTTTGCAGCCTTACACCCAACTACACCAATGCACCACCAGTACTAGCATTCATCGCCACCACCACCACCATCACCTTAACCCACATTTCTTCTTCACCGAAGCAACAATCCACCTCGCCACCTAGCGGTGTTGCTCGCGGCCCTAGACCCTCCCTTTCTTTTCTCCAACACCAGTGTCGTTGCCCCCTCGTCGCCATCCTCAAACACAGTCTCTACCCCTCCCTTAATATATGAATACCTACCACCACCACCACATGTTGTAGATCTACACCACCGTCAGCCACTAAAACCCATAAATTGCATAGCAACCACCGTCGAGGTGGTGGTTTTGCTCTGCAAATGCATCAACGTGGGACATTTGTGTTTGCAAGGCGGGAAGGTGTTGGTTAGGTGTAACAGCAGGCCGACGAGGTGCGACGATGCTATCGAAGAGGTCTAACGGCATTGGCGAAGTGAAAATGTAGGAAGGGGTACGGGTTGGGTACCGGGGTCATGGGGGTGGTTATATTTTATTAAGTATAGTAAAAATATAACAATAATAATAATAATAATTATTATAATAATAATAATAATAATAATAATATGATTTTATTAGGTTTAAGGGTAAAATCATCATTTTATTAATTTTCACGACAAATACTAACTTACATTTAACCGAGGATGAAACGTGTTATATTTTCTCAAAACTTAAAACTAAACATGTAATTTTTCAATTCCAAAAACGAAATATTAAATTTGAGCAAATCATAACATGATCTGTGTAATTTACTCCAAAAATACTAACCATTGTTAAGCTGATTCTCTTTTTTTAAACAAGTTTCATAGATATTTTTTTAATCGAATAAGATATTCATAGAGTGCAATTCTCGGAGTTGTGAATAAAACCATGAATGGAAACACCGTTCCCCCAATTCTAAGGGTTAATTTTATTCCCAAGCCAAGGATTTTTCCGCTTTCCACGGTTCTTTTCAACCCATTTTGACAATTGCCTTAGTTACTTAAAAACAATTAATTAATTTTCTAACTCTTTATAATTCAACCCAATTTTATCTACTCTTTTGCACTTTATTTATATCCTCACACCTCTATATTCTCCTATCGAATACATTTCAAATCTCTCTCACTAAATATGAATCTGTTGCAATTTCGTAAGACTAGTCAAGTTTCGAGACGAGAACGTGTTATATAAAGACAAACATAATTTTGAATTTTTAACTATCTTTTTTCTTTATCGTCAGACGATATTCAAGACACAACTACATTGTTAGAAAGGTTCTATTTCTTAATATTAATAAAAAATCTCTCTCTTTAAAGATGCATGCCATGATTTATATAAATTCACAAGGTTCGCCGGAGACTAACCCATTTAGTAAAGATTATATCCATTAGAATAAAAGTCATGGGTTTAAACCCATACATAATATAAAATTATATAAGGTAGTTTAAAAGTAAGAGTGTAACATATTTATGGCTAAAAATATTCACAAGTTTCTCATGATTTCAAAGTAATAAATTACATTCAAAATGAAAAACATAAAAAACTTCTTTCTCTGTTCAACTACCCATCCAAAAGCATTTATCTTCAAAATACTTTTTATTGGGATAATAATATCTTTTTACAGCTCAATCCTCATATATTAATTGGAGTAAATTACACGATGGGGGTATTTACGTATTACAACTTAATTTCTACTTTCAATAAATTAGAGATGAGGACTTCAACTATACATGTTATACACATCGGCAGTCCCCGACGTTAACTTATGTTAAGTTTCTCTATTAAGTCAATGTAAAATTACCAATATACTCCTAAATTTAAAAAAATAATTTATAAATAAAACTTAACTTACCCCACCCATCACACTTCACCTCCTCCCTCCATCTTCTTTCATCTTTATCTTCTTTATCTTTTTCAATCTTCTTAATCTTCATCTTCATATTCTTCATCTTTCTCATCTTCATCTTCTTCATTTTTTTCCATCTTCTTCATCTTCATCTTTATGTTCTTTCTCTCTCCTCCCTCCTCTTTCTCTTTCCCTCTCTCTTTTAAAACTCTCTCTCTTTTTGGTGGTGGGTTGGTGATGGCGGTGGTGGGTTGGCGATGGTTGTGGTGGGTTGGGGGTGATGCGGTGAAAGTGGTAGTGGGTTAACGGTGGTGGTGGGCTGGCGACGGTTGTGGTGGTTTGGGGGTGATGCGGTGACGGTGGTGGTGGGTTACGGGTGGTGGTGGGTTGTGGAGGTGGGTTGAGATTGCAAGCGCTGACGTCGATGGTGGGTTGAGGGTGCAGGCGGTGCGGTGGTGGTGGGTTGAGGTGGTAGCGGTAGATTGAAAGAAGAGGTGGTGGTGGTGGTGGTGGGTGTTGTATGTGGAGAATAAGATAACAAGAAAGTGTATTTTTATCTTTTTAAAAACACTAACAGAGAAACTTAACCTCAGTTAGCGTCGGGAATTGTCGATGAACATAACATGCATAGTCCAGGGACTATCCGTGTAATTTACTCTATTAATTATGTTAATTCCATTTAAAAATCACTTCAAGTGATCAAGAAGGCCCCGTATAAAAGTTGTTTTTTCTATATATTTATGCTTTTATTAAAACTAGTACAAAAGCCATCGCTTTGTCGCGGGTGTGAAAGACGAACACATTACTCATGGGTTTGGTATTTTATAGTTTTATACTCTCACTAAATACGAAGTGTATATATAAACATAAAAATCAAACAAACATACTAAATCATAAATGTAATGTTTGCATTACATAACAAAGTAATGAAGCAAGTCCGAAAGTAAATTAAGCACTAAGTATACCTAAGTGACATGAACTATGGTCGCATGTGCGAAATTAATTGCAATGAAGTATGTGTATCCCAATTCTCAAGTATTAGAATAGTTTTTCCAAAGAAAATTAAAAGATAATTTAAATATTTAATTAGATGTTAGTATAAGGAGGAAACATAAAGAAAAAATACATACCGTAAAGTAAGCTACCTCGATTGGAGTATTAATAAAATAAATAAAGTTCACGAAGCAAAGATGTCTTATGAATTCATTTTGTACTTGATTCTAATTAAGGTTTAAGAAAGTTTCTTATGTTAATTGTGCATTTTGTATAATCTAACATAGTTGTTTCAAGTAGGGGTGTTCATTTACGAATATCCGGAAATTTCGGATAATGGATTTCACTATCCGAATCCGAATCCGAAATTTCGGATATCCGAAATTTCGGATTCGGATTCGGATTCGGATATCTATTTGGATATCCGAATTTCAAAAAAAATTGTATTATTTGATAAATTTTATAAAAATATAATAACTTTTATTAAAATTTATTTTATATATCTAAAGTATTTATTAAAATATCCGAAATATCTGAAAATATCTAAAATATGTAATTAAAATTTAATATTTTAAAAATTTTATAAAAATATTTTGGATATTTCGGATATCCGAAATATCCAAAAATTCTCAAAATCACTATCCGAATCCAAATCCGAAATTCGGATATCCGAATTTCGAATTTTTGGATATTTCGGATTCGGATATTTTTGAACACCTTTAGTTACCTTTAGTTTCAAGATAGGGTTTTACAAAACTAAGTAGCTAGCTAGAACAGGGATAGATTTGTAGTTAACTTTCACCAAAGCGTCTAAGCATTAATTGAGAAAACAGTAAAAATATTTTTGATAAAGTTTGCAATCTAGTAAGCATTAATATTTCATAATCCATAGCCTATAAATTACTATTTTGATCCTTGTATTTTGATCAATTTAACCATTTGAACTCAAAAATGAATTTTCTAACAAATCAAACCCTATGGTTTGTATTTTATAACTTTTTCAGTCCAACACAATAACAGAGTTAGATTTTTCAGTTAGTTTATAATAAAATAATCAAAATACCCTTGACTAAAATGGTTATTTTAATAACCTCAGGGATCAAAATGTAAATTACTTTCTCACACAAACTCATTATATATATATATATATGTATATATATAAATATTATAGTATATATAATATATATACACGAAATATTTTTATTTTTATTTTTCAATGTTTTATAAATTTTAATTTCAAATCGTTTTGTTAAACGTCGTATTAAAACATTCATTTTATCTAACGGAAGATTGAAAACTATTAAACTTACTTAATCATCTTTTAGTCTATTTGTATTATTTAAACCACAATATTTTTAGCTGTTATTTTATTTAAATGTTTTTTATCATTCAGTTCTATTAATTCTTTTTAATTTTTGTGTGTATATATACATATATATATATATATATATAATTATTCAGCTCGTTTAAATGTAATTTTATCTCGTTCTTTTATTTGAACGTCTTTTTACTATTCGTTTAATAAAAAGCTTCCTTTTTAAACCAACCTTTTAAAATTATTTAACTATTTAACTAATATGTGTGTTTATATGGATAAAAGATTTTTAATTTTATTTTTTAAAGTTTTAAATATATTTTTTAAACCGTTGGGATTTTGGACCGATAATTTAATTACTAAAAAACATTTTTAAGTGTTTATAAACCATTTGGTTTTCTAAACATCATTATTTAAACAATTGGTTTTTAAAAATAATTTTTAAAAGGTTGGTTTTTTAAACAAATTTTAAAATAATTCATCTTCAAACTGTCCGGCTATAAGATCTTTCGCTTTTTAAATGTATTTTTTGTAATCATTCGGCTTTTTAATTTTATTTTTTAATTATTCGTCTTACTTAAATTTCTTTTAAAATCTTTTAGTTTTTCAAATGTTTTATTTAAATGGATTTTGAACCATTCAACTAATTAAACATCTTTCTAAATTTGTTTGCCTTATTTAAACGTCTTTTTCAAATCGATTGGTTATTCAAACGCAATGATTAACTTTATAAGTTTAAATAAATTAAACACATGTAATTTTAATATGTTGAATCCCTAATTGTAATAATTAAAACTCAAGTGAATCCTTAAAATAATTCAAATGACATAAATTTATAAATCACTTTCAAGTCAACTTGAATAAAAGATGATAAAAAATCAAAAAGAGAAAAAAAAAGTTCTAATAAAATGGATTATTGAAAAAGAAAGCTTTTCAATAAACCAATAGTAAAAAAATGTTCAAATAAACGACACCATAATATGTATAAATACAAAAACAATTTATAAAAGAAGCATAATATAATTTAACGATTAAAAGAAGATGTTTATAAAATAGCAGTTAAAAAGACTTTGTGGTTTAAATAAAACAAATAGATTAAAAGACCGTTTAAGTAAGCTTAACAATTTAAATAAGAAGTATAACAAGCCAAATGGTTTTAAATTTTCTGTTAGATAAAATGAATAGTTTACATACGACATTTAAAACTAAGTGATTTAAAATTAAAATTTAGAAAAAATTGAAAAATAAAAACATTTCATGTATATATAAATAATATACACCATAATATATGTATATATATAATATTGTTTGTGTGAGGGAGTAAATTATGTTTTTGTCACTGAGGTTATTAAAAATAACCATTTCAGTCCATGGGCATTTGGGTCATTTTATTAGAAATTAACTGAAAAACCTAACTATGTTAGTGTATTGGACTGAAAGAGTTATAGAATACAAACCATAGAGCTTGATTCGAAAATTCGTTTTTGAACTGAAATGGTTAAAATGACCAAACCATAGGGACCAAAATAGTAATTTACTCTATATTCTAATAATGGTTTTGGTTACATATATATATATACATATGATAATGTAATGCACATGATAGATAAGCTTCTTTTGTTTCTATGAAATATACGAGAGGGCATATGTGCAGATGCTGCCTCTTTTTATGCGTTCTTTAGAAGCACAAAACTGTGTGGACTTCCGTCACCAGAAGATCGAGATGAATTGAATGAGAGATCATTTAATCCTGATCATTTTGCAACTCGATCTAGAGGTGTCCATCTAAGATAAAACTAAAAGAAAAGGAATTATTATGCTTATGGGAATGAATATGTATTTCCTACTATGGGTTCACCAAAATATTGAAAGTCTTTTAACTTAATTTCTTGTATAATTGTTTGCAGTTGTTGCAGGTTACCCATGATTCATGTGTACTAATCAACTCTTGAAATACAATCATATCCATAGAATCATATTTCAAAAGTCAATAATTCTAGGCTAAAATTATACCAATTGTAAAGCATATTCCTCATGTATTATTAATAAAAATCATGCTACCATTAACCCAACATAAACATAAATTAAAGGATTATTAATAAAAATCATTATCTAAGATACCTTAAACTATAGTTTTGTAGTATTTGCTTTAATTAAAGGATTCTAGCTGGTATCAAAGTATATCCGATTGTAGATAGTAGTATATATAGTTTCTCATTATAACTCTTGTAGTAAGCTTGTAAGAATCTTGTAAACTTTGAGTTGAGAAATAATATATACAAGTATCTTGAAATTATTCTTTTGTGTCTTTCTCGTGTTACTTAGTATATTATAATCAACTCATAGAAAATCTCTACTTCTTGAGTGTTTGTTAGTGAGTTTGAGAGAAAATACTTGTGTTAAGCATACAAAACCGATCCTGCAAGTATGTCTATGCGTAGAAGACACAAACGATGTCATCAATAAAAACCATGGAAGTTCTTATAGTGGAGGGGAGGAGGAGCTTATGCATGCAAATTGACATGTGATAAACATATTAGGAAAGATTTGTTAGACTCGTTCATCTTCAAAGACATGATTGGTAATGAAATGTTAGATAAAAGTTGTGGCTTTTTAGTAGAATACATAGCTTACCATAGACTGTCCTAGATATATGTTTCAGGGGAAAGTTAGATTCTTGATGAAAATGCTAGTTGTCTTAAATTTTGGGAATTATAGAAGCATATAGGGTTTGTCTTAGATTAAATCTAGCATATATGTTTTAGGGGAAAGAATAGATTTTTGACAGAGATGCTAGTTGTCTTAAATTTTTAAGAAACAAATGAGCGTATATGTTTTTATCCTCGCTTTGCCTTAGCGTGTATATTTTAAAGGAGCATGTGGATTTTCAGCGCAAATGCAAGTGCTATTATTAGTAGCTTTGTCATCGTCTTTCCTTATAATATTCTAATACTGGTAATAGTATTTTCTATTTCTTTATTCCTTGTCTACTATTTATATTATTGATAGATAGACTGTAAGGCCCCGTTCCCTGAACGCTTACAGCTGGTAATTCATCGCACATAAAACATATACTTTGCATTTAATCATCAAAACATTGCAACAGAAACATAGAACAAAATGGCATTTCATTTCATCATAAAAACTTTTACAAAATAATGCATCGTTTGTGGGTTACAAAATTTCATTGTTGTATTACATCACAAAAGCTTTAAATAAATGGATGCCATCCAAAAGGGCTGAGCAGCCGCCTCGTGACATCCTCAGCAACATCACCTGCCAACTGGAAACACATAAAAGTCAGCATTGTTGAGTGAGTTCTAGTTTTATAACAAACATACTTTATTTTCATAAAACCGTTATTTGCTTTCTTTCAAAACCATACTATACTTTACATTCGTTCGTGATCATACATCATACGTACATACAGATAATATCATCATTATCTTCTTTAATCATCCATGCCTCATTTTTTACTTTTCCTTTTTGTCATCCATAAACCCTCCCCTTCTGTTCATGGTACTGAACCTAGGCCCATCATAGACCTTCTATAACGGTGCATCACACCTCGTGGTCACAGTACCTAAGGTAAGAATGTACATGTACCATTGTCATAAGCAATACCTTTCTGTTCATGGTTTTGGACCTAGGCCTCTCATAGACCTTCTATAACAGTGCATCACACCTCGTGGTCACAGTACCTAAGGTATGCAGCAATAGTTCTATGCCAATGGTCAATCATAAAGAAAGACCACGATGTGCATGCCATGCTTACAAGGCTATCATTACTTGTTAATGCATGCACTCTTACTTCATGTTCCTCTTTCATTATCTTTACTTTACTTTACATAATACCTCGCTCATTCATTATCATAACACGTAAAGTCATAGGAAAGATAAACATACATCATCATAGGGAACATAAACATATCATTCATATATTATCATGCAGGGCATTATTCATACATAACATACATCATGCATAACCATGCAACATCATCATCATCATGCATAAGCATCAATCACAGTATATTACATGCCCAACATACCATTTATGACCTCAAAAGTCAACTTTCATAACCCCCGGGAATCTCCTAGGTCAAAGCCTACATTACCTCTTTTCTCAAAAAGTTAGAATTTTTCTAAGTATTCATCCGCATTTCTAATAGTCATCCGCATTTCCAATAGTCATCCGCATTTCCTACAGTTCGTCCGCATTTCCTACAGTTCGTCCGCATTGGCTATAGTTCGTCCGCATTTCCATACTTAGTCAAATGCTCATCCGTATTTCCAGCACTTAGTAAATATTCATCCGCATTGACCTCATCCGCATTGACTTACTTCGCTCATCCGCATTTCTTTAGTCAAATGCTCGTCCGCATTTCCTGCACTTGGTCAATGTTCATCCGTATTGACTCACCTCATCCGCATTGACTTACTTTGCTCATCCGCAGTTCCATACTTAGTCAAATGCTCATCCGCATTTCCTGCACTTAGTCAATGTTCATCCGCATTAACTCACCTCATCCGCATTGACTTAGTTTGCTCATCCGCATTTTTATACTTAGTCAAATGCTCATCCGCATTTCTTGCACTTAGTCAATGTTCATCTGCATTGACTCACCTCATTGGTTAATGTTCATCCGCATTAACCCTTTTCATCCACATTTACTTCCAAACACTTAGGCAAATTTACAAACTTATCAAGTGGGTCTAAAACATCATATTCAATTTCTATGCACCATTCATCATGTTCTAAGCTTAATTCTTACCCTCTAAGCCTTAGAAACACAATCATACATCATCACGCATGAACATATTCGCACATCACGTCATAACATCATCATACACACATTCAAGCATACGGGTCCGAAACCCAATTATATAAAAACATACATTCATTCATTTCCAGCCCCAAAATCAGTTAAAAACCAGTAAAAGAGGGGTCCTAGAACTCACCTTTGCAGCTCTTGATTATGGCTTCCTCCAAACTCGTTTGCAAATTGAATTCAACCGTTTAGAAACCCACTAAAAACATACCCGAACACATACAAACACACATAAGCATAAACCCGAGGATATGACCAGTCAAGAACACCATAAAAGCATGAATTCTTACATTGAATTCAAATTCTTTCTTCTTGTTCTTCTTCAAAATCGAGAATTTGCTGCTCCCAGCTACTCTCTCTCTCTAAAACCCGAAAATCAGTGGTGTATGTGACATATGAGCGGCCATACCACCTTTTACACCCACTTTTCAAACATTTGTTCCTTTTAGATACTTTTTACCCTTAGACTTGGGTTTTATTTCTTTTCCTTCTTTTCTTTCACTTTATTCATTCTTTTCTTTGACTTTAAAATAACCGGGTGTTACATAGACTCCGGACCAGATGTTACCTCCTACCCTTCCGTCATTGATAGACATTCAACAGAAATACTTTTATTATGTATTTGACACTTAATATGATTTTACTTACACTTACACTTGATGATGTATATTTAGAAGACCATAAACATAATGAGCTTTTTTTAAATATGCATTTTAAAAATGATAAAACTACTTTTATTATGTATTTGATACTTAATTTACTTTGATCTTTTTCTTATCCAACCTTACTAGAATAAAACCGGACTAAAAAAATTTAATATTTAACTGCAAACATCTGACTTTCAATCTAACCCACATGAAAAAAATTTCCCTTGGTCCTATTATAATATATTGGTCATCCTATTTCTTCACAGGCCTTGTTAATGCCATACTAGAAATGTTTTTTTATTCTTCAATTGTTTTAGTTATTTATTATAATATATATAAAAACTTAAGTCGGTTGCTACAGTACTTTTTTATTTATTTATTTTTTTATTTTCTTCAATGATAAGTATATGTGATGCAATTTGTGATCAAAGATTAAAACAACCCAATGATTTCTGGGCTTCTTTGTTTTTAGTTCAACCTGTGTTCAATCCTTTTACAAGATTGTTTCTTGCTATTTATTTTTACAATGGTAATTGATTGTTTACTAATGGCATGTTTTTAATATAAAATATATAGGTGGTTAACATTGATAATAAATAATACTTCAATGTTTGATTTCATAATAATTCTAAAACTTCGTATTATAATTTTAGCTTTGCTTTTCTTTACAATTTAACTACATATTGTAAATGATTTGGTAATTAATTAGTTATAATATTTAACAAACTACATCTTTTATTTTTAAATCGGGATAGGTGACGGTTTTACACGATTTTATAATTTGGTTAAAATAAGTTTTAAAGTTTGATTTTGTATTTTTTAACGTTACAACAACGTCACTTTTTTATCCACGAATATGCTATTACGAAATAGTTTTTATCTACGTATCACATTCAAAAACAAGCCGCAGCAACGCGCGACATATCCTTCTAGTTTATCTTATTTCACAACTAAACTTTATTTTAAGAATATCATGATCCATGAAATTATTAAAATAAGATAACAACATGTGTGTTACCGCCATTGCGAATTTTATCGTATCTTAAACATTTTAATTTGTTAATAACACTAAACATTTTAAGCTCTAACACAAAACTTGTTAACCTCGTACCATATTAACAATTTCAAGTTAAATTTACCAACCAACTGACTTCCAACGACTATTCATTACACTTTAGAAATAGAAATTTGTATATATAAGTATATAATATATTTCTTCATCTAATTCTTTTTCGGGGCCCAGTCACTAAGAACACTCACAGTGAATTTTTTAAAAGTATGTGAGTGTGTTTGGTATTTATATCGAATGGTTTTGAGTGGTTGTGAGTGAATGAGAAAGAAAATATTATTGTGGATTGATATATTTGAAGAATTACTGTTTAATCCTTATAAATTTTTTAATATTTTTTAAAGTGGTTGTAAGTAGAGAAGAAAAAAAATAATGAGAAGGATATAAAAAATATTATTTAATTTAAAAAATATATATAATAATAATTCTTTAGTTGTTTTTATTCATTTATCTTGTTTTACTATCAAACGTTATTTTAAGAATTTAATAAAACATTAAATTATTAGTCAGAAAATGACACGTGTGCTAGCAGACATTACAAGTGTACAAAGAGAAAAAACATGTGGGGTAAAATCCAGTGCAACGGCACCACGTTGGCATGTGCTACACACCTGTACAACACCTCTATGAGTCGTCGGATCCGTGTCAACGGAACAGCTTTTCGCCACCACCCTCCGGTCAACTCAACCCCAACCTCGTATAAAAACTTAAAAATCAACCATCAAACATCAAATCAATAGTCAATACAGTGTATATATGCAGATCTGTAATTCCAATTCCAAAAGAAGATACCCATTTTCTTGACTCAAAACTTTCTTCAACTAGATACATATTCAGAACCCTAGGATTGTTCTTGATCGTTCTTGAATCCAACATTTTAAGTTTCTAACAAGCCCTGACTTTGGGTTCCAACGAAATCTTACAGAGTTTCATGAAGTGGGTGTGCTTCAAATCTTCGATTTTCTTGATTTAAATGGTTGAATTCGAAGAACAAGAAAGGTCAAAAGTCAACTGGTGGAATCTTGCTCAATGGATATAACAGAGGTTTCGATCATCCATCATGTGGGCATTGTGTTGTTGGTGATATGGTTGCTCTCTTCATTCAGTTATTGTCACCCGTTTGTTTACTTTGTCTCTTTTATCTATCTTTATTTGGTAAGTAAGATTTTTGTTGGTTATAGAACGATGTTTGTGTCTGCAAGATTTTAATGTGGTTTTTAGGGTTTTGATTGTTTTATTCTTGTTGAAGGTTCATGAGAATTTTGCAGAAAGATTCAGAAGAAAGGTGCGATTTGAAGAAAGGAGACAAGCCAATCAAAAAAGGGTGAATCTTTTTAAACTTTTCTGATGATCAAATTAAACAAAAAGTTGAATAATTGAATCTATAGCCATAGTTGATTCAGTGAATTGATGTTGGTTTCTTTTAGATTCTTTCACATTTTGACTAGCTTTTTCATATTCTATTAATTGTGCTTCAATTTTTAGCTTATTCATAGCAATCAAGTTGAATAATTGAATCTTTAGCGTGAAAAGGCGAAATTCGTTGATCCCCTTCTGTTTTCTGTAGGTACTATCTGATTCTGAATCGGTACGATGGTTGAACCATTTGGTTGAAAATATTTGGCCTATATGTATGGAAAATATTGTCTCTCAGAAAATACTCCTTCCAATTATACCATGGTTCTTGGAGAAGTACAAACCGTGGACCGTGGTATGAATTTCATCTTAGTTTTTATCCTTTTTAAGCTCGAATGTTCGGACCAATATCTTTTATTCACAAGGTTTGCTGCTCAATTAAGTTGAATGCTGCATCAGATTTTAGAAAATTTGTAATTGTGAAAATGTCTTGGGTTAGATTGTACCAGATGACTGAAGAATTATAGATACGTTCTAGCTAATTATGGTTAAACATCTCTTTTAGGGAGAAACCTAATATATCTCATAGGTTAAACATCTCTTTTGCCTAAAATAGTGAACTTCCCCACCTGTGACATAGTGGCACATTGAAAGAAAATTTGAAAATAATACTTAAAGCTACAAATATCTTGAAATTAGGGGAAATTCGAGTTTGGAATCTGGAGTGTTGGTTAATCGGGTTGACTGTTGAGTTCATCTTACAACTCTTAAAAGTTCTTTTCACATGTGAACACCTACAATCCACTCAACCCTTTGTTTCTTTGATCCAAGGGTCTATAAGTGTTCTTATGTTCTCAAGTCTTCTAGTGTTCTCAGATGAACTTTCTTCTTGGTTAATCGATGTATGGAATAACCAAGGGATGAAATTGAGAAGTTGGTATTGATTATTCTTTATACGTAACAATGTGTGTAGAAAGAAGCATCGGTTCAGAACTTATATATGGGAAGATCACCACCCATGATTACTGAAATGAGGGTTTGTCGACAATCTACCAGTGATGATCATTTGGTATGTTAAGTTGCTTTGTTCATGGGCTTATTTTGTAGAAAACATCTCTCTTTTGGGTGATTTCTAATTTTTGTTTTTTATTCATCCTTTTTGTTAAGGTTTTGGAACTGGGACTTAATTTCAAAACAGCTGATGACATGAGTGCAACTTTAGCTGTAAAACTTACAAAAAGATTGGGTTTTGGGATGTCAGCTAAAATGCATATAACAGGAATGCATGTTGAAGGAAAGGTCTGTGTTTCCACTTATCTTCTGTAATAATCAAGCTTTACGCAGTTAATTGTGTAATTTGTAATATTCGAAATTCGTTTAGGTACTGGTAGGAATAAAGTTTCTCCCAAAATGGCCATTTCTTGGACGTTTGAGGGTGTGCTTTGTTGAACCACCATACTTTCAGATGACTGTAAAACCAATGTTTTCTCATGGTCTTGATGTTACTGAAGTCCCTGGGATTGCTGGATGGTTGGTTAGTACATGGTTTACTTCATCAATTGTGGTTTACGCAAACATGAACACACTTGATCTTATACATGCTTAATACAATTTTCCACTTGATTAGGATAAGCTTCTGACGGTTGCATTCGAGGAGACACTGGTTGAGGTAACATGCTCGTTCAGTGCAGGTTGGGCAGTGGGTGAAAACGGGTCACATCGTGGGTTAAACCGACTGAATACCTCTTGTCCATTTTCTCCATTTTTTATATAGTCAGACACAAACATGCTTTGAGCAACCCCTTTACAATAATCTAAAAAAATAATTTGGAGGCTATAAGCATTAAATACACTATGGGTGACTTACAACCGGTCTGGCTCCATTTTGTCTCATTAAATTTATGTTTGACCTGTCTGACCTTTATGAACAATCCATAACCAATTCCGACTCATTCATGAGTATTGCATAATGATTGCCACCTTTATGTTTTACCTACTTTGGTTTGCTGAAACACCTTTCAAAATGGTGTCTGATTAACAAGTTTACCGATTTTGCAGCCTAATATGTTGGTGGTTGATGTAGAGAAATTTGTTTCACCAGAACCAGGTAAAATTTTGTGACTCGAAAACTATCATGAAACTTATGTGGTAACACATGTTATGGTAGGTTTTGAACTTGTTTTTTTTTTGTTGTGTTATATTTTAGAAACTTGGTTTTCGGTTGATGCAAAAGAACCTGTTGGTCACGTCTTAGTGGAAATTGTGGAAGGATCTGATATGAAACCATCTGACATGAACGGTAAGTTTACTTCAAAAAATGTATTATTTTTCCAAATCGTTTAGTGAGCATGTGGGCTAACCATACCATTTTCCAGGGTTGGCGGATCCTTACATTAAAGGAAAGCTTGGTGCATACCGGTTCAAGACCAAGACGCAGAGGAAAACATTATCTCCAAAATGGTATGAAGAATTCAAGATCCCAATTACTTCATGGGATTCACTTAATCTTCTTGAAATCGGAGTCCGTGATAAAGATCACATTTTTGACGACACCCTTGGGTTTGTTTTTACTCCATATTTATTGATTTTGGTACTTGTACTCATAATATATATAAACTTGTGTTCATATTATTGAATTATGTGTATTTCATGCAGAGATTGCTGTGTAAAGATTAATGATTTTAGAGATGGCCAGAGACATGACATGTGGTTGCCTCTTGAGAAGATTAAAACAGGAAGATTGCATCTTGCTATTAAAGTTATCGAAGCTGAAGAAAAGGTAGTTGAACAGAATGATGACAATGCATCAAAGGGTGAATTAAGAAAGTAGACGGTTCAGATAAATTGCCTGAAAAATCTAAAAAAATGGCAGATGGTCATTTTGAACCGATTGATGTCGAAGGGCAAAAAGAGACTGGCATATGGGTTCACCATCCGGGTGCAGATGTAGCACAAGTTTGGGAATCAAGAAAAGGAAAAACAGGATCCATAAAGACAGTGAATCGGTGACCGGTAGCATCAGGGCTGAACCATCCCCAAATGACTCGAGCAGCACGGATGAAAGTCTAGAGGGTAACAAACCAAAATCAAGAAACATGGTTAAGAGGGGGTTCCATAAGGTTGGTTCGCTGTTTCATAGAAGCCCGAGACCAGAGATTGATAAAGATAAATCAAGAAGTTTTAAGAAAATGGCTGATGAAGATTGCAATAATCCACATGAAAACGTTAGGGCTGTGAACAAGAAGGAGATTGGAGTTAAGCTTGTAATGGAGGATAATCCTTTATCACCAGGTCAGGATCCGAAAGTGGAATCAGAAGAGAGCCCAGAGGGAAGTGAGCCGGGAAGCCCCGATAAGAGGAAAGTCAAAGGTATGGTCAAAGGTATTCTGAAGCACACCGGGAATTCTGCCCGTGGCATGATGCATGCTGTTTCACGTAAAGGGTCTAACAAAGAAAGAGATACACATCTGGTTGAGCAGTTGGACTGTTCTGGTGAGCTTGGACCCATTGGGTCACCTGGATACCAACCTGATGGTAGAGTGAGTCCAAATGGTCCTGGTCAAATGGATTCAGGTATCGCTGCAACGAGTCCTGTGATCCCAACTGGTGAAGTCAATGTAGATGATCCAAACACGTTTAGAATCAATGGTGTAAATGTAAACGGAGTAGATAAAGCCGAAGTAGATGATTTTACAAGAACAGGCCAGGAAACGTCTTTACAGGCCAGCGGGGATCAAGGAATATCTTCCCTTTCACCTAAATAATGGGGTCTGTTCTTCAGGTGTGGACGAAGGTTTTTGTGTCTTACGTGTGTATAAGTTTTATGATAGTTGTGTATACCCTGTATATCCTGCAAATGGGCGTGGTTCACCAGTTTGAGGGTGAACGTGTGTGAAATGTTAAACCGATTTCTTTTGTTTTAAACGGATAAATATATGTAATGGAAAGAACTTTTTGTTGCAAACTCCGAACTTTGAATCTTTTTAGCCTTTTACTTTAATATAAAACTGATTGCGGTAGAAATTACAGTAAAAATGCATGTTTGATTCTTTTGAAGGTTTGTTTGATACCAAGTTTGGATTTTGAAAGATGATCTATCATTGATACGCAAGGAGTTACATTGTGTTCCTGTAATATACTTATGACTTAATAAAACCACAAAAAAATGGTTATTATGTGCACTATACTATGATGTGATATCTTATATGAACTATATATATATATCATGTACACAGGATTTTGAATGCAGGAAAAAGCTATGCGTGTTTCTTTTTGGCTTTAAGAATCGGTTGAATCTGCAGTCTCCTACTGTAAGCTCTGTTGAACAGAAACCGTGTTTGAAAAGCTGAAATGATCGGAAGCCATGCCAAACAAGCAATCGGTGTGAAAAGAATGACACCCATTCCATAATCATAAGCTTGAGCAAAAAGGCGTGTGAACTTCCACAGAACCGTGCCCTGAAGTAATGGCCTGAATGCCTGTGCAACCTGGAAATCAAGAAAGGTAGTTTACCTGAGATTCAAGAAATCAAAAGAACAAGATGTTTGTTTCAGCCATTATAACCAACTCATGACAGCTTACAAGTATCAGGCCCCAGCCGGTGGGTAGAAACGCAAAACAGCAGACGATCAAATCAGCTACAGATAATTGACAGATGTAGGAAAGAGTCATTATGGTTGCTATAACAGCCAGGAAGAGAGAAGCTTTGAATAGCCTGAACGAAAGCTGATGGTTATCACTGAGGTATTGTCTGCCCACATTTACAACCTACATTATACATCATGTGTGATTAGAAATCATTTGTAGGACATTATAGGTGGCAAAATTCCTTCTGGTTAAGTTTTATACGGATCAAATAAAGAATTTAGCTATAAAGAAAACATCTCAGAGTTGCCAAAGCATATTTATAATGCATAAAACCTCCGAAATCATTGTTTTTATGAATAATACACCATCCTTGAAAGACTATAATTCTTGTAATCATATTTGATATCGGTATTAATAATAATATTAAAATTTTAGAAAAAGGGTGTTTCGGGTCATGCAAGCTCGACCCACAACGAAACATACACATGTACACAATAATCCATTTTGATTCACTACCCACATTTTTGTTTGACCCTTACATTTTGCCACCTCTTTAGAATTAGCATGTGTAGTCGGGAAGATGTTTATTAACACGAGTCTTACCTTGATTAAAATGAAAATCATGAGAATAACAACCCACGAGAGGACATAAACCACAACGGTTTTATTCGTGCCAGCTATATCAAGATGATAGACGAGACCATATTGGTAAATGAAAAACCGCAAAGATAGAAGTAACTCGATGACCCGAGATCCCCAACCTGAATGGCGGAGGTGTTCTTGTTCGTCATACCACCAAGACTGCCAGCTCTTATCTTGCTGAATCCCGATCCCACCCTGTTGTTTAATCCATTTGTTCCAGTCTTTCCAGTCGTCAACTATCTTCCCCCAATCAAAACCCGAAGGATTAAACAAAAACGGAGCAAACAACCAAGTTAATGATAAGAACCAAATGGCATATGTGATCAGAATATAAGTCATGTAGTTTTTATACGACCGCCTGATGATATCATGAACGATCAGAAGTAAAAGTAACTCGAATCCTTTCACGAAATGACTCCTTGAGTATAATCTGTAGTTTTCTGTAAAACTCGCGTGAGAAACCACAACTTTTCTTCCTGTGGGTCGGTACTTGGCGCCACCATGAAGGATGGTTCGACCAAAATAATGTGTTTTTGTACCAAGTGAAAATGTGAAGAAAAGTGCAGCTAACTGTAGCTGCATAAGAACAAAATCTTTGAGGGCGTTAAGAAATCCTCTTTCGAGTGCAATCTCCATCACCATTGGTAACCCGGTTAATAACCCGAGCTGTATAAAGGACTGTGATGCTAATGCTGTCTCTAAGGACCGTATGTTGTGCACTTTAGCCTCTTGAAGTAACGCCTTCTCTAAACCACTTAGCACGAGGTAAAGTTGCCCGTATAAGAACACATAGATTCCCATCACCGATATCTGCAAGATTTGAAATAGATGGGAATTTTAAGCATATTTTCTTGCGAAAACAGAAGTTAGAAATAGAGTTGGCAAATGAGTTGTTTGGGCGGGTGACTAACGGAATCAAAACGGGTTCAGGTCAAAGTAGTTATTTGTCATACGAAAATGACCATTAGGGTCGACTAGCAACAATGTTTGTTCATTGATTTAGTAAATTTCTCTTATAAATATTTTTGTCTGACCTGTTTGAGATAAAAGCAAACCTTAACCGACCCGTATATAGATAACAAATTACCAGGCTACTGAAGTAGAAACCAACTGTTGTGAAGTAGCAAGAAAGCATTCGGAAAAAGTCAAACCGCCGGCCGAGCCTGTAGATGTCACGGCTAAGAGTCTGTTCACTGTTTCCGTTTGCTACTTTTGCTTCAAATTTTGAGATCTGATTCAGGCTCACATCACGACCTTTACCAACTTGTATATACTCGTGGTACGTGATATGTCCCCTTCGTAATGTAGTATTATATCCTGCGAAAATGTCTTCGCTTAAGTTTATTGTCTTTGAACCTTTGCTTATGCCACCTCTTGTTAGGTGAAATATTCTGTCAAAAAGATCTGGATGCCCGTAATGGAATCTAATCCTGTTTAATCAAGAAATCACAAATGGTTCATCAAGTTTCAAAATGTCTCGGGCTGACTAGCTAGTGCTAAAATGAGCTTATAGTTACAAAAGGCTGGCACCTGAGAGGGTTGGCTAGAAGTCGTTGACCAATTGTGACGAAACTTGTCTCCTGGTAAGACATGAACCATGCTAAAGAAGAAACACTGCAAAGAAAAAAGAAGTAAAGACCATATAGGACTCTAAGAATGAAAAGTCAAATTTGACTTCAAGCAAAAGTCGAAACAAACCTTCCGGTGAATATATGTTCCCTTATACCAAGTATTTTAGGACGCTTTCCTAGTCGTGGAAGAAATTCTTGTAGGAGATTTCTCATTTTGATTGCTTCTTCCAGATAGTTATCCTGTAAACATGTGTTATCAGTTGACTATCATGAAAGTCAAAGTTAATGATTTAGATTTAAAGTCGTTAACATACTTGATTCATATCAATTGCTTGTAGAGCTTCTCCGCGAGTAAAAATTATGGCATGATTTTGATTCTCGGGTTTCCCTTCTCCAATGTTCGGTGGCCCTGGAAGCTTCACACGATATATCTCCTGTAAATACATAAACGACCACGTAACATCATTTACTAGAAACCAGTTGGTAAATAGCCGTTGGTGTCAGTAAATTCTCTAAATCCTCATACCTGGTCGAAACCATTGACTGCTTTGACTAATATAGATGAATAAATCATTGTGGTTTTATTGTCAACCTTTTCTTCTTTTTCTTCAACGTATGCCACGCGTAATGAAGGATATCTTATCATAAGATCGATGATTTCTTGTGCCTGAGGATCGCCAGACGTTTTCTGCGATCCAAACATTTGACAGGAGACGACATGAGTGAATTTCAAGTCTACTACTGCATCAAGCTGAGCGGATAAAGTATCATTCCCCCTCTCGATCGCATCATAACCTTGAAGAATATCTGTAGCAATGATGAACATGAAGAAATCAAGTTTTTTGTTTGATAGATACAATTTAGTGTTTTATCTAGAATTTGACTAACCATCATCTTCAGCCATATCAAGAAAAGCTTGCAGCTTTAAGGCTTTCTGGTAATACATCATTCCACGAACTGTTAATGAAATACAATATTCAAATTAACATACATATGCGAATTTTCAGAAGAACTAAACATTTCTTTTTATGTGTCAACTTCGGGTTTATAGTTACTCAACATGTCGAATGCATAACACAACTACTCACTGGTTCTACTAAGAGTCTGCGCGCGAAAAGAAGCCCAATCTCGGAGCTCCTCCTTGGCATGCTCATCATCATCCTCTATGTTTTCAACCCCCAACCGTTCCAATAAGTTTTCGTAGTTGTCTAGAAAACAAAAGATGTAAGAAATTATAAGAAAAGATAATTATGATAAATACAAAGATCTTCAACTACTCGCACCTGGATATATTTTTTCCATGTAAAAGCTTATGGAAACATTGTCTTGGCTTTCCTTCAGCTCCTTTGTAGAGAATTTAACTTCTTCCATTAGATGTGGAGTCAAAACACTATAACCATAACATAAGTTATTAATGTTTTAGTAATTTTATCTTTGCTTATGATTAAACACTCAATTTTGGTAATTTTTATCCTGTTTGACAATCTGTGTAGCATTTTTCTCACTTTTTTGGTCATTTTATCTACTGTTTTCTTAAATAGTCAGAATTTATTGAACAGTTGAACATCTTATTATCTTATCAGTACATCAAAACATTATTTTCATTGACTCAGTTTATCATGGATGATTATCTAATTGATACTTATTGTATCATATTATTGCTTTGAAGAATGACATCCAAACACCTATATGAAAATATTGCAGAATATATGGTTAAGATGGTTATGGTGAATCTATGAAGAATGCAAACCTGAAAGATAGCATGTTGCGCACTTTGGGGGCTCGAGGTATATCCATAAACAGGGAAGTTGCAAAAAAAGATATACGCCTTCGTGCTTCAAGGTTTGAAGGTATGTCCATTGCTGTATCTTTGACAGTAAGCAGCAAAAAGAAACGTTTGATCTACAAAGTCAGGATTCATACTAATTAGTGTCTCTAGAAAACGTTTAATCTTAATTATATGCTGTCTGGAGTTTCTGAAGAGAAAACCTTCTCATTGATAGAATCACTATCTGGCAATGGAAAATGGATAGAATGCCTTGATGCAAATAGTTGTGGGTCGGGTTCAACATCATCAAAATATGTCTTTAAACTTCCTTCAGTTTGTTGGTAAGCATTGACCGCCTCCATGGTTCTGTAATCAAGTTTTTAAATCAAATAAATTTACCGGAAAGACTTATAAACCAGAGGCAGCAAGATGAGTAGGTTGAGTAACACAGCAAACAGGACGTGTTGACCACACAAGTCCATTTTATTAACAAGTAATGTGTTATCTATGATTACAGAAACAATAATTTGGAAATAGCTTTGACCTGTTCGCTTTAAGCTATTTTCTATTTGACAGATTTGAGATAAAACATAACCCCAATCAATACAGTTAGAAGTGAAAAGATCGAAACTGTAACTTCTACTGTAAACCGATCATTCAAGAGAGAACGACACAATATGTAAACCTGGATCCGTTTCTCATCATCTCAATTGTGACGATTTCAAGGATATCTTGCAGCACATTCACAACTTTAGTATAATGTTTCTCATTGCCTTCGACCTAAAGAAGACGTAAGGTTACAAACTTGAACTCAAAGAACTAGAAATATATGAGTTTTAGCAGTCAAGATTTACCAGAAGTTCAACCAAATTGATGCATTTAGTGTGTAGAGCTAGAAGCTCACTTAGATTAAAATCTTTGACAAAGGTTGATCTCCTAATGCTTTCTTCAATCTCAGCTACGATTCCAGATATGATTCTGAAAAGGAATGCAACTTCAAAACATCATTTAAGTATTAACATTTCAAGAAGAAAATCAAGAACTAAGGACTCCCTTAATCGTACCTTCTCTCAAGGTCCCCGACAACTAATATTTCAAGAACGTCTTTCAGTGAATCGTAACACTCTTTTACAGTGATATACATGTAAACATCTCTTCTGATTCTTTTACAAAGACTTGCATCTTCACCCACAAAGTCCTTTGCAATACTCAAGGCCAATGGCAACTATAAAGAATGATGAATATGAGTTTTTTTTGAGGTTTTCATGGAGAACAGATAGTGAAAACCGAAAAGTACCTGATGTGCTAGGAGGAAAATAGGCCAACGAACGAGCCCAGTAAATAATTCAGATGATAAAGGCATCTTCATCAATTCAACCTCTCTGTTCATATTTGAGAACATTTGTTTTTTAGTATGCATGCTAGTTCTTATAGTGAAAGAATACTTTTAAATGTAGATAATTGATAATCAATGATAACCTATTACTTATGAGATCCTCCTCCCGGAAACTTTTAATAATCTCATTCCATACGACGATAAACTTAACTAAACCGTTCCTCATTTGGCTCTCAGACACCTAGAAAGAACGAATTAGATAACGGGCTTGAAGCTCTAGAATAATGAGTTAAAGAAAGATTTAATGTGTACCTTCTGAAACATCTCTTTCAAGAAAGATTTCCTGTTGAGATGTTCATCAGTTTTTGAAGGACGTGGGATAAGTGAATTCATGAAGGCCAACGGTAAATCTTGAAATCTACTTCTCATCATACCTAGTGTGCGAATCTAGACACAAAACGCATGTTGTTTGTTTCAAAAAATTAAAAAGAGTCCTCCCACAAGATTATTATTTTTACCTCTCCAAGATGATGCAAGATTCCATAGAGTCCTCCAAAGATAGCACAGAATACAGAATACCAAATCTGGGTGTCCATGAAATACACCTAAAATTGACATATATCGCGTTAAAACATCGTATGAAAGCTCATTTTGAGTGATGGGCATGATGGTGTTTTTAAGACAACTCACCATAATTACTGGAGCCCAAATGGCAGCAATTGCACCAGCATTATTCTTAACTGGTTTAGATTGAATTTCCGTTAGATAAATGAGTCATACCATATGTGATGTAATTATTATAGAACATAAAGAATTTTACCTCTTGGGAAAAGCTCATGCCAGTCATACTTTGTAATCCCAATTCGCATAATTTGTCTTGTTGGTCCTATGAGTGGTTTTATCTAATGGTGACATTCTGTAGTTAGAACTTTATGAGTCGGATATATACTTCAGATTCAGATCAATATACCGAAAAACTCACCTCAAAGCTGTAGCTAAATGCCAATTTGCTTAATAATAACAACACCCAGAATAAACTGTACCTGAAAATACAGCCAGAACACACATTTCAGAACACATTTTCCCGAAAGAAGACATTGTATAAGCTAGTAAAGCTCAAGCGTTTAGAATGTACTTCAAAAGGGAGAATTGAGATTCTTGCATTCCCCGTCCCACGTATATTCTAGGCTAGATATAAACACCCATGAAGAAGTCAGATAAACATCATATCTAGAAGATTTGATAGCGTGTTTAACACGTTTATAATCTATCTTACCTGAGTCCACCAAGATAAAATTGAAGATATCCTGGAGTTTGAGGTCTCGATGTATCTTCCAATTGCAGGAACCGAAAAGAGTATCATATTGACAGCATTAGTCATCAAGTAGAATGCAACGACAAGCATATATGATGAATAACACCATTCTCCAAACCAGCTTCCATAATTTGTTGAATAACAAGTGTATTTTCTTCTAGTTTTGGCATAAAATATAGGTAACATGATAGTCCATATCACTGCAATGGCCACCTTAACTTTATGTTTTCGGGTTCTAGTTTGGTCCATCGTTGGACTAGCCTTCCATGTGAATACAATATCGAGAACGGCTGCAAGATTAAATAAGGGTATAAGTATAAGTAAATACAGTCACAAAAATTTGCATACAAATTACCAAAAAGGTGCAAACTTTATCATCTTTATGAGAGAGTACCAAAGTTAAAGTAGCAAAAGACCTTGAACTAGTTTAAGGACTGCTGATGTGATGAATATGCTCATAATATCTTCGAGTATGGGTGTATCAAACATTTGTAAAGGGGATTCGACATCATGACATGCCATAATTATCATTGCCTGAGAAAGAAATGTAAAGTTGAAAAAGAAAGTAATTTTTAACCGATAGTAAAGTGTTTGAAAGCATTTGAATGCACCTGGAGAGATAGAATAAGAAATGCCCACATTCTGTCAAAAGTTCTGAAAACATGCCAGAATGAGCGGTATTCTACAAAATTTGTTTTTCCTAACCATTTTTTCTCCTCTTTTTCCGACACATTAGACTCGTCCTCTTCTTTGAGCTAACAAGAACACAATCATTGAAGGTATTGATGACTTAAAGTGGAAGCTCAAGTATGAAAAAAATTCTGACAATAAAAAATAATGCTAATTAGAGGTGGGAAGATGGGTGGGTTGGGTAATGGGTCAAAACGGGTTTGTTTGAAACAAGTACTTTTTTAGCCGAATTCCAACCCATTTAATCTATTGGACCCGTTACATTTTTAGATGCTATTTATGGCTTGAATTGTTTGAGATAAAATACAACCCAAATCGACCCATTCTAATACTATACAAAAACGTTACCTGCGCTTCTTCGTCATTATTTTCATTTCCTTTGTCTGTTTTAAGTTTATCCGAGCCTTTAGTGTTTTTCCTTTTAGGATCATCAGGGGACGGTACATAAAAGAAGTCATGGTTCTGATCCATAGGCCAGCCTAGTTGGAAACAATCAGGAGACCTAATGATACAAAACAAACAATATTTACGTTAAATATGCAAACATTACAGTTTCATCATACTTTTAAGATAAACTCACAAAAATACCAAAAGAACTCATTCAGATCGTCGTAATTTCTCCATGTGGAATAATCAGTCATCCCATTTTGGTTTTTTGAAGCTTCCTTCAGTAGTTTGATAAAAAAGAAAAATGATTAGAAACTAGACTGCCAAAGAAACACAGAAAGTAAAAAATAACGAAGGTTAGTAGGTCGAAGTACCTTCTGAATAACATTATATACGGGGGTGACCACATCATTAAGAAATGCTTCCGGGCCTCCACCATATGCAGGCATGAAAGATTCACCAGCAGATAGAATGATAGCTCCGTTCAACATGCTATGCAAGTCATGTGCCATCTATGTACAGAAAAATTCAATCATGATGGCATGAAATGAGAGGATACTGAATAACATTAGCTCTATTAATTTGACCCGTTTGAAATAGAAAAAATCCATAAACTAGTTCATAAGTAAGTGAAATTGCCACTTATAAGTGACAACAACGGATGTCGAACCTACATGATGAAAAATATAAGCAAGACATTCTGGCATGAACCGTAAATTAGCAGCTTCGCCCCATATAAGAAGATAGAGTCCTATATACAAAAGTTTGTATTGCTGTGCTTCTGGGTCTGAAAATGGCAACCTGCATTAATTAGTAAACACTAATCACCATTATATGGATATTGTAATATTCAAGGAAAAAATATACAAGAGTAGAATCTCTCTGACCTTATGCTGCTCTTCTTCTTTAAGAATTTGCACCATTCTGTATAGTTCTTGAAGAATTTCTTCATCAGCTCATCTAAAGCGCCATCTACTAACTGTGATTTTAAAAGGGTTAACAGATGCATGGTATAATAGACAACTAAGCGTATAACTGTCTGGCACCTTAGATGTATTTGCTTTTTTATCACACTTTCTAATATGGACATTTGCAAGAAGTAGAATCAAATGCTCTCTCTGGTTAGCAACATTTCCTTCCTGCAAGTAGATAATATTATTATCAGAATGTGATGAACTTTATAAAATGATTATGACCGAATGGTGTTCTACCTGGAACCGAAAATGATGCTGGAGCCAGTCAAACAAGTCAAAAAGAGGCGCATGTTTAGTAAACTCTTCAATGAAAGGTATACCCTGAACATTGCGAACAGCAGCAACTGCAGCTTTGATCTGTAGCACTCAATCAGACAGTTAGTAAAAATTTAACTACAAAAAAAATCAATAAGCAATAGTAAATGTGGCAAGTGGCATTTTGACATATTTACTTATCAAACAAGAAAAATCCAAAAAGATAAGCTAAAAAGGAAGCAAGTCAAATGGGTCAAATGTCGCCCAAATGTGTAAATTTTAATGCATAGAACCTCCTATATTAATTTTTTGAACCGATATGACCACTGACTACATACAGATAAGAAAGTTAAGTTGGACAAAACATTTCAGGTCAAGCCAACCCGACCCTACCCATTCTTTAGTTGTAGACTTGTAGGAAATTCAGAGAGTTTGGATCTTTTAACATCAGACCTCTGGGAGTTGCATTATTGCTTGATGAACACCTCCTTGATCAAGGGGAAGAATGTTAAAGTTATAGAATTCAGATCTTTTAACATCATTATCAGCATGGGCCTATCAGGAATACATAAGATAATCCAAATTATGAATAAATAAGTGAATACATAATACTTTCATTGGAATTCAGACAACATAAACAAATACAAACCTGTGTACCAGCAGCCTCAGAAAGCTTATTCAACACTTCCTTTAACACAGCAGCAATTGTACCAGCTTTAATCAAAGCGTCTCTGCACGATAAGGGTTATTTGTTACCATGAAAAACATGAAGAATTCAGGGTGTTATGCATATTTACCTGTGCACCTTAGTACTTTCTCCACCATGTTTGATGACATAACTTTTATATTTATGAAAAACACGCCTGACTTCGCGTACATCACTTTTTTCCTTCCTTTTTCTGTAAGTAACTTCTTCATCCTATCATTCTCAGGTGTCAAAAGATGGTTAAAAACTTAACACATAAGAAACTTATTGATGAAATATCAAATCTTTTTGTGCATTTACTATGAGATTCACCTGTTCAAGTCTCTGAAGAAGAGCAGTCTTAAATTGCCGTACTCCACGCCCATTTGAATTACGATCCAAATCATGTGCAACCACAAAAGCATGAAAACGGCCTGCTCAAGAACCCGATAAGAAGATCATAAAATTAATTAAAGTGACATGATTTCAAGATTCAGAAGCCAAAACCAGCAACATGAATTATATATTGGGAATCAAAAATCAAGATTCATACTTTCTTCATCCAGAGATCAAGAAATTCAACCAATTAGCATCATGGAATACATATAACAACCACCCACAAAAGAAAACACATCATAACTTCATTTATATGAAAATAAGATCAAGAAAGCATACAAGAACCATACTGATGGTTCCAAATTTTCAAGAATATTCATAGAAGTATCATGGGCGGAACCATGGGACTGTCACCAGAATTTGTCTGTTTTTATATATAAAAGCTAAGTTTTTTAATTATAAAAATATGACTTAGAATTCTTAGTTCTTGTCGGTTGATAGTAGAATCTTATAATGACCCTGACTAAGAAGCTCTGGTTATGGCACTAGTAAGATTGTGTTTTCAAGAATCATCTGATTCCACCAACTTATTCTGTTTTTGTAACATACAGAATCTTAGACAAGTGAGCATACAAGAATCTTTGTGAGTATCTTGAAACATTCAAGAATCCTAGCCAACTTATATAATCTAAAACAACCAGATTCAAAAATGCTTACATAAACAAGCAACACGAGGCTCTTGGGCATCGATCAAATTCGCGACACGAAGGAACCTTTGGATTTCTGATTTCAATGTAACAGGCAACTTTTCAGAATCAAAAGGCTCAGGAACATAATCGCGCCCAGAAGTAATCGAGTAAACCGGTTTCTTCTCATTGTTACTGCTATTAGGAGCATTAGTATTGCTAGTACTTGCAATGCTGGGCTCTACCACCACAATTTCCGCCATTGTTGAACATGAACCAATGTTGCAGTTGCAGAGGAAGAACAAGATCAGTAAAACAAGAGGATCTTGTGTGCAGTATATATATATGATTTGTTGAATGTAATGTACACTTTATTAGAAAGATGGTGGCTTTCTTTTTGATTAATTAGTGGTTTTAGTGGTGGTGTGATCTTCTTTCTGCTTTTGCTTTCTTTGGTGTTTGTGTGAGTTTGCTTTTGTGATAATTATGAAGTGAAAAGAAACAGAGGAGAAAGGTTTCTACAATTCCCATTGTTCATTGTTCCTGTAAAAAACATGAATAAAATTTAGTTTTTTTCGCGGGATTCTTGGAGTGTGTGTTGAGATTATGTGTCTTATGATGTCTCCTTGATTGTTTCTCTTGTTATTGTCTGTAAATTGTAAATGCATTTAAGGGTAATCACTAGGTTCAATATAGTTTCACTGAGCTTTTTCTTTTTTGTTTCTCTTGTTATTGTTATTGTATGTAAAACCGTGTCAAATGGCACCAGTGTCAAACTACCGTCAGCAATCACTAACGTCGAAATGGCTCGTATTAAAAAAACAGAATCAAAATATAAAACTGAACGGAAAGTAGACATGAAAAAATTGAACCACGCATGTGAAACGTAAAATATTAAAAACAATAACTTAATCGATTTAGGACACGCACGTTACAACAGAGCCGTTAAACAAGCAAAAAAATAGGCAAAACAAAGTTGAACTACACTCGCACGAGAGCATGCTAACTCTTAAAGTTTAGACTCAAATGTAAATGAAAAATCTATAAAAGATTAAAAGAATAGGGGATCAAAGTTGAAAAAAAACTCTAGGGGTTAAATTATAAAAGATATAAAAACATTAAGTTTAAAAATAAAATTTTAAAAGAAAAAAAAAGAAAATATTTACAACTTTTAAAACTCATGATACAACAATTAATTCAACCTTAAATTAATAATTAATAATATATAAATGCGAAGTTAAGCAAACACATTATACAACTACTAAAGCATATTATACAACAATATAAGGCATAAACAAATTAATAATTAGTAATATTTAAATTCTCGATGTTTCTGATAAATAACTTTTATGTTACAATATACGGATAATTATGAGATTAGTAACTTTGTTTTACGTAATGATAAGATTAGGTAAGGTTTCAAAAGTATTGTATTGGTGATACATGAAGGGTTTCTACTTTTGAAGTTTTTAGGTGTTTGCTTTAAACAAATGAATTAATAATTACAAACTGGTCCTTCTGTTCTCACACGATTACTTTATTGTAAATAAATAAATAAAAACTAAAAAACAATGAAAACTACGAGGCTAAGTAATGCAAAAGTTGGAATGCCAAATGGTCAATATCATATTAACTTTATACTTTTCTCCCTTGCCTTTTCTTTACTTAACGTAGTCTAATTTTAATGGACGTGTATGTAATAATCACTAGACACTAATCATATTTATTATTTTTTAAACATGAAAAGTTATGTCATATTTAATTAGTTAATAGTTAGCTCATTATTAATGGAATTGAACTTACTTATACAAAAAATGCAAATAAAACAAATATAACATGCTATAAACAAGTCACATGCTATATATAGATATTATAGTGAAGATAAATTCAACTTATGTATATTTTAAATTTGTTGATTTAAGTTGTATTTTAATTTCAACGTTGGTTGTGACATGTTAAGAATTCGTCAGGTCGTGTTGAAACACATACCAAAGAGTTTGATATGTATGCGAGTCAATGGGTGAGTAATCATGTAACAACGGCAGACTCACTTTTAAGGTTTTGTAGTGGCTGACGTATAGTCCTATTTGTTAGGGTTGCTTGCTTAGGCATCTCATTTGATTGAGTTTTAAGTACCGGTGAGTGTGCTTTGACAAACTTAACACTTGTGAAAACTTATGTTTCACAAAGAAACAAATTCAGGGGTTGGGTTAATAGGATGTGATTGACTAGTTAAGGTTATAAACACACTAGATGAACACGAAACGTGATTGTGTGTGTTTGTTCATTTAAATTTAACCGGACAAATAAATAAACCTGAACATATAAACTATAAACTATCTGATTATCATATTCTTACATGATGAAATATATTTCTTTAATCCATTTATTAAAAAGTAACTAATTTTTTTACTTCAAAAGGTAACTATTTCAAAAAAAAAAGAACAGGAAAATAATGTACCAAAACAAAGTAGAAAGCTAACTACAATATTTATTCATTGAAAGGTTGTTCTTATAATATTTTAGATTCGCTACATTAAACTCTCTCATATATATATATATATATATATTATATATATATATATATATATATATATAATATATATATATATATATTATATATATATTATATATATATATATATAATATATATATATATATATATATATATATATATATGTATGTATATACAGGAAAGGTTCAAATGAGAACCATATTTTTTTGTCAGAACTCTAATAACCAATCTCAGCCACTCATTTTTTATCACATGCAAATCACATGTCATTCCCCCTTTTTTTTAACGTTCGTAACTTTTTTTCACGACATCATTTTTTCAAAAAAAAATTCACCATAAAATTCAGTATTTTTTTATCTTTCCAACGCCTACCATATTGATATATTTTTCTAAAAAAATCGTACATCCGTTGTTTACATATGTGTAAATCTAGTTATACACATGTGTAGTACTGGATATACACATGTGTAAATCCGATATTACACATGTGTAAAACGAATTTCGTTAAAAAAACGAGAATTTTCTATATTTTTTATAAAATTTTTATGAAAGAGGGAAAGTTGGGGAACATTTTTGTGTTTTTATTTTTTTTATTTTTATGTTATTTTTTTATTTATAAATTTTTTAAATATGTTTTTGTTAATTACAGTTTTGCCATTGAGAATTAATGGTTACGATTGATTTCTAGATTCTCACAAAAAAAACTAGTTCTCATTTGATCCTTCCGCTATATATATATATATATAGTAAATTACAAATTTTGTCCTTTATGTATGTTTAAAATTATGGATCATGTCCTTAAACATTGATAATTACACTGAGCATCCTTTATTTAAAATTTTTATCATATTTTATGTCCTTTCTACTAACTGAAGTTAATTTTTTCAGTTAGTTTTGTGTGAATGTACCATTTTGCCCTTATCTCTTAAGGGACGAAATCGGCAATTTTCCTTAATCTTTTACTATTTCCATTTTGTTTTTATTTTATTTACTTTATTTTTAATCAATTATTATTTGATAAACTTTTATTAATATTATTACTTAAATATTTTTTATAAACTATAATTTTATCTATAGTTTTTTTATTTATTATATTTTTTTATTTCTAAAAAGTTAGTTATCTACCTTTCTAATCATACGAGAACAAGATGGAGAGCTTATAATATTTTTTATGTTATAAATTTAAACTAGTAATCGATTTTGTTTCATAATCGTTTTTCTATTAATAAGAATTTTCAATTATTTTAAATAGTTTGACTTACGGTTTATATTAGAAACCTTTAGAGACCGTATAATTTTAGTATATACTTTTTTTAATATTTTACTTGGTTATAATTATTCTAAATTAAGCTATATGTATAATTAAAATAGATATATGGAGTATTTAAGCGTTTTTGCTGAAAATGTTCAATAAACTTAATCGTAAAACCAAAGCAAAGCAAAGCAAACCCTTAGTAATTATTTGGTTCGGTTTTATATTAATTTTAAGTGGTTTGGATTTGATTTCTATTGATAAAAAAATTATTATTAACAGTTTAAATAAAACCATGAACAAAAATACATTTAATAAAAAAATTTGAATGATTGTTTATTTAAAACTCCTAGTAGTTCTTTAAGTATATTTTATTTTAAGTTAAAGTAACGCGCTATCACATTATATTTATATTTAAAAACAAACCATTTGATTGAATACAAAAAAATAAAAATTCATATCATAAACCAAAATCTTACTTTCTACAACTAGTTTCGAATATAAACCTTAAACCAAATAACTTGAAACGATTGAAAAATCTTGTACCAAAAAAATTAAAAATTTAGTTGTTTAATTTCTATTAGTTTTATTACAAAGGTAAAAATCCATAAATAAAATTACATTTTATAAAAAATAAAATAAAATACTAGTAATATTTATGATTATTTCTTTAAACAAAAGGGTCTAAAAATAATAAAAGTAAAGAAAATAAATTAAAATAATAATAATAATAAAAGAGTAATAATAACACATTTTGTCATTTTAAGGGTTAAAGGTAAAATGACTATTAAGAAAATAAGTTTATTAAAATAAAAGTGGTAGGAAAAGAAAAAGAAATTAGAGAGAAATAAAATAAATAAAATAAAAACAAAAATAAAAAAATAAAAGATTAATGAAAATTACAGATTTTGTCATTTAAAGGAGAAGGGTAAAATGGTCTTTTATAAAAAACTAATTAAAAAAGTTAATTTCAGTTAGTAGAAAAGATATAAAGCATGATAAGTTTTTAAATAAAGAACAAAATCTATATTTTTAGATATACTTAAAGGATAAAATTTGTAGTTTACTTACTTATATATATATATATATATATATATATATATTATATATAATATATATATATATATATATATATATAATATATATATATATATATATATATATAGGATGTGGTTCAATTGAGAACCCATCCTATTTGTGAAAACCCATTAACTAGATATGAACTTTAGATTTGAATTAGATTTTTTGATCCAATGGACAATATTAAAAGTCAATATTTAATGGTCTCTAGTTCATAAAAGGATTGGAAGGGCATATATGTAATTTCACAGAATCATTAATGTGTTCTAGAGCCTAAATAGTCTACTATGGCAGACCTAATATCCATCAAATCATATTTTTTCAAGTACATATTATATTAAATAATATTAATTAAGTATTGCATAATATTACATCACACTAATAATGTAACTGCATTACATTACAACTATAAATAAGTGTTGCATAGTAATACAATCAAAATTCGTCATGCATTTAACGAAATTTTACGTTAGCCTTTTCTATCGAAACATACAAGTTTTCAACGTCCGGCCAAACTTCTTTTCCTATTTGATCGTCGCTCTTTTCTCTATCACTCATCTATGGTTGGAACTTAATCTTCAGCTCTTTAACTCTATCGAGTTGTGATTAGTTGTAAATAAAATATAATCTGTCAAGTAAAGATAAAAAAATTAAACAAAAGGTGACATGATAAAATTTAATGAATAGAATACAAAATACATCTATATTGATGGTGCACTACCAAAATAAAAATATGAATTTTAAGTAGATTACATTATATTACACTAGTGCATTGGCCGAAATAAATCTACATACAGTGATGTAACTACAGTCGAATTAAAATACTATTATCTAAATTACATTAATTTACATAATACATTTATAATTATGGTATACTATGCTCAGGTGCAATACCAAAATAAAAACTATTAATTTTTAATAGATTACATTATATTACACTAGTGCATTGATCAAAATAAATCAACATACAGCAATGTAACTATGGTCAAATTAAAAAACTATGAAAAAAATACATGAAATTAAATCATTCATCTATAATGATGGTATACTATACTCAAGTGCAATACCAAAATAAACACTATCAACCTTTAGTATATTACATTATATTACACTACTGCATTGGCGGGAATAAATCAACATACAATAATGTAACTAATATCGAATTTAAAAACAATAAAAAAATTACATTAAGTTAAATAATACATCTATACTGATGGTATACTATGCTTAGGTGCAATACCAAAATAAAAACTATAAAATTTTAGTGGATTACATTATATTACACTAGTGCATTGGACAAAATAAATTAACATACAACAATATAACTACGACCGAATTAAAAAAACTATGACAAAGTTACATTAAATTAAATAATACACATATAATGATGGTATACTATGCTTGGGTGCAATGCCAAAATAAAAACTATGATTTTTTAGTAAATTACACTATATTACACTAGTGCACTGCCAAAAAAATCAACATAAAGTAATGTAACTACGATTGGATTAAAAAACTATAAAAAAAGTTACATCAAATTAAATAATACATCTATAATAATGGTATACCATGCTCAACTGTGGTTATATTTTCTTATATGCAACATGCTACAACATCAAAATGAAAACTAAAATTTTTTTGTAGATTAGATTAAATTATAATAGTGCATTAGCCAAAATATATTTACCTAAGTAATTTAGTTACAGCCTAAATAAATTTACCTAAGTAATTTAACACGAAAATGAAAAACTATGACATTCTACTAGATTACATCAGATTACAGTAGTGCAATAGCCTAAATAAATTACCTATAATAACATGACTATAGTCTAATTAAAAACACTATAAAAACAATTACATTAAATTAAAAATGTATATGAGATGATGGTGTATTCTACTCAACATTGTTTATATTTTCATTTGTAACATGTTACAACACCAAAACAAGAAAACTATGAAATCTCAGTAGATTACATTGGAATACACTTGTGAATTGGTTTAAATAAATTTACCTATAGTAATATAAATGCAATAAAAATAGAAAACTATAAAAAAACAATTACATTTCAAATAGTTAATTCTAGTACAAAATCATAAACAAATTGTGTCACTTTAACTTGGCCATAAAAATAACTACATAATACAAAAACAATAGAACCCAAACAAAATAATCAAGCAATTTAAACTTAATAAGCTGCTGCTACATGATTTGTGTAGGAGAAAAGACACATCAAAACCCATATTGTAAACCTTCTAAATTTGTATCTCGTTATAATCTTGATCTAGATTGTAAACAAGAAAACCAACACAAAAAACCCAAATCTTTTTAGATCTAATATGAACATAATATTGCAATCAACACCCATTTGCTTACCTCAGCTTGTGCTCATGGATCTACAACCATCATCTCCATCACATGACTAGGGAGGTGTTGTGATCCGGGTGAAAACAGGTGGTCTGGTGGTGTTTGATGTGCGAAAGGGAGGTGTTGAACAATTTCATTTTTGTTGATTTTCCATTCATCATCTTTGATTCTTTTGTTAGATTTTGATTCATGGGGGATTTTTAACATTGAAGAGAGAGAGAGATGAGATGTATAATCAGATTTTTATGAATTTGAAAAAGAAAGAAAAAGAAGAAGATAATCTTGATGTAACTATAAGTGAGAGAAAATGATTTAAAAAATAATAAAAGTATACTAACATTAATGCATCTAAGAAATAGAGTGTAAGAGATAAATAACAAAAATAACTTTCTACTTTTAAAAAAAGGATGGATGACGTGGTAGACTAGTAATGGGTGAAGGAGTTAATTGGTTCTCACAATTAAGAAGGGTTAACATAAAAAATAAAATAAAATGACTAGTAATATTTATGATCATTTCTTTAAACAAAAGGATCTAAAAATAAATAAAAGTAAGAAAATAAATTAAAATAATAATAATAATAAAAGAGTAATAATAACACATTTTGTCATTTTAAGGGTTAAAAGTAAAATGACCATTAAGAAAATAAGTTTATTAAAATAAAAGTGGTAGGAAAAGAGAAAGAAATTAGAGAGAAATAAAATAAATAAAATAAAAACAAAAAGAAAAAAATAAAAGATTAATGAAAATTACAAATTTTATCCTATAAGGGAGAAGGGTAAAATAGTCTTTTATAAAAAACTAAATAAAAAAGTTAATTTCAGTTAGTAGAAAGGATATAAAACGTGATAAGTTTTTAAATAAAGAACAAAATCTATATTTTTAGGTATACTTAAAGGATATTTTGTAGTTTACTTATATATATATATATATATATATATATATATATATATATATTATATATATATATATGAGGGAGGGTTCAAATGAGAACCACATTTTTTTGTGAAAACTCTAGAAACCAATCTCAGCCACTCATTTTTTATGACATGCAAATCACATACCATTTCCCCCTTTTTTTAAACGTTCGTAATTTTTTTTCACGACATTATTATTTCAAAAAAAATTCACCATAAAATTCAGTATTTTTTATCTTTCCAACGCCTACCATATTGATATACTTTTCTAAAAAAAATCGTACATTCGTTGTTTACATATGTGTAAATCTAGTTATACACATGTGTAGTACTGGATTTACACATGTGTAAATCCGATATTACACATGTGTAAAACGAATTTCTTTAAAAAAACAGGAATTTTTTTTATTTTTTATAAAATTTTCTATATTTTTTTATGAAAGAGGGAAAGTTTGGGAACATTTTTGTGTTTTTTTTTTTTTTTTTTTTTTTTTTTTTTTTTATTTTTTATAAAATTTTCTAAATATGTTTTTGTTAATTATAATTTTGCCATTGAGAACTAGTGGTTGAGATTGATTCCTAGAGTTCTCACAAAAAAACTAGTTCTCATTTGATCTCTCCCCTATATATATTATATATATATATATATATAATATATATATATATATATATATATATATATATAATTTAACACACCAATTATAGAGAAGTTATTTGGAAAAACTGTAACAAATATTGATCTAGGTAATTTGACCAGTAATTAAAACTACCTATTTTAATATGTTAGTATGTTACCCTACCCACTTAACTTGCCCACTTTACGAACTCTATCTTATTCGTAGCAGTCAAATGCGTGTGTGCACCAGCTTCTATCTTGTGAGATAACATGGTAAGGTTACCTTTTATACAAGATTTTGAAAGCCAAAAAAATGTTCATTTATATTTGACATATGATACATGTGTAACTTCAACTCCAACAATAGAACACCCATCAAGCCTGGTGCATAATCTATAGCAAGTACAAGATACCTTGATATTTACATTATAACACTGGAATGTTGCACAATATTTAAAATAAAAACTCACACAAGTTTAAAACTCAACCATTCTGCACACTTTATACACAAGACAGTGATCAAACCTTGATCAATCTCCACAACCACCTCCACAGCCACCACAGCCTCCGCCACCGTCACCATCACCGTCACCGTCACCTCCAATATCCCCACCGCCACCACCAATACTACCAATTGCAGCAGCTGCAGCTACAGAAGCTGCAGCTCCTGTTAGAAAAATCATTCCTCCATCTTTTTCAGTGGTTTTTCCCATTTCAAGGTCTGGACCTCTTTGCAGCGGTGCGTTACGGCTGATGGTTGGTGGTTTAGTGGTGGTTGGACCTTTGGGTTTCTTTTTCATGCTATTATCATTAAGACAGTACAGAACAATCACTGCTGCAGCAATGAAACCACAGACGATGAGAGCGACGACAAAGCCTTTCATTTTTCTCTAAAGATATGACAATAGAATGTTGACTTGTCTTCCTGTTTATAGGATAAGGTTCTTTGGAGATTAGTTAAGAGTAGTTTTGGCAGTTGACTTTTGGAAAGTCAATTATGGAAGAAGACTTTGTCAAAGCAGGGAAATGTTAGGATAAGTTACTTGATTTGGCAATTGATTATAGTCAACTTTGCTACATTTGAGGGACATTTAATTACAAGACTTCAAGAATGATGCAATTACAAAATACATATATATATATACATGGATGTATTTAATTCAGAATTAGTTCTAAGTAGATAACTATGAGATTTGCATAAGCATGTATACATAGTGTATAGAAGATAATCACATGTAGTAGGCGAAAGAAAGAGTGACAGTTAAAAAACCGTCTATACCTGGGTCATGATTGTTGAGGGGCGTTAGAAATCCATTTAAAGATATATATTTTCAGGAGTTTTAAACCATCATGAGTTCCATAACCATTTGCCTATAAAATTGGTAGACATTGTTGTGATCAAGGGAAGAAATTTAAAATATGGACAGAAGATAGCAATATGATATTTTCAACTTCACATGATGAATGCTTTTTGATGGTTCAGTCATTGGTTTTGATGAGTTTAATGAATGCATTTGATGGTTCAATGATTGGTTCTGATTAGTTTAATGAATGTCTTTTGATCGTTCAGTGATTAGTTTTGATTGCTTGCCAAATTGTTTCTTATAGTCAAACAGACCAAATGGGTCAACCTAAGTTTGGAAAATACAGCCTACACAAACTATCAAACATACTAAATTTGTCAACAGTGTTAAAAATGCAACCTTCACAAACTGTTAAAGAAAAGGCAACGGGTCAAAATGCATGACCCGACCCATTACACTATATTATAGTCCCACTGAATTTAGGTTACTGCCATTAGTGGCAATTACAAGATTATAAGATTCACATTTCAAATTGTACATGATCTATTGTATGCACTTTACAAACTATTCTCAAATAGACTCATATGGGTTAAAGTTATGCACTTTATAAACTGGAGCATATTATTTTGTAAATTTTAAGCTTTTAATTGAATGACCCAACCCCATTTCCACTTGAAACCAAACTGTTGCAAGTAACTCAAGTGGGTCAAACTAGGCTGCTGAAATATTCGAAGTGTTGTAAATAACACGAATTGATCATACTATGTATACCTGTTAATTTTAAGCTGTTGTGTATATTCTTTTGTAAATAATAGGCTTTCAATAATGGAACGGGGCTAACTACTGATTTTAAGTTGTTATAAACTTATTTTAATCAAACGGGTCAAACTCGAATGGTTCAAATGGGTAAAAGTGGGTAAAACTACATGATTCAATCAATTTTTGAGATCATTGCTAACCCTTATGCAGTAAGTTAAACTTACTCCACATATTTGCAATCATCACAAAAGATGCAGTCTTTTTGAATTGTTGGTTTTTTGCTAAATAAGTTTGTAAAAATTCAAGACGTGGTCGCTGCAACAAACAAACTTTTCAACCCAATTGCCATAATTCACATCCTTGTTAATCTTTATTGCAATAAGTTAGCAAATAAACTTTATTGTAATACATTAAACTTGACAGTCACTATTATAGTGAAGACATAAAATAGACAGGTATGTACCACTTCAGGTGTTGAAATTGCATCTTGTCATAATTCACATACCCACAGTTGTAAAGTTATCTAAGTGTTGCATAATTAAATTGCATAAAAGACATAAATAGAATAAACAAACTCCATTTCAGTTCACACCTAAACAAGCTGCAACAAAAAACTTTAGTAAAACTATCCAAAATCCATATACACTTTCAACTACAGTTACATTACAAAATATGAGGAACAAACTAAATTTACATTACAAATCCGAGACCTAATGCTACGAGTAAGCCAAAGATTACAATGTTCTTCAAGAGATTTCATGATTATAGTTGTTTGATTTCAACATCAAGTATTTTTTTTTCAGCAGTAAACTAGTGACGATTTCCAAGCTTTTATCACAAATCATTGGATCAAGCCACCAATTGACATCGTGAAATTTGTTGTTGATGAACACCAAAGAGATAATATTCAAGTGAGAATGAAGAACTCTATTTCTCATTAACAAGAATTACAAGAAAGAAATGTGATGATCTAATCTCAATCTCAGTAGGAGATCTTATACAACTCAATTACCAACTAATTATTAACTAACAAAATATTAGTCAAGATTGACATTACAAGCCCCTACACTTCTAACTAAATGTATAACAAGTCCCTGTACTCCCAAGAACAGAAATGACTAGTTGGTTTGTATTTTACAAGCTTCAACAAACTCCACCTTAAAATCAAATCAACCAATACCCAAAATATCCCTACACAGTTCAAACTTAGAACCAAGTAATGATTTAGTAAGCATATCAGCTGCATTACCCAAAGTATGCACCTTATTAACCATAACCTCCTTGGAATTTATCACATCTATGATAAAATACATCTTCACATTAATATGCTTAGTCCTTTCATGATACACATTATTTTTGGACAATTGAATTGCTCCTTCGTTGTCACAGCTAACTACAACAGCATTAAACTTCAACCCCAAATTAGATACAAACCCTATAATCCACAATGCTTCCTTAACAGCTTCTGTGAGAGCAATATACTCGGCTTCTGTTGTAGATAAGGCTACAACATGTTGTAAAGAAGCTTTCCAGCTGACTACACCACCAAGAACTTTGAAAATGTACCCAGTAATAGATTTTCTTTTATCTAAATCCTTAGCAAAAATCAGCATCCACAAACCCTTCTACTAGAATCTCATCAACACTATGATTACCAAAAGTTATTCCCACACTTCTGGTTCCATTTAAGTATCTAAAGATCCATTTCACAGTTGGCCAATGTGTCTTACCAGGACATGCCAAATATCTGCTGACCACACTGACTGCATATGATAGATCAAGCCTGGTACACACCATCAAATACATCAAACTCCCAACAGCACTAGCATAAGGAACCTTTTCCATATACTTAGATTCATCCACAGTGCTAGGTGAATTCATACCAGAGTTTAAAATGTTGAGCAATAGGAGTAGTCACAAGCTTGCTTAGATCCATCCGGTATTTACATAAAACCTTATGAATATAATCACTTTGAGTTAATCTCAACTGATTACATTCTCTATCTCTATTAATCTCCATACCTAGGATCTTCTTAGCATTTCCCAGAGTTTTCATATCAAACTCTTGCATCAACATTTTTTAGTATTTTGAATTTCATTCTTACGCTTGCATGCAGTTAGCATATCATCAACATACAAGAGCAAAACACACATACTCCCCTGTGGTATATTCTTTATAATAGACACAGCTATCATAATTACTTCTCATAAACCCATGGCTCACCATAGGATCATCAAATCTCCTATACCATTGCCTAGGAGATTACTTTAGTCCATACAACAATTTTTAAAGCAAACATACTTTATCTTCTTGACCTACAACCTCAAACCAATGGTTGTTTTTATTAGCCATATCTATCTCATTGTTATATTTGAAATATTTTGAATATATGTCTATCTCATATTTAAACTAGAGATATACTTTGAGGATAGTTAGGAGAGTTAGTTAATAAGTATAATTAGTAATCTTTCTTATATATAGGGCTTTTGGGTGTTAATGAAGATATCAAGAATTATCATACTTTTATGGTATCACAGCATCGACCCTGAGGAACACCCGAAACCCAGCAGCCGGTACCCTCTTCTTTTCATTTTTTTCCAGCCATCATGACCAAACCAAAATCCTCCACCGAGGATCTACCCAAAACACCCACAACCGCCCCACACAAACCCACCCCGCTTCACCCAGCCTATTCTGTTACCAATATCCGTCCAAAATCCGCACCCTTGATGGTTCCAAAGTAACCTATTCCTCCTGGACCAAACTTTTAAGCTGCACGCTATTGCTTACAAAGTTTTGGACCACGTTGATGGCACTACACCACCAGAACCCACTTCTGAGGGCTATGATGCTTGGAAGGAACTTGATGCTCTCGTTCTCCAATGGATTTACAGCACCCTATCCGATGAACTGATGGTTCGGGTCCTTGACACTGATATCAGCGCTCGCAATGCTTGGCTTAAAATTGAGCAAATTTTCTTGAGCAACAAGGGCTCTCGTGCTGCTGCCCTTGAAGGAGAATTCTGCAACCTCACACTTGCCGCCTGCTCGTCTTTGGACGCTTATTGCCAACGCCTCAAGGAGATCGCCGATCAACTCGGGGATTTCGGCCAACCTGTACCGGATCTAGACTTGTACTGCAACTTGTTCGCGGTCTTCCCCGGGAATACGACCCCGTCGCCACATTCATCAACCAAAGCAACACCAACTGGGACACAACCCGCAACATGTTACAGTTGGAGGTGCAACGACTCGCAGCCCGCCAACCCAGCTCACCCTCGGTCCTTGCTGCCACCAACCCATCCCTCGAGCCCCCTACATCCCAACCACCTCCCAACACATACCCCTCCAACAACCGGGGGCGGGGTAGAGGACGAGGTCAATCTCGATCAAACCGTGGCGGCCGCGGCCGTGGGCGCCAACCCAACCAACCACCATACCACCCACACCCTAACTCCTCCTCGTATCTGAACTGGGCCTGGTGGAATACACCACCCTGCCCTTACCCAACACAACCTGCGTGGCGCCCCCTACCCCTTTTTTGCAGCACTCCACCCAGCCTCCATCCCAAGCCCACTTCACCCACACTCCTGCTCAGACCCAACCTGATCACCAACACCACTCACCCTCAACCGCATCATCATTCGGTTCTGATGCCTTAAGCCCCTCGGATCTACAGGCTACTTTCACCAATATGCAACTTCATCAACCGGATTCTTCATGGTACATGGATACCGGCGCTTTTTCACATGTCACTAATGAACCTGGTAAGATTCTCAAACCCCAATCTTCTCGTGTATGTAATATTTTAGTTGGCAATGGCACCTGTCTACCAATTAAAGGGGTCCGGTTTGGGCTTCCACAAACACCCCACCCGAACCTATATCCTTCCCCACATCCTCTATAGTCCCGAAATTATCAAGAACTTAATTTCTGTCCGTCGTTTTACTCGCGATAATAATGTCATTATCTCCTTTGACCCTTTTGGTTTTACTTTGAAGGATCTCCTCACTGGCAAGGCAATTTCCCGACACAATAGCTCCGGCGATCTCTACTCGTTCACTTCACCCCAATTGTCGGACACCGCTTGCTTGCTTGCGTCTCCTTCCTCCCAATGGTATAACCGGCTTGGACATCCCGGTGCCCAAGTCTTAGATATTTTAAGTCGTCGTTTTTAATTTCCATGTAATAAAGACTTATTGTCTCAATTTTGCACTTCTTGTCAACTTTCAAATAGTAAACGTTTATCTTTTTCCAATTCAACTACATTTACGTTTGCTCCTTTCGATATTATTCATTGCGATCTATGGACTTCACCGATTGTGAGCAAAACAGGGTACAAATATTATCTGGTCTTAATTGACAACTTCTCTCACTTTGTTTGGGTTTACCCGTTAAAATACAAATCTGAAACCTTTCCCAATATCGTCAAATTCCACCGTCTAATTGCCACCCAATTTAACCGACCCATTAAAACATTCCAGTGCGATTTAGGCGGCGAATTTGATAACAACGATTTCAAAGTCTTTGCTCACACCCATGGCCTCCTCTTTCGGTTTTCTTGCCCTCAAACCTCTCCACAAAACGGTCGGGCCGAACGAATGATCCGTCGCCTCAACGACATCGTTCGTGCTCTCCTTATTCATGCCAACCTTCCACCCGCTTTCTGGGTGGAGGCCCTCCACACCGCCACTTACCTCCACAACATCCTACCAAACAAACGCCTAAACTTCCACACACCCACCTTTGCCCTCTATCTCCGACATCCAACCTACGATCACTTACGCGTGTTCGCCTGTGCTTGCTATCCCAACATCTCCGCGACCCAACCCCATAAACTCCACCCACGATCCCATAAATGCGTCTTCCTTGGCTACCCACAAGAACACCGTGGCTACCGATGTCTCGACCTCGCCTCCGGTCGAGTCATCATCTCCCGTCACGTTGTCTTCGATGAAACCAATTTCCCTTACACCACCCCATGCGACAAATGCACTTACCACTTTCTCAACGACATACTACCACCCGGCTTCTCCTTCCACCCTCCAACCACACCCACTCCGTCTCCCCTAACCATCCCTCCCGAACCCTACCATAAACCACCAATCCGATTCACATACTCTCGTAAACAATAGCCCAAACCGTCTGCCCCCCATCCCCTACAGCCACACCTCCCACACCCTCCCCTGTCGCCCCTAGCTACTCGCGCACCACTTCAGCCGTGCCCACCCAGCCTACCCCACACCCCATGCAAACACGTTCCAAAACCGCAGCTGCCACTAGACCAGCCCATACACACCTCCATACCTCACTTTCTCCAGTACCTAAATCCTATAACCAAGCCTATGCCGACCCAAATTGGTTAGGTGCCATGCAAACTGAATTTAATGCGTTACAGGAGAATGATACGTGGGAACTTGTCCCAAGACCCCGGGACCAACCGGTCATTCGTTGCTTGTGGTTGTTCCGCCACAAATTCAAGGCCGATGGCTCCTTGGAACGCTATAAAGCTCGGCTGGTAGTCAATGGGAAATCATAAACTATGGGAGTCGATTGTGACGACATTTTCAGCCCGGTTGTTAAACCGGCGACCATCCGCAGCGTCCTTTCTTTGGCGGTATCACGGGATTGGCCTATACATCAACTCGATGTCAAGAATGCCTTCCTCCATGGTGATTTAAAAGAAACAGTATTCATGCATCAACCGCCTGGTTTCGTGGACAAACGCAACCCACACCTGGTGTGTCGTCTTAAGAAATCCCTCTGTGGTCTCAAGCAAGCTCCCCGAGCATGGTACACCCGCTTCGCCTCCTACATCACTCGTCATGGCTTTAAAAGCAGCGTGTGTGATAACTCATTGTTCATCTACAGCCAAGGCCGCGAACTGGCCTATATGTTGCTTTACGTTGACGACATTGTCATCACCGCTTCCTCCGATGCCTTGTTAAAACGCATCATTCGTACACTCTCCCGCGAGTTTGCTATGACTGATTTGGGGGTTCTACACTATTTTTTGGGGATTAAAGTGACGCGAGATACACATGGTCTGTTTTTTTCACAACCGCAATACACAAAAGACATTATTGCTTGCGTGACTATGACTGACTGCAAGCCATGTGTCACACCCGTTGACTTAGCAGCCAAACTCAGTGCTACGGACGGACCTCTATTCAAGGATCCTACCTTATACCGTAGCCTTGCTGGGGCACTTCAGTATTTGACATTCACAAGACGGATATCTCTTACGCGGTGCAACAAGTTTGCTTGTTCATGCATGAACCGCATTTCGCGTTTATGAAGCGTATTCTTCGATATCTGCAGGGCACAACAGGTTATGGCATTCGGATCACTTGGTCACGTACGCATGACTTGGTTGCCTACTCCGATGCCGATTGGGGGGTTGTCCCACATCACGCAGATCGACTAGCGGCTACTGTGTTTTTCTTGGGGATAATTTAATTTTGTGGTCCTCGAAACGACAACACATAGTCTCTCGTTCAAGCGCTGAGGCAGAATATAGAGGAGTCGCTAATGCGGTTGCCGAAGCTACATGGACCCGCAACCTGTTGCTTGAACTACATGTGCCATTACTCCGAGCCACCGTTGTTTTCTGTGACAATGTCTCCGCAGTGTACATGTCGGATAACCCCGTTCAACATCAACGAACCAAGCATATCGAAATCGACATTCATTTCGTTTGAGAAAAAGTCCGGATTGGTCATATCCGCGTGCTACATGTTCCATCCGCAATGCAATATGCAGACATTTTTACTTAAGGCATACCGTGGCAATAGTTTCAATCCTTCCGGTCCAGCTTGAGCGTTTGTGCTCCTCCCGCTCAAACTGTGGGGGCGTATTAGCCATATTTATCTCATTGTTATATTTGAATTATTTTGATCACATGTCTATCTTATATTTAAACTAAAGATATACTTTAGGGATAGTTAGGAGAGTTAGTTAATAACTATAATTTGTAACCTTCCCTATATATAGCGCTTTTGGGTGTTAATGAAGATATCAAGAATTATCATACTTTTAGTTTTCATATAAATTTGCTCATCTAAATTGCCATGCAAAAAAGTTGTTTTGACATCCAACTGCTCTAATTCTAAGTCAAACACATCAGTTAATGACAACAGAATTCGAATAGAAGAATGTTTTACCACAGGAGAGAAGATTTCATTGTAATCTAGGCCAGCTCTTTGAGTAAATCCTCGAGCTACCAATATAGCTTTAAATCTTGGTTTTTCCACACCTTGTATTCCTTCCTTTAATTTGTAAAGCCACTTACAATCCACCAGCTTTTGATCTTTAGGCAAGTCCACCAGTACCCAAGTGTTATTCTTATATAAGGACTCCATTGTTAGATTGTAATTCTTTGTATTAGTTTTGTAGTTCTGTATTTGTATGTTTAGTATATGTTTAGTATAGATGTGTAAATCTTGAAAGTAGAGGGGCTTGATGTGTAAATAGTTTGTTATTCTAACAACTATAAATATGTGGGCTGTGTGTATTGGTAGAGAGACTAAATACTCACTCAATAAACATTCCTTGTATTTTGTTAGTTAATTCTGTTAATAACATTTGGTATCAGAGCTGTCAAGGCCCTCGATCCATAGAATCCTCTTCTCTCTCACGATCTTAATCTCTCCCGCGCGGTTCCTACCGCCGATTGAATTGAACTCCATTGGAATTCAATTCTTGAATTCTTGATTTCTTGATTACGATCAGTTGCGATTGTAATTGAATCTTCCGAAGTGATCATCTGCGACTAAGATTCAAGACTCTCCAAAGAACTATGTCAGATCGCGATGCACAGGTGGTGCTGAAAGATACCAACGACTCCATTTCATTCAAGATCCCCATGCTAACCCCGATGAACTACACCTCCTGGTCAATCAAGATGGAAGCCTTTATGGATGCCCAGGGAATCTGGGATGCCATAGAACCCCCTGGTACAGCCACAGTTGATGTGAAACTAGGCAAGAAGGCGAGGGCCTTCATCTTCCAGTCTTTGCCAGAAGATGTCTTGATGCAAGTTGCTGCATTCAAGACTGCGAAAGATGCCTTGAAGAAAAGGTATGTAGGGGAAGAAAGAGTAAAGCAGGCCCGAATTCAAACCTTAGATCATGAGTTTGAGATGTTAGGCATGGGAGAGAATGAGTCCATAGATGAGTTTGCAGGAAGAATGGGAGAATTGGTCTCAAGATATAGAGCTCTGGGAACTGTGATCCCAGATGTGAAGCAAGTAAGTAAGGTCTTGAAGGCTGCACCTGAGAGGTACTTGCCTATTGTAGCAGCAATAGAACAGTTCTCTGATCTTGAGAAGATGCCATTTGAGGAACTAGTTGGGCGGTTGAAAGCCTACGAGGAGAGACTGAAGCCAGTGTCACGGAGCAAGAACTCATCTGGTCAACTTCTCCTGACCAAAGCTGAGTGGCTAGAGAGGACAAGAAATGAGTCCAAATCAGAGCACCAGCGGGGTACTACCACCAGTGACACCAAAGGTAGAGGAAGAGGGAGAGGAAGATTTACAAAGGGCAGGGGATGGAAATCCAACCCTGAGAACTGTGAAAGAAATGGCAATAGCAACAAGAAAGACAAGAGAAGCATAAGGTGCTTCAACTGTGATAAACTTGGGCACTACTCAAATGAGTGCAAGGCTCCTAGTAGGGGTGAACAGGAGGCACATCTTGCACAGGCCCAAGAAGACCTGGAACCTGCCCTGTTGATGGCAAAACTCTCAAAAGACTTAGGTCTGTTAGAGGAACAGGGTGTGTTCCCCAAGAGGTTGCCACAGGAAGGGGATACTTGCTCATGGTATCTTGATAATGGGGCCAGCAACCACATGTCTGGCATTCATTCCCACTTCACTGATCTTGATGAAGGTATCACAGGAAAAGTAAAGTTTGGGGATGGATTAGTGGTTGTAATCAAAGGGAGAGGCTCAATCTGCTTCCAGTGCAAGAATGGTGAGCACAGAGTAGTCACAAATGTGTACTACATACCTGCATTAAGGAGTAACATCCTAAGCCTAGGCCAACTTGATGAAGTGGGCTGTAGGATATTAATGGAGAATGGATTCTTGGGGTGTATGAAAACAATGGAAGAACCTTAATGAAGGTAAAGAAGTCTGAGAACAGACTGTACAAGATCCATTTGCAGGTTGCAACACCCAAGTGCCTACTGACTATGATGAATGATACTGCCTGGACATGGCATGCAAGGCTTGGGCATTTGAACTTTGAGGCCATAAACCAAATGTCCAAGTTAGGCATGGTCAGAGGTATGCCAAAAATGAACCACAAGTCACAGGTATGTGAGAGTTGCTTGGTAGGAAAGCACAGGAGTCAGGCCTTTCCTGGTTCTAGCACTTCAGAGCAAAAGTTCCACTGGAACTTGTTCATGCAGATTTGTGTGGCCCTTTAGAACCACCCACACTTGCAGGGAACAAGTACTTCATGCTGCTGGTGGATGATTGCTCAAGATACATGTGGGTGTACATACTCAAGTCAAAGGACCAGGCACCCATGGCTTTTCAGCAGTTTAAAGCTCAGGTTCAGGTGGAGACCGAGTACAAGATTAAGGCTCTAAGGATTTATAGAGGGGGGAATTCACTTCAAGAACCTTTGAGCAGCTATGCAGTGAAGATGGAATCAAGAGGTTCTTGACAGCTCCATACACTCCACAGCAAAATGGAGTGGTGGAAAGGAGGAACCAAACTGTGATGGGCATGGTGAGATCAATGTTAAAGGCTATGCATATGCCTTTGCATTTGTGGGCTGAGGCAGTGAGACACTCAGTCTTCCTGTTAAACAGAAGTCCAACCAAAGCCTTGGATGCAGTTACCCCCTATGAGTGTCTGTATAATAGGAAGCCTAAGGTGAAACACCTGATAGTGTTTGGGTGCAAAGGGCATGTGAAAGTACCAAGCAATCAGGTCAGAAAGTTGGATGATAGGAGTAAACCGATGGTTCATTTGGGCATAGAACTAGGTTCTAAAGCTTATAGAATGTTTGATCCTGATAAAGGTAGAATTGTGGTAAGTAGAGATGTTAAGTTTGAGGAAGGAGTGCCTTGGAATTGGGAGCAGGATAGACAGGGCCAACCAAAACAGAAGTATGCAGATTTTGGAGTGACAATGACTCACAGTGTGCAGAGTCATAGTTCTTTGGAGGAGACTGAGGTTTCTAATTCCCATGATGATGATGATAATGAAAGTCAAGGGGATGATGGTGATTATGTGGGTCCTGAAACTGATCATGTTCAGGATTCAGGAGGAGCACAGGATGGAAATGATTCTGATGAAGATCTGATTCCCAGATCAACCTATGATGATACACCTTGAAAGGGATTCAGGAGCATGGAGGATGTGTTTAATAGAACAGATATCCAACAACAGATCCCTTTTGAACCTCCTGTGTTTGAGGAATCTGAATTGCTATTAATGAGAGAACCAACTTGTTATGAGCAGGCTAAGAACAAACCAGAGTGGAGGAAGGCTATGCAAGAAGAACTTGATAGCATTGAGAAGAATGGGACTTGGGAATTAGTCCAATGTCCACAAGGGGTGAAGCCAATTGGTTTGAAATGGCTGTTCAAGTTGAAAACAAATGCAGAAGGGGCAATTACTAGGCATAAGGCTAGATTAGTAATGAAAGGTTATGTGCAGAAGTATGGAATTGATTATGAAGAGGTGTTTGCCCCTGTGGCAAGGTTAGAGACAGTAAGGATGATTATGGCTTTGGCTGCATCTAATTGGTGGAAGGTTCATCATCTTGATGTGAAAACTGCTTTTCTAAATGGAGATCTGAAGGAGGAGGTGTATGTGGTTCAACCAGAAGGATTTGTGACATCTGGTCAAGAACAGAAGGTATACAGGCTTATAAAAGCTCTGTATGGGCTGAAACAGGCTCTAAGAGCCTGGAATGAGAAGCTTCATGTCACTTTGCTGAAGTTTGGGTTTAAAAGATGTCCTGAGGAACATGCAGTATACAGAAGGTGTTATGATGTTGGTTCATTGATAATAGGAGTTTATGTTGATGATATTGTTCTGACTGGGTCTACAATGGATGTTGTTGAGAAGTTTAAGTCTATGATGAAATCTCAGTTTGAGATGACTGATCTTGGCTTGTTGAAGTATTATTTGGGAATTGAGGTGAGACAATAAGGTGATGGGATTTTCTTATGTCAATCAGGATATGCTAAGAAGATTCTGGTGGATTATAAACTGTAGGACTGCAATGCTACCAAGACTCCTATGGATCCAGGGTTAAAGCTGGGTAAAGAAGAAGAGTGTGAGCCAGTGGATGTTACCAGGTACAGAAGAGTCATTGGATGTTTAAGGTACCTGACTCAGACAAGGCCTGACTTGTGTTATGTAGTGGGAATCACAAGTAGGTTCATGGAATCACCAAGAACATCACATTGGCAGGCTGTGAAGCACATATTGAGGTATGTGAAAGGAACTATAGATAATGGGGTTAGGTACAAGTATGGTGGAGTTAGTGAATTGGTTGGGTTTAGTGACAGTTCACATGCACCAATTAAAGCAGATGGGAAGAGTACTACTGGTGTTGTGTTCTACTACTGTGAAGGACCTGTAAGTTGGGTAAGCCAGAAGCAAGAGACAGTGGCTTTATCTTCCTGTGAAGCTGAGTTTATGGCTGCCACTACTGCAGCTCAGCAAGCTGTTTGGTTGAAAAGTTTATTGGAAGAACTTACAGGAAAGAAGATGGGTCCTATATTGTTACATGTGGATAACAAATCAGCTGTGCAGTTAATGAAAAATCCTGTTTTCATGGAAGATCTAAACACATTGATGTCAGATACCATTATATTAGAGGGTGTGTAGAGAAAGGAATGGTGGTGGTAAGGCATATAAGTGGTAATGAGCAAAGAGCTGATATTCTAACCAAAGCTCTTCCGAGGTTAAAGTTTGTGGAAATGAAGAAGCTTTTGGGAGTTGGTGAATTCAAAGAATTAAGGGGGTGATTGTTAGATTGTAATTCTTTGTATTAGTTTTGTAGTTCTGTATTTGTATGTTTAGTATAGATGTGTAAATCTTGAAAGTAGAGGGGCTTGATGTGTAAATAGTTTGTTATTCTAACAACTATAAATAGGTGGGCTGTGTGTATTGGTAGAGAGACTAAATACTCACTCAACAAACATTCCTTGCATTTTGTTAGTTAATTCTGTTAATAACATCCATCTCTTCATCCATGGCCTTAAGTCAACTTTCCATGTCAACTGAAACTACTGCTTCATAATAAGTCAAAGGTTCTTGAATGCTTTCTTGTTCAGCTGCCATGAAAACAAAAGCTGATACATCATCCGAGCTTCTATACCTTGCAGGAGGGACAATTTGTCTTCTTGGCCTCTCTTTTGCCAAACTATAACTGTTACTACCAGCATCAAAGTTCCTCTCTGGCTGAACACCTGAGCTGCTCATATCATTATTAGACACAAATGGTGACTCCACCTCCAACTGGATACCATGAGAACCCTCAATGTCACATTCAATACTGTTAGACCATAATTCTTGTTATTATAAGTATTATTATTATTATGTATTATTATTGTATAGCATAAGTAAGTTGGTTAAGGGGTACTTATGTTACTTGCACCCCAAGAAACGTAAGGGTATAAATACCATGTAAACATTCATTTGTATGTAAAGCATCTCTTGATTTCATAAGATTCTCTCTCAAACACACAGACCCTTGGGATCTTCAATTGGTATCAGAGCCAATTTCCCACCGTTCCATCGAATTCAAGCAAAGAACACATTGACGATTCAGCCCCTGTTTCGCGCATAGGAACAGAGATACGGATTTGGAATCGAAATCAACAAACAAGAATCATCTTGTTGATCCAGACAACATCCCATCATCAATCGATCAAAGGAAGATCATTGATTATGAATAGAACCGTCCCTAAGAACCTATCGGGATTTCTTTAAGAAAATTCCGACGACTCCGGCAAAACAAAAGGAACCGAGAGTCCTTGAAATCGAAAGCCAATCGCTTCAACAACGATTCAATCAGACCCATCAAATGTTTTTTCAAGAACCAATTTCGAAAAATCATTTCAAGAAATTAAGAACACGTATCGATCGAAACTTGCAATTCCCGAACCCGTTTCAATCAAAGAAAACAAAATCATTTTGCGTTCTTAATCGATATTTGATACAGTAAGACAGATTCAAATCGATTGCATCAAAGGAAAATCAAGAATTAAACAACTCTTGTTTGACAGAATTGTTCGAGGGATGAATGGAGAAGACGATAATTGTTTTTGGTAATTTTGACTTTTTTGAAAAGTCAAACAGAGATAAACTACTTTGGTTTGTTTATAAGAATTTAAGGAGAAAAAGTCAAAAATGCAGATTTGACTTTATACCTCGGAGGATTTGATTTTTAAGGGACATTATATTTTTGGTGAATTCTTACAATACAAAATTTTAATATTTTATAAAACAAATATTAACAGAGATAAACTACTTTGATGTGTTTATAAGAATCTAAGGAGAAAAAGTCAAAAACGCAGATTTGACTTTATACCTTGGAGGATTTGATTTTTAAGGGACATTATATTTTTGGTGAATTCTTACAATACAAAATTTTAATATTTTATAAAACAAATATTAAGTTATTTTAAGAATAAATCAAATAAATATTAATTTTGATTTTCAAAAGAAAAGAAAAGTCAAAATTAATTCAAGTTTGACAAAGAGAAAGTCAAACAAGTTTCATTAAGCCTTGGGAAGTTCAAAGTACATTGAACAATTGGAAAAAAGAAGAAGACACCGACAAAGTTCCCATCAAAACCCAAGATGATGAAAGATAATAAAGAAGAGACAGTCAGCAAGGACACGCTCTCTATTAGCCTCCAAACACCAATGTTAACATCTACAAATTACACGATTTGGTCTGTTCGTGTAAAGACAATTTTGAATGCCAATAACCTTTTAGAAGCAATTGAACCACGAGAAGGTACAAAAGTAGATGACAAGAAAGATAGAACAACGATTGCCTATCTATTTCAAGCAATACCCGAAGATATGGTGATGCAGGTGGCATCTCATACTACATCAAAAGATATTTGGGAAGCCTTAAAGACAAAGCACATTGGTATTGATAGAGTTCAAAAAGCTAGACTTCAATCATTGCGCACAGAGTTCGAGATGCTTTCAATAAGAGAGACAGAGACCATAGATCAGTTTGCAGGAAGATTAAGCGCAATAAATACAAAGTCAAAAAGCCTAGGAACGAAGATTGATGAAGCAACCATGGTACGCAAATTATTAGATTCAGTACCCGATAAGTTTTTGCAAATTATTGCATCGATAAAGCAATATTCAAATATGGACACAATGACACTTGACGAAGCAATTGGATGACTTAAAGCCTACGAGGAACGACTTAAGTCTAGAGAAGAGAAGAAATTAGGACCTACAGGTCAAGAGAAGCTGTTGCTTACAAGGTATGAGAAAAATCCTTACAACAACCAAAAAAACTACAATCAGAATCGAGGTAAGCAGAACTTTAGAAAGTTCAATAACTATGGCAAGAGTCAAAGATATGAGAAGAGAAGCTTTGACAAGAATGGCCAAGGAGATCAAAAAGTGAGAAGAGTTCCACTAAAAGGCGTTAGTTTGACAACAACCGACCTAGAAGAGATATGAGAAATGTAAAGTGTTACAATTGCAATGAACTAGGACATATCGCAACCAAATGTCCTAAACCTCGAAGTAAGCAAGAAGAATCTCACCTTGTAATGGAGGATGAAGACCCTACATTACTTATGACTGTTGGTGAAGAGAAAGAAATAGTTCTAGATGAATAGAAAGTCCTACCACAGGGTTATCAAGATGATAGCACGAAAGATGGTATATGGTATTTGGATAATGGAGCTAGCAATCGCATGACAGGTGAACGCTCCTATTTTATAGAGTTAAATGAAAGAATAACAGGATATGTCAAGTTTGGAGATGGATCATGTGTTAACATAAAAGGAAAAGGATCAATCTTATTGGAATGCAAGAATGGTGAACAGAAGTTAATCACCGACATCTACTTCATTCCACACCTCCAAAGCAGTATCCTAAGCCTAGGGCAAATTACTGAAACTGGATGCAAGATTGTTATGAAAGATAAGTATCTTTAGATGTTTGATTCTCATGATTATTTGTTAATGAAAGTCCCTAGAGCAACGAATAGACTTTACAAAGTTAAGTTAAGAATAACAAGTCCTATTTGTCTACAAGCAAGGATAGACACCCCAGCATGGCTATGGCATGCACGTATGGGACATATTAACTTTGATTCGTTAAAGCAGCTAAGTACTAAAGGTATGGCACGTGGACTACTGACAATAGACCATCCTACCCAGATTTGTGATGCATGTATCGCGTGAAAGCAAAGTAGATTACCATTTCCCTCTCAAGCAAAGTTTAGAGTCGAAGAACCTCTAGAACTAGTACACGCAGATTTATGTGGACCGATCTCACCCACATCCTTAGCTTGTAACAACTATTCTTTTTACTAGTCGATGACTATTCAAGATATATGTGGATCTACATGCTTAAGTCAAAATATCAAGTATATGATGTCACACCCCAACCTTGACGGCGGAAACGTCGAGATGTGAGGGTTACGATTGTTCACAAGCCACGTAACGCTATTTATTAAATCCAAATGTATTAATCATAAGATTGAATTGCAACATTACAAGCAAAAGTTTCAACAAAGAATACATCATGTACAATTGCTACAAATAACATGATCATCCATTTTATCTCTAGGTCCAATTCTAGATGTGATAAGCTTCAAAGAGTAGAACACATACTTGAGGTATTCCTGAAACATGTTAAAAAATAAAAGAGGTCAACATAAAAATGTTGGTGAGCATTCCATAGTTTTCAATACATAAGTATATAAAAGATGGCAATTCAAGTCATAAGTTAGTGAATAAAGTGATTAGGGATGTTATGAACAATGCAACAATCAAACCTCAACAAAAGTTTTACAAGTCTCAAACGTTAAAAGTATATACGATCAGCTAAGTGTACTCGGATCAACCAAGCAGGCTTGTCTTACCCATAGATCTATGACTTCGCTGGGCTAGCAATAGTAATGATTGTACATATAACGCCATAACATGGTAACCACATAAGTTCAACTAACCACAACTTAACATGATGTATTGCCATAAAGTTTACAAGTCTCAAATAAGTTTACAAGTGCAAAGTATAAATTAACATGTTTCACCCCAAAGTGTGAAATAAATAAGAAGGGGGTATGGAATACTCACATGGAAATAAGCATTTCAAGATGATATAAAAGATTACAAGATAAATCCCAAGTGTCCATTACAAGCACCTAAATATATAATTTACAAGATGAAGATTAAGGTTAATATATTGATTAATGTTTAAATAAGAATTAGGGTTTCAATAGTTTTAGGGTTTTGATGAGTAATTATGTTTATAATAATGATGATAATAATTTAAACGAGGTTCCAAATGGTTTCTTTTACAAGTTGTTTAAACGTATAGATTCCAAGATTAGGTTTGGTAATAAGATTAACAATAAATCATGAACTAGGGTTTCAAATGGAATTTGGGAGTTTAATAATAAATCATTTAGGTTTAATAAAGATAATTAAATCAATTAAGACCAATAATAATTGAAAATGTCTTAACAATTTAAGTTATTGATTTTATAGAAATTAAGTATAATATGTGAAAAGAAAATAATTAATTTAAAATTAACTATTTAAAAGTTGATAAGGATGTTACATATTATAATCATTTTATAAAGTTTTGAGCTTTTAAATAATTATTATAAAGTTTTAAAAACTTAAAGCAATTTATATTGTTTTATAATTTTCAAGAATTTAAATAAAAGTTAACGAATAACTTCATTAAATGATATATCATGCTCAAATGATTAGATAATAACATATTATTCACATAATCATTTTAACAACTACTTGAAGAACTAGTTATTTATCATTTAGATTTATAATTAAATTTGAAACATAATATAGTTTTATTACACAAAAGAATTTATAACGTTTTAAAATAAAACTCCATTTAAAATATCGTGATTTAAACGATAGAATTTAAGGACAGTTCGGGTCACTATTATTTTGTTAATTATTTAAAATCTATGTTAATAATTCAAAAATAACCTTTAAAATGTTTTATTACAAAGGTTTTTAATTGTTTAGTATTTTAAAATATTACTAAAAACTTTTTGACAACTTAAAATATATTAAAGGTTATAAAATATTTTTCTATATTATTAAAAATTTTCTAAAGTTGATTTAAGGCTTAAAAAGCCATTTTAAAAAAAAAATATGGGGGTGCCCGGGGTCGAACCCGGGACCTCCAAGTTAGAATGTGATGATTTAACCGGTGAACCAAGGCATACAGCCGCGGTATCACCCGGTTTTAAATGTTAAAAACATACCCCCAAAAGAATCCCAATTACATAAACCCTAGAATCATCATTGATCAAATTGAAGATCAAACTGTTATTGTTTGTGAAAACCAACTTAGGGCTTTTGTTCTCTATATGAAAACGAGTCTATAGCAGCGTTTAATTACCCGATTCGAAGTTGACCACTATAAGAACAAATGAAGAACACGTTGCGGCTTGGTCGAAGTCGGTTCACGATGAACTTGTGCACGATAGTCAAATTCGTGTTGCAGAAAGCATCTAAAGGCCTAGGTGAACCAAAGCCCTCTATCAATTAGAATCAATAATGCTCGGAAATTAGCCGTTGTTCGAGTTGCAGATCGCGATGGAAATGGAACTTCTTCGGGATGTTGATTATGGTTCAGGTGAAATTATGTTGTGTAGAAGTTTAGTTACAGTTAAACGATCATGTAGGTGTGATTAATTGGATTATTATTGTGTGTTAATACCTGAACGGCTATGTGATTAAGATCATCGGTTATGCGATGGTTTAAGGTGTAACCGGTGCTTTAATCACAGCCATTACATGCATACAAGTTCGAAATAAGTACACGAACGGATTGGAAACGGTTTAGAGATTAAATCGATTGAAAACTTGAGAGTTTTGGGGGTGACCGGACGGCCGGGATCCGGCCGAAAGTGGCCGCCGGAATCACGGGGAGCGAGAGAGAGAAAGGTTTCGGGTTTTGACATTGTACAACTTTAGCCCCTGTGGTTTAAACCTTTGTTATTTTATGCCAAAACATTTATTTTAAAGTTTCAAGATTAACAAATTAACCCCTTAACTTTTAAGTTTCAAACTTTTTTTTTATTTTATAATTTTTATAAATTATTATTATCATGATTATTATTATTATTACTCTCATGATTATTATTGATATTATTAATAGCATTATTATAATTATTATCTTGATTATTATTATTATGATTATTAGTCTTATTGTAATATAATAGTTATATTATTAAAACTTTTTATTAAAATTTAATGACGATCCAACAAGTAAACGTAAATAGCCCGCAAATTTTATAAAAGGCACAACTAGTCCTTATAATAATTTAACAAAGTTAACTTCTGAAATTAACGAAAATACATGATGTCACATATGATATTTTCAAGAAGTTTAGAAACGAAGCTCAAACAGAAACACGGCATAAACTCAAGACGTTAAGAACCGATCGTGGTGGTGAATTTACCTCAAATGCCTTAAGTACGTACTATGAAGATGAGGAATCTTAAGACAACTCACAGCACCTTACACGCCTCAACAAAATGGTGTAGTAGAACGAAGAAACCGTTCAGTGATGAGCATGACAAGAAGCATGTTAAAGGCTATGAATGTACCACAAAACCTATGGGCAGAAGCAACATGACAAGCAGTATACTTACTAAATCGTGTTCCAACCAAAGCACTAAAAGGAATTACACCCTATGAAGCAGTAAAAGGTAAAACTCCTAGCTTAAAGCATATTAAAGTATTGGATGCATAGCATATATGAAGGTACCGACACCTCATTTGAAGAAGCTAGATGATAGAAGCAAGAAGATGGTACATTTAGGAAATGAAAGTGGAACAAAAGCCTATAGACTATATGATCTAGAAGAAAACAAGATTTGTATAAGTAAAGATGTTTTATTTATTGAGAATGAATCATGGAACTGGGATACCTACTTAGAAGAAGTGAGTAATAATGGACCTACATTGAAAAGGTTTGTAATCCGTAGAGATCAAGACAGTGGAAATAGTCAAGATCAAGATAGTGAAGGTGAAAATACTCAAGATCATCAAGAACCAATATTTAAAGATATGGTTACACCAATATCAACTACAAGATCTCCAATAACAGTCCAAGAAATTCAAGAAACACCAGTAAGTGTTCAAGAAATTGATAGTTCACCCGGTTCATTAAATAGACCAGTTCAAAGACCAAGATCATTAAGCAGCATCTATAACGAAACTAGACCTATCAAACCAGAAGAATATGAATATTTATACCTAGCATATGATGAAGAACCTATCAACTATAAGGAAGCAGCAGAATATCCTCAATGGATAACAAGAATGGAAAGTGAGATAGACTCGATAGAAAAGAATAATACGTGGACACTCACATCACTTCCTACAAGTCAAAAGGCAATAGGTCTAAAATGGTATTTTAAGGTCAAGAAAGATTCAAATAGAGAAATCGCCAAGCACAAGGCAAGGTTAGTAGCAAAGGGTTATGTACAAAGGAAGGTATAGATTATAATGAAGTATTTGCACCCGTTACAAGAATGGAGACCATAAGACTACTAATAGCAATAGCAGCACAAGAAGGATGGCCGGTACATCATTTAGATGTAAATTAAGCATTCTTACATGGTGATTTACAGGAAGACGTATATGTAACACAACCAGATGGATTTGTGAAGAAAGGAAAAGAGAAACTAGTCTACAAATTAGTAAAGCATGCACAAGAGAAATTCACATGCAAGCAGTAAAGCATTTGATAAGATATATTGAAGGAACGTTAAATTATGGAATAGAATACACCAAAGGAAGAAACAAAGAAATCATTGGATTTAGCGATAGCAGTTATGGTGTAGATGCAGATGATGGAAAATGAACAACTGGAACTATATTTTACTACAATGAAGCACCTATTACATGGTCAAGTCATAAGCAGAATACAGTAGCACTATCATCGTGTGAATCAGAATTTATGGCAGCTACATCAGCAACATGTCAAGCATTATGGTTACAAGGACTACTAAGTGAACTTACAGGAGAAGAACCAAAGAAGATAACACTAAGAGTTGATAACAAGTCAGCTATACTACTCATGAGGAATCTAGTATTTCATGGAAGATCAAGGCATATCAACACAAGATATCATTTTATCAGAGAATGTATAGAGAATGAGCAGATTCAAGTGGAGCACATAAGTGGAGAAATGCAAAGAGCCGACATACTCACTAAAGCTTTACCAAGGATCAAGTTTATGGAAATGAGAAGCCTTATTGGAGTTAAAGACCTAGCAGAAGGAATCAAGAATTAGAAGGGAGAATGTTAGACCATAATTCTTGTTATTATAAGTATTATTATTACTATGTATTATTATTGTATAGCATAAGTAAGTTGGTTAGGGGGTAGTTATGTTACTTGCACCCCAAGAAACATAAGGGTATAAATACCCATGTAAACATTCATTTGTATGTAATGCATCTCTTGATTTCATAAGATTCTCTCTCAAACACACAGACCCCTGGAATCTTCAAATACCATGTTTATAGCTGCCTATTACCTCCTTATACATGACATCCTCCTTGAACTCAACATATTTGCTTACTACAATATTTGGACTCACATTGTCTAACCTCCACATTCTATACCCTTTAACACCTTCAAGATAACCCAATAAAATGCAATTATGAGCTCTGGGTTCCAACTTACCTTGGTTTACATAGACATATGCCAAAAACCTAAACACTCTTAAATTTGTGTAGTATGGTTTAACCCCTGACCACTTTTCCATGGGAGTTTTCATTTCAATTGCTGAGGAAGGACATCTGTTCACAAGATTGGTTGCAGTTGTGACTGCCTCAACCCAAAAAATTTTGGGTAATCCTGAGCTTGACAACATACACCTGACCTTGTCCATTAGATCCTATTCATACGTTCCACCAATCCATTCTATTGAGGGGTGCCTGGTATTGTCAAATGCCTTGAAATACCATGTTCTCCACAGAATTGGTTGAATTCACCATTACAGAACTCAAGACCATTGTCTGTTCTTAACTTCTTTACTTTTCTTTCGGTTTGATTCTCAACTAGTGCCAACCATTCCCTGAACTTATGGAAAGCATCATACTTATGTTTAAGTGTATAAACCCACACCTTTCTTGAATAGTCATCTATTATGGATAGGGAATACTTAACTCCCACTAAGGATAGTACATTTACAGGGCCCCAAAGATTAAAATGGACATAATCCAAAATTCCTGGTGTAGTGTGCTTTCCCCTCTTAAACTTGACCTTATGAGCCTTCCTAAGTATGCAATGGTCACAAAATCCAACATTGCTCCCCTTTAGATTCCCAATACTTATTGCTTTCTTAATTCAGTAAGACATAGATCACTTATGTGACCTAGTCTATCGTGCCACAAGATTGCCACATTAGGATCAGTGCTTCCAACAACAAGAGCATCCCCTAGGTTCACATTACCATCTAGTACATAGATGTTGTTCTCTTTCCTAGTACCCGAAAGCATTACCATGGATCCCATTACTACTCTTGCTTTGCCATTCTTTAGGCTAACATGATAGCCAGTTTGCTCAAATATGCCAAGAGAGATTAAGTTCCATGTTAGATTAGGTATTCTCTTACATTGGCAAGATTCACCTCAGTACCATTATATAATTTCAAAGTAACGGATCCATATCCTTTTATGGGACATGATCTATCATCTCCTAATTTTACATCACCTAGATCTTCCAACTTTAAATCATTAAATGCTGCCTTGTTTGGGGTCATGTGGTTAGAGCAGCCTGAATCCATTATCCAATCTTTATGACCATTGATCTTCGATACTACTAACACTTCAGCACTATCATACCCATGAGCAGATTCATCTGATGGAGGATGGTTTTATTCTTGGATCTAATTGTTGAATCCACCTTCTTCTTTTTTTCTCTGGACAATCCTTCTTAAGGTGCTTCTTTGAATTACAGATGTAGCACCTTTGCTTGAACCGTGACTTCGATCTGGGTCCACCCTTCCCATGCGACATCCTCTGTTCTGGCCTTCCTCTTACAAACAAACCATCACCAGAGTTTTTGTTTACATCTGTGCGCATCTTCAATTCTTTCGAATTGAGGGCTGCTAATACTTGCTCCATGGATCGAGTCTCTCTACCATACATGAGAGTGTCTACGAAGTGTTCGTAAGATTATGGTAATGAAGTAAGGAAGATTATGGCCTGATCTTTTTCGTCTAATTACACATCAATGTTTTCAAGATCCAAGACTAATTTATAGAATTCGTCTGTATGATCTTCAATAGACTTACCTGATTGCACACTGAAGGTTTACAATTGTTTTTTCAAGTACAGTCTATTTGCCAATGATTTTGTCATGTATACACTTTCAAGTTTTCACCAAGGCTTAGTATAATCGCACTATAAGCCTTCTCCATGATATCCTTCTTTTCCTTATCAGTGAGATTCTCTGGTAGCTTAGCTTCTCCGGCGAGCGCATCAACCACTCCATGATGCACCATCAATGCTCGCATCTTTAACCGCCACAACCCGAAATCGTTCTTCCCATCAAAATTTTCCAATTCGAACTTCATTGAAACCATTTCGATCAATGATTTCCCTTTCGCTTGAATTCCTCTCTTTGAATTTGAGCCCTAACGAGGCTCTGATACCAATTGTTGATGAACACCAAAGAGATAAAAATATTCAAGTGAGAATGAAGAACTTTATTTCTCATTAACAAGAATTACAAGAAAGAAATGTGATGATCTAATCTCAATCTCAATATGAGATCTTATACAACTCATTCACTAACTAACTATTAACTAACAAAAGATCAGTCAAGATTGACAATACAAGCCCCTGTGCTTCTAACTAAATGTATAACAAGTCCTTGTACTCCCAAGAACAGAAATGACTAGTTGGTTTGTATTTTACAAGCTTCAATATTTGTGATATCAAATTGCATGTTTAAATATCACAGGAGTAAACCAAATCCACCAAATTGCATGTACAACCATGGAAGATCGGCGAGCGATAAAAGATGTCGAAGTAAACTCATCATTTTTTGGCAAACCAACTTTTAGATTAACTTTTGACTTATTAACTTTTGAAAAGTTTATAAGTTAATAAGTCTGTTTGACAAAAGTTTGAAAAGTTGATTTTAAAGAGTTAATAAGTTAGATTTGAGAAGTTAATAGGATTAACTTTTAAAAAGTAACTTTTCAAAAGTGACTTTTAAAAAAAAAAAGTAATCCCAAACATGGGCTTTGTTTTGATTAAAGGATCTCAGAAGTAGGGGTGTTGATTGGGTAAGTTAATCGGGTTTCGTGTTAATCGGTTTGGATTATTTGGGTTTTTCAACATTGAAAGTCTACCCATAATACGACCTGAATGACAATCGGTTTAATCGCTTTCGGTCGTTCGGGTAACGAGTTGTTCGGGTCGAGTTTTGGGTATTAAACAATAGACTTTATTTAGTAGATTTTAGTGAGTGTTCATTTGAAATCTTATAATACTAGTGGACTTAAATTAGTTTACTTCTATAATTTATAAAATATGCTTAAATATATATTTATATACAAACAATTTGATCAATTTGTACAATCTAAACAAGTGTATACATATAATTTACTTAATTATAATATGACTGATCGGGTTATTCAGATTTCGGTTTAATCGGTTCGGGTTATTCGGGTTTTTAAGGTTTGAAAGTTTATCCGAAACCCAACCCGAATAAGAATCGGCTTAATTGGTTTTCGGGTTGTTCGGCTCGGGTTTCTTGGGTACGGTTGAGATCGGGTCGGTGGGTTAATCGGGTACGGATAAAATCGACGGGCCTACTCGAAAGTATGAATTGTTACATCTATTGCCCTAGTCATATATGTCATTTAAATATTAACCAATACGATGTTTGTTTTGTTGGATCCTGTGTGTCCAAGACACTTAGAATATTGATGTGGTTAGTACGTTATGATCCAAGTCGGGTTATACCCAATAACGAGCTTAGAAAACACCTACTAATATTTAATTGATGATATGATCATGCAATTAAATATTAACACCAATTTAGAAAATGGGTTTTCTAGACAAGTTGCATATGAGATGGAACAATTTATTAGGATATCTTGTTCAATGAGTTATTTGTATTGTTATTTAAATAAGTTAGATAACGTTACAAATTAATAATGGGAGTAATTAGATTATACAATTAAATGGGTTATTTGTATATATATCTAGTAAAAGACTTGTTAACATATTTTATGTGTTATAATTTTAAGAGGGAAAGCTCTTAAAATAAAAACTTTGGCCGCCCCTTTGCTGGTTCCCCATTAGACCTTTATGTCCTTGGAACACACAAGTCTTTTACTCATCCATCACTCCCCATTCTCACAATAACACACATGCAACAAGACCAAAAACTCTCTCCATCTCTCTCTTAATCCACGGCTTGGACAGCAGGTTTTGAGGCCTTGGTTTTGATTTTTGGTAAAGTCTCCCTAGCAAGAGTGGTGTGTACTTCACAAGCTTCGGGTATACAAGCTTGAGGACTTCTAGCTTGGAGTCTTGGCCGTGATTTCTAGCATCCAAATCCTCTAATCTTTGTGTTTTTCTGCTGAAAAAGGTATTCTGGCAACACCTATTGTGGCTGCCATATTATGCTTGTTTTTGCTCTCATAGCTTGTCTATTCACATAATATGATCCTTGTATTATGGGTTTGTTTCATATGCTTAATGGCCACTTAAATAACATATATTTTAGCTTTCAAAATCGTTCAAAAACTAATATTATCCGCTGCGTTTTCTGAAAGTTTAAATGGTTAAACTACGTTTTATGTTCTTGCAAACCCATCAAATGGCATCAAGAGCCGGTTATGTGGATGACTTGCTTGTTTTGTCCTTAAAATTGGTTTTAAGGATGCTTATAGACTTGTTATAGGCTGTTTTTGGGCTGCTATCTTTTGTTTGAATGATTCCCCAGCTTTCAAGGTCATATCACACATGCTAGTGATTAGATCTTGAAAGATATATATCATGATATGTTGATTGTTTGGACAATGTTTAAAACCAAAAATTTCAGTTTATGTTGGCTGAAATTTGAAGGTTTTAAGTGGGGTTTCATTATATGTTTTGATGATATGATCATTGGATGTTAGTGTGCATAACCTAGCCTTTGACCTTGTGTTGTTTGGATGCTTGCAATGTTTGTTTTGGTTGTTTTCTCTTGGGATTGTAATATTATTCATTTGTGCTTTGTTTAAAAATGTAACTTGTCTATTTATCATTGGGATGTAATAATAGATTAGGAGCCTTTTTTCTTTTACTAGAAATATGTATTAGGATATATATGTTGTAAAAGAAGATGCTCGGGATGGAAGCACAAATGGAAGACACAAAAGAAGGACTTGAAGCATATGGATGCAAGTTCAAGTGGGAGTCCATCAAGACCCCTATTTTGTGTTGTTTTCAACCCTTAGGAAAGACCTAATGACCACACTTGTGATGGCAAACAAGTGTGGTCACAATAGTAGCTAAGGTTATGCACATTATGGTTGTTTATGCTTATGACTGTTTGGATGTTTGTTATTTGATTGTGTGGTTGATTTTTGACATGCATTACAAACTAATTAACAAACTTAACAAGTTATTAAAATGATGGTTCTTAATCATTAAAAGGTAATAAAAGGTTATTAAATGATTTAATGGTTTTAAAGATTAGAATTGGTTTTAATCAAAGGACCATAGGGTATCTTGTATTAGAAAGCATGCAAATACAAGTACATAGAGTTTTCTAAACTAATATTATGAAACCTCTTATATTCATATCAAACAAGATCGACACCGTCCTTTTACACAACACTTGAGTCACTTGGGAACTCTTAATGGGATAAAGGTCACCTAACCATTTTGAGGGAACTTGTGATTTGAGGTGAGAATGCCTTATTTGTGGGATAAAGGTCACCTAACCACTTATTTTGGCAAACTCACACGTGTGTGTAAGTAGGATGTCTTGATTTGCAAACCATGTTAAAAGGATCACCTACAATATGGTTTCCAAATGGTGTTGATGGGATTAACGTGCTGACTTTACATATGATGTTTAAAGGTCGATCCCATACATCTAGAAGTTGCAAATGGTTGCAACCGTCAATCGTTGACCACCTTATTAATTTAAATCGTGGGATAAAGGTCACCTAACCACAATTTAAATATAATGTTGGGTTCTAGATTTTAATATAAAAATGGCCTTAAAAGGCATTAATTATTAAAATTGGCAATATCGAAAATACTAAAATAAAACTTTGTTAAATTTTGTAGATGGCCTCACATAATGATAATTCCGATAACTCATCCGTGTCCAACCAATCTCTACGAGCGATCCTCCAAAAGGAACGTCTAAATCATAACAACTTTATCGACTGGTATCGAAACTTGAGAATCGTTCTCAAGCAAGAGAGAAGATCGTATGTTTTAGACGACCCTATCCCTGATCAACCTAGCGAGGATGATGAGGAGGCCTACAACGATTGGCTGAAGTACACTGAGGACTCCGTCCAAGTGTCTTGTCTCATGCTAGCGAGCATGACTCCGGATCTCCAAAAGGAGTATGAACACCACAGAGCTTACGACATGATAACCCAGCTGAAGGAAACGTTCCAACAGCAAGCAAGGGTTGAGCGCTTCGAAACGGTTCGAGCACTCCATGCATGTCGTATGGACGACAACCAATCTGTTTCATCTTATGTACTTAAGATGAAAAGTCACATTGACCGCCTCGAGAGGCTTAATTGTCCCGTCTCGAAGGAATTGGCCACGGATTTGATCCTCAATGGCCTTACCAAGAGGTTCGAGACATTCGTGTTGAACTACAACATGAATGCTTGGGACAAAAGCATTGGTGAGCTTCACTCAATGCTCAAAACTGCCGAGGCGGCCATGGGTAAAAGGGTTTTACCTGTTCTCACCATCAATGAAGGTGGGAACAATAAAAGGCCTCGTCCCGCACCCAAGGCAAAAGTTGCCAAGGGCAAGGGACCCGCTTGGGGAAAAGGGAAAAGGTGGCAAGGGTGCCACCCAAACCACAAGAGAAAAAGCAAAAGGTTGCTACTAACGACCCATGCTTCAAGTGTGGGGAGATTGGACATTGGGCAAGGAATTGTCCTGTCCATCTCCAAGAGTTGAAAGCAAAGAGGGATGCCGGGCAGACCTCAGGTACAATATACATGATCCATATTGATTTAAACATGATATCCTCTAACACATGGGTATTAGATACCGGATGTGGAACTCACATTTGCAATTTGTTGCAGGGGTTCAAAAGAAGTAGTGACTTCAAGAAAGGGGATGTAAGCCTCTACATGGGCAATGGGGCTAAAGTTCAAGTTGAAGCCCGTGGTGACTACATCTTGAAACTTCCAAATGGTTTGGAAGTGATTTTGAACAATGTTTTGTATGCTCCTAGTTTGACTAGGAATATTATCTCTGTAGCCCTGTTAAAACAATTTGGATATGTATTATCCTTTATTGAAAATGATATTCATGTTTCTTTAAATGGTATGTTCTATTTTAAAGCTATTCCCATTAATGGTATTTATGAATTGGCTCATGAAAATACTCTAAATAGCTCATTGTACCAAACTAACACCAAGAAACTCAAGTTGGACTTGAGTGATACCTATCTTTGGCATTGTCGTTTTGGTCATATAAACAAGAAACGTATACAAACACTTCAAAAGAATGGTCTTTTAAAAACAAATGAATCTGATTCATCTGATGTTTGTGAATCTTGTTTACAAGGAAAGATGACTAAGGCACCCTTTAGTGGAACTAACAAAAGGGCAAATGATTTATTAGGAATCATACATTCGGATGTATGTGGTCCTTTTAAGCCAATGACTAGGAATGGTGAAAGATACTTCATTACCTTTACCGACGATTATAGTCGCTATGGGTATGTGTACTTATTAAGGCACAAAGATGAAGCTTTTGAAATGTTTAAAATCTTCAAGAATGAAGTAGAAAATCAACTTAACAAGTCAATTAAAGTTCTCCGTACCGATAGAGGAGGTGAATACCTAAGTGATGCTTTTCAAGATCATCTTAGGAGTTGTGGGATTGTCTCACAACTCACTCCACCTGGAACACCACAACATAATGGTGTGTCTGAGAGGAGGAATCGAACCTTATTGGATATGGTCCGATCTATGATGGCTAGAAGCTCATTACCTCTATCATTTTGGGTTTTCGCTCTGCTCTCCGCGGCCCGTATTCTAAATATGGCCCCAACCAAAAAGGTGGAAAGGACACCTTTTGAGATATGGCATGGAAGGGTTCCATCTCTATCATACTTAAGGGTCTGGGGTTGTGAGGCTTATGTTAAGACTCCCACCCCAAACAAGTTAGAAGTCCAATCCACCAAGTGTATCTTTGTTGGATATCCTAGAGATTCTATGAGATATTATTTCTATGATCCACTGGAACAAAAGGTGTTTGTTGCCAGAAAGGGTGAGTTCTTAGAAGCAAAATTCCTTATGGAAGGAGCTGGCAGTAGAACAGTGGATCTTGAAGAGGATCAAGAACCACAACCCGATGCACGTTTGGTTGAAACTAGCACTCAACATAAGGATGTTGAGATGATCAAGGGGTTGATCAATACACACAAGACGTTCGCAGAAGTGGTAGAACTAGTAATCCACCTGAAAGATACGGATTTTTCGTGGATGGGTGCTATGTGGTAGATTCAGATGAACCAACCACATACCATAATGCAGTGTCCAATTCGGATTGTGACAAATGGCTTGAAGCCATGAACGTTGAGATGCAATCCATGTATGACAATCAAGTTTGGGAACTTGTTGAATCACCTCTTAACTCTAAGATAGTTGGAATTAAGTGGGTTTTCAAGAAGAAAACCGATATGCATGGAAACTTGGATACTTATAAAGCTAGACTTGTAGCAAAGGGTTTCACTCAAACTCAAGGGGTTGATTATGATGAAACCTTCTCACCTGTTGCGATGCTAAAGTCTATAAGGATATTGTTTGCCATAGCTGCTCATTATGATTATGAGATTTGGCAAATGGATGTCAAAACCGCTTTCCTAAATGGATATCTTGAGGAAGATGTCTATATGGTTCAGCCTGAAGGTTTTGTCGATCCAAAACATCCTAATAAAGTATGCAAGTTAAAGAAATCAATCTATGGATTGAAACAAGCATCGAGAAGCTGGAATCACCGTTTTGATGAGGAAGTAAAAAATTGGCTTCATCAAAAACGCTGATGAGGCTTGTGTGTATAAGGCTAGAGCACAATAACTTTCTAATATTCCTATGTATGATGACATACTACTATTTGGAAATGACATTCCAACCTTGGAAGGTGTAAAAACCTGGCTTGGAAGTTGTTTTTCCATTAAGGATCTTGGTGAAGCCGCCTATATTCTGGGAATAAAGATCTATAGGGATAGATCAAGGCGGTTGATTGGTTTGAATCAAAGTGCATACATTGATAAGATCTTGAAAAGGTTCAAGATGGAAAACTCTAAGAAAGGTACCGTACCTATTCAAAGAGGAACGATATTGAGTACGACTCAATGTCCTAGCTCAAAGGATGAGCAAGATAAAATGAAGGCAATCCCATACGCATCTGCTATTGGATACATCATGTATGCAATGATATGCACTCGACCGGACGTGTCATGCGCCTTAAGCATGACAAGCCGTTACCAGCAAAATCCTGGAAACAGTCATTGGATGGCTGTTAAGAACATACTTAAATACCTAAGGAGGACAAGAGATATGTTCCTGATCTATGGATCTGGTGACAAGGAGCTCGTTGTAAAGGGTTACACGGATGCGAGTTTCCAAACCGATCGTGACGATTCACGGTCACAATCGGGATACATTTTCATTCTGAATGGAGGAGCTGTCTCTTGGAAACGCTCCAAGCAGGATGTGGTGGCTCTATCAACTACAAAATCTGAATACGTCGCCGCCTCATTAGCAGCTCAAGAAGCTGCATGGTTGAAGAAATTCATTACAGATCTAGGGGTTGTGCCTTCCATTCAGGACCCCCTAGAATTCTTTTGTGATAACGAGGGTGCGATTGCTCAAATCAAGGAACCCCGTGCTCATCAAAAGACTAGGCATATTGAGCGGAGATTCAACTACATACGAGATGAAGTTGAAAAAGGAAAGATATGTATTCGCAAAGTTCACACAGATCAAAACATTGCGGATCCTCTCACGAAGCTCCTTGAAAAGGCAAAGCATGAAGGTCATACTTGTGCCATGGGACTTCGATATTCTAGTGATTGGATTTGATCTGTAAATTTTGTATTTGGATATATGGAACTCTTTATTATTTGAATAAAATTATTGGTTATAATGTTTCAATTAATGTTCCAATTTAGCATGTTTAATCCATGAGTAAAATGTTACTCTAAGTGTCCGTAGTCGTTCATACTTGTGAGAACAAGTATGAAAGTAAGATTATTATGAACTTGGATTGGTTGATATTCATAAGGATGATGTAACACCCGAATATTTATTTTTTTGAAGCCGGTGAAGAAAGGAAAGCAAATAAAGTCCAAAAGTCGAGGGACCAAACTCGCCAACGAAGAAAAGTTGGGAAATGTGGTGATATTAGTAGGGAGACGGCATCCCACTCTCCCCACACACCCCACATTTCAGGTTCTTAGAGAGGAGAAGAGAGAAAAAGAGGAAAAGTGCCGGTTCGGGTCGGTTCGGGTCGCCAAAATCATCGTGAAGCAAGCCAAATCGAAGCTCTTGTCGTTGTGCTCGTTTAGGTGAGTTCTAGGACCCCTCTTTTACATGTTTTTGAATGATTTTGGGGCTGGAACACATCTGAAAACCCTTTTTCGCGTTTTTGGGTGAAAACCCGTATGTATGCGTGTATGTATGTGTAGGACCCGTTTGGGGCTTGATTTCTTGCTTGATTGTGCTTGAATAATGTTATGGTATGCATCCCTAAGGTTTAGGATGGTCGATTTAGGCTTAAAATGGGTTTAGATGAGTTTGGAGGCCGAAAACCCTCGGCTGCAGTCGGGATGAACTGCATCTGCATCAGTTAGGGCTAGGCGACCGACTAGAGGCCGAATGGAGGCCATACGACCGATTAGGGTGCGACTGAAGGTCCATTCGTACGACTGAAGGTCCATTCGCACGACTGAAGGTCCAGTCGCATAGGTGTTCATCCGCATTGTCCATTCGCATGACTGGATGTTCATTCGCATAGGTGTTCATCCGTATAGTTCAATCGTATGATGTTCAGTCGCATGGAGGCCATGCGACGAAGGGTGTCCATACGCCCGAATAGGGCTGTTGAACCCGAGGAAGGTGTAATTGACTTCTGACTTTCGGGGGAAAGTGCAGATGTAAGTTTTGATGTAAAGGTTCCATAAGAGTTTTTAAGATGGCGATCGAGGTCTTAGAAAGCATGTTGGGCATGATGAGGGTGATGATGTTGTACGTTATGTATGTATGATGTTGCCCTGTATGATGTGATGTTGATGCATGTTAATGTTCCTTAGTGTGATGTATAATATCTTTCCTATGGCTTTACCTATTATGATGAATGAACGAAGTATTATGTAACGTAAAGTGAAAGATAAAGAAAGAGGAACATGATGAATGAATGCACATATTAATGAACGAATGGAACGTCTTGCACACATCGGATAACGGGTCCTTCTTGGTGATTGACCCTGAATGTAGAACCTCTACCGCTCACCCCTAGTATTGTGGCATACGTTTAGCTGTTCATTTGTTGACTTCGGCCCAGTAGCTAAGACTGATGGTTACTCCTAGTACCGTGCATACGTTTAGCTATTCATTTGTTGACTTCGGCCCGGTAGCTACGACTAACCGGGGTGTAGCACATGGTATTGGTAAGGATGATGTCCTATGCGCAAGTAAGGTAATGAAAGAACGAATGAACGAATGAAGAAGATAATAATGATATTATCTATGTGTACGTACGATGTGATCATGTAAAAGTAACGAACGGTTTTATATGAAAGTAAAATATGTTTTATTTATAAAACTAGAACTCACTCAGCAACGCTGACTTTGATGTGTTTCCAGTTGGCAGGTAATGGTTGCTGAGGATGGCACGGGCGACTACTCAGCTCTTTTGGGGATGGCATTCTTTTGATTAATGTTTTTGCATTGTAATGCGAACAAGCTATTTTGTAATGAATGTCGTATTAACTTGCAAAAACTTTTACATGGAAATGAAAGTTTGTTTTAGTTTTCCGCTGCGATTTATTAAATACAAATGTAATTATATGTTTTATGTGCGATGAGAACCCAGCTGTAAGCGTCCCGGGAACGGGGCCTTACAAGTTGGTATCAGAGCCAAAGTTTAAGTGAAATGGGTAAATTTTCAAAATAAACCTAATCTTAAACTGAGAATGGGACGGAATGGGAATGGGATGCCAATCTGAGTAGCTGTGTGCCATCAGGTATTTTCGTTAAGTTAACCGGTTTTATGTGCGCATGGTATGTGTTTGTGTTGTATGTAGATTTAAATACTGATGTAGTCAGGACAGGTAATACTTGGGGTGTGAAGAGTAAAGTAAGTGGCTAATCACAACTGGCCACTGTAATTAGGGACTTACTATACTTGACATAAACTGAGTTGTTTCCTTGAATGACTGTGTTGGTGTTTGAACCTTTCAGTGTGCGTGTGATGGCCGGAGGTAGATCTTCGAAAGCTTCTAGGGGTGGAGGTCACGGTGCTGAACCGCGACCCAAGAGAGGAGACCCAGAGTTGAGAGGGTGGTTCATGAAGAACCAGAGACTCCTCATCCGGAGGGTGGCGACGAAAGCGCCAATCTGAGAGCCTCAGTAAAGGAGGCTGTTGTAGAAGAAGTCCATCAGGTCATGCAGACAATTTTACCGTCTATGGTGACTGAAGTTATTAAGGCTGTACGAGAAGGGGAAAGGAAAGAATGAAACAGATCCTCTGGAGAACGGGAACAACCAGAGCCGGAAACGGTTCTATCTGATGATGAAGAGGAAGGAGAAGAGCCTGCGCCGGAGACGGCACGAGGATGTAATTATGGGGCTTTTATGAGATGCAAGCCCCCTACTTTTGATGGAAACGGCACCGCTGCAGCCGCTCACCGGTGGGTGAGGGAAATGGAAGCTGTTCTCGATATCAGCGAGTGTCGAGAGGACCAAAAGGTGAAGTTTGCTACCCACTCTTTTGTGGATTCAGCTCTGTGCTGGTGGGACAACATTGTCCAAGCTGAGGGTAGTAGGGCCATTGGGAAAATGAAATGGCCTGAGCTGAGAAGGTTGGTGATTGAGGAATTTTGTCCTCATCGGGAAATGGATAAGTTGGAAAGGGAGTTTCTGCAGTTGGAGGCTGGAACCATGACACACCAGCAGTATACCACCAAGTTTAATGAAATGGCACGGCTTGTGCCTGATCAGGTGACGCCTCTGTCTTGGAAAATCAAGAGGTACATTCAGGGTTTACCGGTGGATGTTCGCCGGCATATGATCGCCGCCCGGCCAAGCACGTTTAGGTCGGCGGTTGATTTGGCAGGGAGGCTGTATGACGAGCGGGAGGTGGTGGTGACTGAAGCGAGTAAGAAGGGTGGTGGTGATCGGAACTGGAACGGGAAACGGTTTGGTCGGGGTGATGCCCCGATGGGTAACAAAAAGGCACGAGTGGATGAACGCCGTGTGGTCACATCAAGTGCGGGGTCGAAAAGGTGTGGCAAGTGTGGAAGGGAGCACGACGGGGAATGTAGGTTTGGGTCAAACTTGTGCTTCAAGTGTGGGAAGACAGGGCATATGGCGAAGGATTGCCTATCGGGCAAATGTTTTAACTGTGGGGAAACGGGTCATATGAGCAGAGATTGTAAGAAGTCGAGGACTGAGGGTTCAGGGGTGAAGAAGACGGGAAGTGATGGACCGAGGGTGAGCGCCAGGGCGTTCACCATGACACAGGAGGAGGCTAGGACGAACCCTGACGTTGTGTCCGGTACGTTTCTAGTGAACCAGACTTTAGCTTCTGTGTTATTTGATTCGGGTGCTAGTAGGAGTTTTATTTCTGCTGCTTTCTGTGCTAAGCTGCCTGTTAGTAGTAGACGTGTTGATGCACCCTTTGATGTAGAAACTGCCATAGGTAAGTCTACCAGGATTTCTGAGATGATAGAGAATTGTGATGTGGAACTTGAGGGTCATAAGTTTCCTGTTAGACCGTTCGTGATGACCTTGGGTGGTTTCGATTTGGTTCTTGGGATGGATTGGTTGGCGGACTTCGAGGCGAACATTGTGTGTCGCAAGAAGATGGTTCGGTTAACAGCGCCTGACGGAAGTTTGGTAACGGTTTATGGTGATCGGGTTACTACGATCCCGAAGGTGATCTCAATGGCGGTGGTGGGAAAGTGTATGAGGCGTGGATGTAGTGCTTACTTGGCCTATGTAAAAGATGTGGATACACCAACACCACAACTAGCTGATGTACCGGTTGTGTGTGACTTTCTAGACGTGTTCCCAGAAGACTTATCAGGAGTGCCACCTGACAGAGAGATTGAATTTCAGATTGATCTGATACCGGGTGCCCAACCTCTTGCCAAGGCACCATATCGGTTGGCTCCAACCGAGATGAAAGAGTTTATGGAGCAGTTGCGAGAGCTGCTTGATAAGGGGTTCATTAGACCGAGTATCTCTCCTTGGGGTGCTCCGGTCCTATTTGTAAAGAAGAAGGATGGTAGTATGAGGATGTGCATTGACTACCGCGAGCTGAACAAGTTGACAGTGAAGAACCGATACCCCTTACCGAGAATAGATGATTTGTTCGATCAACTTCAGGGTGCCAGTTGGTTTTCAAGAATAGATCTTCGGTCTGGCTATCATCAGTTGAAGGTGAAGGAACAAGATATCCCTAAAACAGCTTTCGGCACGCGCTATGGTCATTACGAGTTTCTTGTCATGTCCTTTGGTCTGACCAACGCGCCAGCTGCTTTTATGGATTTGATGAACCGTGTGTGTCGACCGATGCTGGATAAATCAGTGATTGTGTTTATTGATGATATCCTAATTTATTCGAAGAGCGAGATTGAGCATGCCGGTCATGTTCGAGAGGTTCTAGAGACGTTGAGAAGGGAGAAATTGTATGCTAAATTCTCCAAGTGCACATTCTGGTTGCGCAAAGTTCAGTTTTTGGGTCATGTGGTGAATCCTGACGGGATAATGGTGGACCCGGCGAAGGTGGAGGCGGTTATGCAATGGAAGTCACCAAAGACGCCATCCGAGATCCGTAGTTTCTTGGGCTTGGCGGGCTACTATAGAAGATTCATCCAAGACTTCTCTAAGATTGCTTCTCCACTAACTAAGTTGACCCGAAAGGATGTGAAGTTTGTATGGGGTCAAGCTCAAGAGAAGGCGTTCGAAGAGCTGAAGGCAAGACTGACTCGAGCTCCTGTTCTGTCATTACCCGATGGAAGCGAAGATCTGGTGGTCTATTCTGATGCTTCCTACTCAGGGTTGGGGTGTGTGTTAATGCAGAGAGGGAAGGTTATAGCCTACGCATCCGGCAGTGAAAGTTCATGAGGTTAATTATCCCACTCATGACTTGGAGCTAGCAGCCGTGGTCTTTGCGTTAAAGATTTGGAGGCACTACCTTTATGGGACGAAGTGCACCATATTCACTGACCACAAGAGTCTGAAGTACTTCTTCGAGCAAAAGGATCTGAACATGAGGCAGAGGCAATGGTTGGAACTTATAAAGGATTATGATTGCGACATCTATTACCATCTAGGTAAAGCTAATGTGGTGGCGGATGCCCTTAGCCGAAAGGAAAGGCCCGAACCGATTCGGGTGAAAGCTTATCAATTAATCATGACCTCCGATGTGATGAAGCAAGTTAAGGAGTTTCAAGATGAGGCATTGAAAGAAGATCACCTTAACTCGGAAAGAATGAGAGGTCTGGTTGGGGAATTGGGTGAAAACACACTCGGTGTTAGAACTCGATTCGGTCGTGTGTGGATTCCTCGTTTTGGGGATCTACGGGTGAAGATAATGGATGAAGCCCACAAGACTCGATACTCCATTCATCCTGGTGCCACGAAAATGTACATGACATGAAGAAAGATTATTGGTGGCCGGGTATGAAGCGTGACGTGGTGGAGTATGTGAGTAAGTGCCTTACTTGCTTACAGGTGAAGGCAGAGCATCAAAAGCCGTATGGGAAGATACAACCTTTGGATATACCGGAATGGAAATGGGAGCACATCACCATGGACTTCATTACGAAGCTGCCACGTACCCCGAAAGGGTATGATGCCATATGGGTGATAGTTGATCGTCTGACGAAGAGCGCTCATTTTCTACCGATCCGCGAGACGTTTTCATCTGAGAGGTTGGCTGATCTGTTCATCAAGGAAATTGTAGCTCGTCATGGTGTGCCGGTGTCTATTGTGTCTGATCGTGACACTCGGTTTACATCTAAATTTTGGAAGAAATTCCACGATGCTATGGGGACGAGGTTACATATTAGCACGGCTTATCATCCCCAGACTGATGGTCAGTCAGAAAGGACCATTCAGACACTGGAAGACATGCTCCGGGCGTGTGTGATCGATTTTGGTGGAAGTTGGGATGACCACTTACCGTTAGCCAAATTCTCATACAACAACAGCTATCATGCCAGTATTGGTATGCCACCATATGAGATGCTATACGGTAGGAGATGCAGAACACCCGTTTGATGGGGTGATATTGGTCAGAAGGAATTGGGGAGCGTCGAGGTAATCGAGGTTACGACAGAGAAGCTTGAAAAGATTAAAGCCTTTATGAAGGCAGCCAAAGATAGACAGAAGTCGTATGCCGATAAGCGACGTAGGCCAATTGAGTTCCAGGTGGGTGACCGGGTTATGTTGAAGGTCACACCTTGGAAGGGTATTATCAGATTCAGAAAGCGGGGCAAGTTGAGCCCAAGATATATAGGCCCTTTCCGAATCATTGCTCGAGTAGGGGAGGTGGCCTATAGATTGGAGTTGCCAGATGAGTTAAGTGGGATTCACCCGACATTCCATGTATCTCATCTGAGAAAGTGTATAGCTGATGAAGACATGATTGTTCCATTGGAAGATATCGAAGTAGATGAACGGCTCAATTATGTGGAGCAACCAGTGGCAATCATCGACCGAAAGAGAAAAGGCTAAGGAATAAAGTGGTTCCTCTTGTGCGTGTACAGTGGAAGCACAGGAAGGGATCCGAGTCAACGTGGGAGACCGAGGAAGAAATGAGACAGCATTACCCACGTTGTTCGACGAATAACAGGTTTCGGGGACGAAACCTATTTAAGGGGGGCGGACTTGTAACACCCGAATATTTATTATTTTGAAGCCGGTGAAGAAAGGAAAGCAAATAAAGTCCAAAAGTCGAGGGACCAAACTCGCCAACGAAGAAAATTTGGAAAATATGGTGATATTAGTAGGGAGAGGGCAGCCCACTCTCCCCACACACCCCACATTTCAGGTTCTTAGAGAGGAGAGAGAGAAAAAGAGGAAAAGTGCCGGTTCGGGTCGGTTCGGGTCGCCAAAATCATCGTGAAGCAAGCCAAATCGAAGCTCTTGTCGTTGTGCTCGTTTAGGTGAGTTCTAGGACCCCTCTTTTACATGTTTTTGAATGATTTTGGGGCTGGAACACATCTGAAAACCCTTTTTCGCGTTTTTGGGTGAAAACCCGTATGTATGCGTGTATGTATGTGTAGGACCCATTTGGGGCTTGATTTCTTGCTTGATTGTGCTTGAATAATGTTATGGTATGCATCCCTAAGGTTTAGGATGGTCGATTTAGGCTTAAAATGGGTTTAGATGAGTTTGGAGGCCGAAAACCCTCGGTTGCAGTCGGGATGAACAGCATTCTGCATCAGTTAGGGCTAGGCGACCGACTGGAGGCCGAATGGAGGCCATACGACCGATTAGGGTGCGACTGAAGGTCCATTCGTACGACTGAAGGTCCATTCGCACGACTGAAGGTCCAGTCGCATAGGTGTTCATCCGCATTGTCCATTCGCACGACTGGATGTTCATTCGCATAGGTGTTCATCCGTATAGTTCAATCGTATGATGTTCAGTCGCATGGAGGCCATGCGACTGAAGGGTGTCCATACGCCCGAATAGGGCTGTTGAACCCGAGGAAGGTGTAGATTGACTTCTGACTTTCGGGGGAAAGTGCAGATGTAAGTTTTGATGTAAAGGTTCCCATAAGAGTTTTTAAGATGACGATCGAGGTCTTAGAAAGCATGTTGGGCATGATGAGGGTGATGATGTTGTACGTTATGTATGTATGATGTTGCCTGTATGATGTGATGTTGATGCATGTTAATGTTCCTTAGTGTGATGTATAATATCTTTCCTATGGCTTTACCTATTATGATGAATGAACGAAGTATTATGCAACGTAAAGTGAAAGATAAAGAAAGAGGAACATGATGAATGAATGCACGTATTAATGAACGAATGAAACGTCTTGCACACATCGGATAACGGGTCCTTCTTGGTGATTGACCCTGAATGTAGAACCTCTACCGCTCACCCCTAGTACTGTGGCATACGTTTAGTTGTTCATTTGTTGACTTCGGCCCAGTAGCTAAGACTGATGGTTACTCCTAGTACCGTGGCATACGTTTAGCTGTTTATTTGTTGACTTCGGCCCGGTAGCTACGACTAACCGGGGTGTAGCACATGGTATTGGTAAGGATGATGTCCGATGCGCAAGTAAGGTAATGAAAGAACGAATGAACGAATGAAGAAGATAATAATGATATTATCTATGTGTACGTACGATGTGTGATCATGTAAAAGTAACGAACGGTTTTATATGAAAGTAAAATATGTTTTATTTATAAAACTAGAACTCACTCAGCAACGCTGACTTTGATGTGTTGCTGAGGATGACACGGGCGACTACTCAGCTCTTTTGGGGATGGCATTCTTTTGATTAATATTTTTGCATTGTAATGCGAAGAAGCTATTTTGTAATGAATGTCGTATTAACTTGCAAAAACTTTTACATGGAAATGAAAGTTTGTTTTAGTTTTCCACTGCGATTTATAAATACAAATGTAATTATATGTTTTATGTGCGATGAGAACCCAGCTGTAAGCGTCCCGGGAACGGGGCCTTACAGATGAATATAGAGCAATGGGTTGCTACCAAGGTTTATAGATATTTGTGGGACACAAATATTGGATTAACCCGCATCTCAAATTTTACTACATGGAATCTTATTGATTGATCATAAGTAAATTTGAGTAAAGGCGAATATCATTTGGTATCCTCCGACCTGAGATACATATTAGGTTTTGATATTCACCAAGTATTATACCTTGAGCTAATTCTTCGTTGTCCGGAAATAGTGGACAGAACATAAAGGTATGTTCAGATATAACACGAGGTGTTGTGAGAAACGTATGTAGTCAAGATGGAATTTGTTCCTCTCTTATTCGTTGAGAGTTAGATGTCTAAGGCCTGATAAGTTAAATCAACAAGAAATGATCATTCTGTGTTCTTGGATTTAACATGACATTTGTAACAAAAGGATAGATGATTGATTCACCTAAATCATTTCAAGTAGGGTACTTGAAAGGGATGATGTTATTGAATGGCTATAAGTCATGCGTATTAAGGGTAGTAAACCGTTGTTAGGCGGTATTTACTGCTTGCATCAATCTTCTATGAATCTTGGGCAAGTGGGAGATTGTTGGATCCTGTGTGCCCAAGACACTTAGAATATTGATGTGGTTAGTACGTTATGATCCAAGTCGGGTTATACCCAATAACGAGCTTAGAAAACACCTACTAATATTTAATTGATGATATGATCATGCAATTAAATATTAACACCAATTTAGAAAATGGGTTTTCTAGACAAGTTGCATATGAGATGGAACAATTTATTAGAATATCTTGTTCAATGAGTTATTTGTAATGTTATTTAAATAAGTTAGATAACGTTACAAATAATAATGGGAGTAATTAGATTATACAATTAAATGGGTTATTTGTATATATATCTAGTTAAAAGACTTGTTAACATATTTTATGTGTTATAATTTTAAGAGGGAAAGCTCTTAAAATAAAAACTTTGGCCGCCCCTTTGCTGGTTCCCCATTGGACCTTTATGTCCTTGGAACACACAAGTCTTTTACTCATCCATCACTCCCCATTCTCACAATAAACACACATGCAACAAGACCAAAAACTCTCTCCATCTCTCTCTTAATCCACGACTTGGACAGCAGGTTTTGAGGCCTTGGTTTTGATTTTTGGTAAAGTCTCCCTAGCAAGAGTGGTGTGTACTTCACAAGCTTCGGGTATACAAGCTTGAGGACTTCTAGCTTGGAGTCTTGGCCGTGATTTCTAGCATCCAAATCCTCTAATCTTTGTGTTTTTCTGCTGAAAAAGGTATTCTGGCAGCACCTATTGTGGCTGCATATTATGCTTGTTTTTGCTCTCATAGCTTGTCTATTCACATAATATGATCCTTGTATTATGGGTTTGTTTCATATGCTTAATGGCCACTTAAAGAACATATATTTCAGCTTTCAAAATCGTTCAAAAACTAATATTATCCGATGCGTTTTCTAAAAGTTTAAATGGTTAAACTACGTTTTATAACTTTTCAGCTTTCGGGGGAAGGTGTCCAAATTGCCTACCACCTCACGCCACCTCGTGTCTCACATTACTTATAACGAATGAAGTCAAACATAAATTACTTATAACAACCTTTCTGACCATAAATTCCAACATAAGGTTTTTCAAAATTCCTACCCCTTTATTATATATATTACTAATTACCACACCACCTCGTGTTTGTATCTTAGGCTTAATAGGTTGTACTAACTTTTAAATTTTTTAATCTTTAATTTTATTTTACTTTTAATGCTAATACTTTTACATATTTTAATAACCCCTATAAATGTTTACTTTCAACTTTATCCCCTATACTTTTCATATTTTACAAGTTTTGGTTTTATATTTCGTTCTAAATTTTACGAGTTAACACATTGTAATGTGCACGTGTAATTTTAGGTTTACGGTTATTTTTCCCCTTAACGGGCCATCACACCGCGCGAGTCCTAGATCAACTTAGTTATTTTTTAATGTTTGTTCGTTTCAGATGCGTGGTTCAACGTTTTTACTTATGCGTTCTGTTCGGTTATATCTTTTTCGTTTTTATTTCTTTTCTAATACGAGTTTTTCTGGTGTTGTTGATCGCTAAAAGTAATATGACATTGTTACAGGTGGTACGGTATTACGCCCCCGCGTTGCATATAATGTTTTTGCATATTCGGATCCCAAAAAATAAATTATAACAAAAGAGACTATATTATGTTAGAGAAATAAACTTTAGTGGTTAAAATAGAAATTCTTAAAGTTTCATGTAACTAACTTTGTTCTTTTATATAGATATATAATATGAGCATTATCTTTTTAACTTTTTTTTTTGGTTATTTAGTTAGTATTGTTTCTTTACTTTCTTTTTATTATTTAACAAAAAAAACAATGTATAACATAATAGTTAATATTAGACATAATAATTAGAATTAAATACAATAGATAATAGAATGACCAACATTAAACTTGTTGATCAGCATTAGACACAATGAGCTAATTGAGTAGGATTAGACGATAACCTGTTATAATTACCGTGAAGTGGAAAATGTAAAAAAAATACATTTTCAGCATTATGTTACCTAGACATTATTATTATTAAAAATAGAATAGAAAACAAATTGATCAGTGTTGGTCACAGTGATTTGAATAATATTACACAAACAGTTGAAATAACATGAAAAAAGATACCTTTTTTTATATATCAAAAAGATTAAAATTAAATACTTGTTTTTATTGTGTAACTTTCATGGATAATAGTATAAGTAAAAGTTATGAATGTTTAAATAAAATGATGGAACTTAAAAATGTAACTAAGACTTTAATACCCATGGTGTGTCATTCAAAGTTTCAATTAATTAGTATTATACCAACAAATTTTGTTAGCCGTTAGATCAAGATCTAGTGGTTAATAATGCCCCCCCCTCTTATTTTTTTCTTTTTTTAGAATAACTTGACCCACACATATAGAGTTGCACAAACCGGGTATTGGGCCGGACCCGGAACCGGGTTCAAACCGGGTTCGGGCCGGCCGGTTTTTTGTGTACCCGGGTATTGATGAACCCGGGTACGAACCTGGGTCGGGTTGGCTCACCGTAAAACCCTACCCGGCCTATCCGGTTAGGGTCGGGTCCAGAACCGGGTACAATCGAGTTTTTATTTTGTTTTTCTTATTTTTACTATTATTATTGCTATTAATATTATTATTATTATTACTATTATTATTATTACTATTATTATTATTATTATTACTATTATTATTGCTATTATTATTATTACTATTATTATTATTATTATTGTTATTATTATTATAACAACATTAAAAAAACATCTATAACTCATTAATTTATTATTTATTTATTAAAACAACTTAAAAATACATTAACAAATCAATAAAAAATAATATAAAATTTTTATTTAACTAATCATCTATTTTCTTCGAGAGGTTTCATCAAATGTTAATTCTTCGTCGGATATACCAGAAGATACTCCTTCTTCTACCTCTTCATCATGTACTTTAGATTCGATTGCAATTTTGTCTTTAAGATTTGTTTTGTCTTGTATACGATCCATCGCGTCTAAGTGGTCCTTTAAACAAATGCACATCTCCACCGCTTCCGGAGTTAATCTTGTTCTCCGTAATGATATTACCCTGTCACTAAGAGGAAACGCAGACTCCGAAGCTACCGTAGAAGCTTGAACGCTTAGTAAATCATGGGCCATATCGGAAAGAATTGGAAATTGGGATTCCTTTCCTTTCCACCAAGCCAAAATATCAAATGCATGATAATCTTGAGTACTCATAGTTGAAATAAAATTCGTTGTTCTATATATACCAAGTTCGCTTGTTGGGCGTTACCCTTTTGACGTTTAGCCGTCACATCTCGAACAACATTCAACATAGTCATAACGAGGTCTTTAAACGAGGTACTAGCACTTGATGTTGATTCTCTTGGCGTAGTTATATTTACGTTAGGCCCATATTTATTTAAATAAAATTATTAATAATTTTCAAACTTTTATTAAAAACTTCTTTTGCCTCGGTTGAAAAATTGGGGTTTTCGTTATATATATCCAAATTGTCATTTATCTCGTTTATTAAACATTCTACCCCCGTAACATTTAAAAAAGGATTTAAAGCAGCGTCACAAGTAAAAACGGGTGGTAACTCAAGAAAATATTTTTTAAACTTGTCTTTCATTGGTTCTATCATTTCTCTAAACATATTATTTTTATTTTGAAAAATTTTAAAATTCAAAGCCATGAAATATAATTCTTGAAGCACCGAATAACTAGTATGATAATAAACTCCCGATAATATTGAGAAGATTAAGAAGGAGCCATATTGAGATTTGAGAGTAAACGAGAGTCTTGTTTGCGTTTTTTGCATATGTTTTTTGTGATTGAAGCTTGGGTACCTTACCATATCAAACCACACCTATTTATACTTATTTTAGGGGCAAAAAAACAACAAAAAAACGGTCAAAATTGGTCCCCAATGGCTATATAGCCGTTAAAAACGGCTACTTTAAAAAAAACGGTCGAAACCGGGTTCAACTCGGGTTCAACCTGTTCGGGTCTAGGTCCGGGAAATTTCAAAATACCCCAAACCGGGTACAACCCGCCGGTTTTTTCCAGGTACGAACCAGGTACACCCGGTACCGAGTTGTACCCGGACCCGGGTACGGGCCGGGTATGCCGAGTCAGGTATGGACCCGGTTTTTTTGTGCAACTCTACATACATGCATACATACACACACAACAGTTTCCTCAATCGCTTAAACGTAAACTATTTAAAACTTAATTTCAGAGTAATGTAACAGATATAGTGCTAGGTAAAGTAGACCCATTTGAGCACCCCAGATTACATATTTTGATAGGGTACCCGACCCACTTTACTTGCCCATTTTGCCAATTCTATCTGTTATTCATTGCAATCAACAGCGTGTGTGCCCTAAATTCTATTTCTGTGAAATAAAACGGTAAAGTTGCTCATTTGTTATTTGACATATGATACATGGGTAACTTGAAATTCCATCAACACTAGAACGCCCTATCAAGCCACAAGTACAAGATACCTTGATGTTTACATGTATAACACTTGAATGTTTTACAATATTTATTAACATAAAAACTCACTCAAGTTAAAAGACAACCACTCTGCACCCTTTATACACAAGAGAGTGATCAAACCTTGATCAATCTCCACAACCACCTCCACAGCCGCCGCCACCATCACCGTCACATCCACCATCCCCTCCACCGCCGCCTCCGCCATCCCCACCGCCACCACATCCACCGCCACCACATCCACCCCCACCTCCACCACCTCCGCCGCCACCACAAATACTACCAATTGCAGCAGCTGCAGCTACAGAAGCTGCAGCTCCTGTTAGAAAAATCATTCCTCCATCTTTTTCAGTGGTTTTACCCATTTCAAGGTCAGGACCTCTTTGCAGTGGTGCATTACGGCGAATGGTTGGACCTTTGGTTTTCTTTTTCCTGCTATTATCAATAAGACAGCACATAACAATCACTGCAGCAGCAACAGAACCGCAGACGATGAGAATAACAACAAAGCCTTTCATCTCTCTAATTACATGACAATAGAATGTTGACTTGTCTTCCTGTATATAGCATAAGGTTGCTTGGAGATTACTGAAGGGTGGTTTTGTCAGTTGACTTATGGAAAGTCAATTATGTAAGAAGACTCTGTCAAAGCAGGGAAATGTTAGGATAAGTTATTTAATTGGGCAATTGATTATAGTAAACTCTTCTACATTTCAAGGAAATTTAATTACAAGACTTCAAGAATGATGCTTTAAAAGAAATATATACATGGGTGATTCAATTTCACAGAGACGAGATAGAAATATGAAAATTTCAATTTCACATAGTTTAAAAATTAATTTTGATGGTATAAAATTCATGGTGAAGCCTTTTGTTGGGTGCTAAACATGGTCGTGTTTGCAGATTGAGGGATCAAACCCGACATGACACATGAACCTCAACACAAGCTGCATGTTTGACATTTGACATGAACACTATTTGTTTAACACAGAAATATTATTTTACTTTCTCGCTTATTAATGCTCTTAAGTTACAAATTCACAACCTAAAATACAATTATAATTTATATATACAACTATTATGTTTAAATTATAAAACATGATGCTTAGATCTCCTTTAAGTTCTAATATTTAGTATAAACTACCCAACCATGTTAAGTTCTAACATGAAACACAAATTTTCAAAAGGGTTCATAAAACAAAGGGATTAAACCCTTATGAACCAACCTGTTTATTAGAACTTGCTTGTAGGTTCTACCTGACCCGTTTAGACTAAACCCAAACCCGTAAATAACATGTACAATTCATGTGGTGTCTAAAATTCACACCCTAGCCACATGTTTTATAATTTAAATATAACTACATTAACAGAAGGAATGAGCAAGCAATTGATACATAATCATTTGGCATATAACCTCAGAAGCTTCGGCACAACTACAATGGCTGCACCAGGAGAGCACCTAAAAGCTATGATGTTCATATGTACCTGCTATGTTTCATCATCTTCCATTCTTTCAGATTAATGCTTATGCTGATTCAAGCAGCAAATAAGTGGTTCAGTCATAGAACTCTTCTAAGATCAATTATCTTGCATCAATATGGTAATATTGCAAAAATTCAAGATTTAGCAGCTATAAATTGAGCTCTAAAGTAATAAAGCGGCTCTTAAATCTTTAAATAATTTGTAGAAGATCTGAAGATGAACAAATCAGACCACTCAGATGAGTAAGGAAATATCATCAAATCTAGCCAACCATATGATTTAAAACATGTAGCAGAAACTGGACGGTAACAATTGGGGAGGACTAAATTCACCACTAAGATATTATCCACACACCACTGACATGTCATACGGGCCATATGATCCAATCTAGGCCCTATGCAGTATTATACAAGTCCGCATGAGGTGTCCATAATGTTATGCGAGTTGTATTAAGTGTTATGCTTACATATCATACGGGGCTAAGTGTTATGGAGTGTATCATAATGTTACATGGCACACATAACTTACTGAACTTAACAGATGTGACGATGCACAGCAATGACAAGCTTATACAACCCATATGATATGTGAGGTGGTGCACGTATGGTAGGACCCGACTATCTAAGCACCACCAAGGTCAATTAATTAGGGGTTCAGTTCAAAATCAAATCTGATACGAGTTCTCAACAATTTACATATTTTAAGTAGTTTATGTTATGACTTACGACCTCACAGGCTTACAGTTTCCACCAGTCCACCCTACAAGCATCAACCTTCATCTATATCTTTGTTTATAAATTTACCATTAGTCATTCAAGCTACCTCTATAGGACCCTCTTCCGACACAACTAGGGTGTAAAACAGGTCCCATTTTCAAGTTAACGGGATAAACCTAACAAACCCAAAATTTAAAATGAGGAAACCTAAAAGTTATGTCAGCCATATGAATTTGAACACGACACACTTAAGATTTTATATACACATTATTATTTAAAAAAATATACCGTAACGTAAAAAAAACTATCATCTTAAACATAAGTATAGTGTTGTTATATATTTATTAAAATAATATTTTAGAAAACTTTAATGTGCCATTTTTTATAACAATACAACATAACATGTATACATACTTGTGTCTATAATTATATACAAATGGTACGGAGTTATACAGATTACAGACACATATACCCTCTACCTGTCTTTTTTTTTAAAGTTTTTAGGATGTTCAAAAAAATACTTGTTCAGTTGACTTGAGATTCATGTGCATGAAACTTAAATTCCATCATGCCTGGTGCAGTGGTGCATGCTCTACGACAAGATATCTTAAAACATCCACTTTTATTTCATCATTATTATATTTGCACTTCAAACATTGGAAGATTGTACAAGAGAGAGAAAAGCACACATTTTTCACACAATTTCAGAAGTCAGAACCCTTTTACATCCTTCACATACAAGAGAGTGATCAAACCTTAATCAACCTCCACAACCCCCTCCACAGCCACCACCACCGCACCCCCCACCACCACAGCCACCACCTCCACATCCGCCACCACCTCCACCACATCCACTACTAGCACTAACGACTACAGCAGCTGTAGCAGCAGAAGCAGCAACTCCGCTATAATAGCCGCTCCTCCATCCTTTTCTGTGGTTTTGGTGGTTTTACCTATTTCAAGATCAGGATCTGTTCGGAGTGGTGGGCGGATGGTTGGTGGTCTAATGGTGGTTGGAACTTTGTTTTTCTTTTTCCTGCCATTGTTAAAGAGACAGCACAAAACAATCACTGCTACAGCAACAGAACCACAGACAATGAGAACGATAGCATACGCTTTCATCTTTCTCTAAACATATGACAATAGAAAGTTGGGTTGTTATCCTATTTATACCATAAGGTTGCTTGGAGAATATTTTAAGGGTAGTTTTGTCAGTTGACCTACGGAAGAAGACTCTGCCAAAGCACGGAAATGAAGGGCAAATGCTAGGAAACCTTATTTGATTTAGGCAATTATTCATAGTCAACTCTCCTACATTTCACAGAAACTTAAGTTCAAGGCACTAACAGACAGGTCATAAGCCAAATGATGAAGCTTATGTCACCGCTGTTAAAAGGTCATGTTCGTGAGTTGATGGGGCAAACAGTCAAACTAACATCCACCTGAAAATTATATACTAACACAAACATGACGTGAACCTGAAACATTTAAATGACACTTGTATTTGCGGGTTGACACAACTTTTTAAACCTGGTTTTTTTCATGCTAATACTCTAAAACTACAATCCCAAGGGTAGCTTGAATGTAAATGGTATAAACTGCAACCAGCGGTTGTGAGTTCAAATCCTGCAATTTGTACGTTTGGTGATTATTTTCAAGATAGTAGGAATTACAATTCAAGAAAATTTTTACTTCAAGGCTACATTTACCAAAAAAGAAAAAGATGCCATTATAAAAAAGACAATTACGTTTAAACTAATGCGCGTTACTCTTCAACTTTTATATTTTGACATAAATGATCCATGATGTAAGACAATTATCTTTTATAAAATAAAGGGGTTAAATAGTTCAACTTGCAGACTCCATAGGTTGACCCTGACACAACCCTTTATAACAAAACATGTTCATGGTTTTAGACTATATAAACACCGGTAACCTTATTCTACATTGACAGAAAGGAATCAGCAAGCAATTAATGTATAATCATTTGGCATATAACCTCAGAAGCTCAGCACAACCACAATGGCTGCACCAGGAGAACATCTAAAAGCTATAATGCCTCGTAAGTACCTGCTATGTTTCATCATCTTCCAATCTGTCAAATTAAAACTTATCCCCATTCAAGCAGCAAACAAATGGTTCAGTCATACAACTGTCCTAAGATCAACTATCTTGCTTCAATGACATTGCAAAGGTTCAAGCTTTAGTAACTAGAGATTGAACTCTGAAACAAGAAAGCAGCTCTTGAATCTTTGAACAGTAGAAGATGAACAAATCAGATCACTCGGATGACTACTCAATTAATTAGGATTTCAAATCAGAATCAGAAGCAAAACCGAAATCGAACAGTATACCTAAATCAGCAGAATCCGACTGAGAAAGAAAGAAAGTCGAGTAGTTTAGGGTTATGAGTTATGACCTCAGTCGCGTGACCGCCAACAGCCTCCATGGCCCTTTATAGCTTTATATCCTGGGTAAGTTTCAACAACACCCCTTTGTTTCTAAAATTTATACATTAGTTATTGGAGCCACCCTTTTAGAACCCTGGATGCCAATCGAACCTTACCTGTATATTAATCAACCTTGGGGTTAGATAACAAGTAATGATGAATAAGAGAGTTTTTTTAAATTTTTTTTGAACAGCAAATAAAAGAGTTTAGAAACAGAAGAAGGTGGTTCTCATATCATTGGTGATTGCGATATTGCTCAATTTAGAGTTTAAGTATAGTTACAACTAAAAATGATCCTTAAATGAAATGTTTAATGTCATAAAAATAAACTCAGGATTTGGGTTACATCTCAATTGTGACAAAAATTAAAGAGGACCTGAAGGTTTTCTCACCTAATGTTAATTTCATCATGATGGTAATCTTAAGTTTTGTGTTTGAGTAATAAAGATAATCGGATTGACGTGTGACCCATAAATGATCCAATTAGTTGTTTAAAAAATATATAGTTACGACTATTAATATCAATGGTATGAAAGTTGCTATTTACATCTAGAAACTAATACTTTAGAAATTAACTCAACTAATCCATTCTCGTTGCTAGTGATGGATCGTACATGTTCTTATAAAATAAAAAGAACATATCCAAAAAGAGGAGCTTATTTCGATGTAATAGGCTTAATGTTTACTTCCAATGATACATTTACATGTTTGTATCGGTACTACCTCAACTCATGATGCATGTAACTCATTTACATAACCGGTCAAACTAGTTAGCAAGTTAACCTTATAAAATAAAAAACATAAAACATAATGTTAATTTTAAACAAGTTGACATTCTAGCATTTTTATCAAATAAATTAAACACATTAAATTAAAAAGGAGATTATGGTTTATACAGCTTAACTCTAATTAGACAAATTTATTTAACAAACTAGATATCAAATATTATAATGATTGTTTTCGTGCCATTTGAGAACTTGACACGGTGTTTTTAATACCAGATCGGTCAGTTGGACCGGAATGTCCAATTATGTCTATTTGAACCGACATGTTGCTGGTCAGACAGTCAGACTAGTGAATCGGTGGACATGTAAGGCTACTGGTTCGTAGTCGGATCCATTTAATCCGAAGTTTAGTGGACCAGTAATACAAACCCAACTAGAAAGGGTAGCTATATTGTAATTGGGCCGGCACAAACCCAAGCTGAATAAACGACAGCCCAGGAAAAAGTATCCACGTGCAGCAAGTTCACCCTCTCAAAATCAAAACATAATCCACAAACATGTGGCCATTCTCAACACCTCTTCCAGACTTCCACCATTAATACTCACCGGAGCTCATCTTCTTCTTCAACCTCTCACCCTCAAAAATGGCCATTTTCAATCTATTCAAGCTCTCAATGCTCCTCACCCTACTCTCCGACCTCAAGTTACGCCCATCTCCGGCAGCTCCGCTGCACAAAACGGCCACCACAGTCGCTTCCTTCCCGCCGCAGTGCAACCGCATCGAGTGTCCGACGTACGACGTCGTTTACTCCGGCGAAGACTACGAAATCCGTCGTTACAACTCCAGTATGTGGGCGACTACTGCTCCGATCGACGACATCTCATTCGTTGATGGCACTCGCATCGGTTTCCTACAGTACGGTCGATTACACTCATAATCAGGCATTATATTTTGAAAATCTAAACTAATTTCTGATGGCTCCTACAGTATCATCGATTATATTAAAATCAAGCGTTTAATTCTCAGAACCTAACCTAAATTCTGATATATCTACAGGCTACAGTATGATCGATTATACTTAAAATCATGCGTTTGATTCAGAAAATCTAACCTATTATCTTATTTTTCCTATAGTATGATCGATTATACTCAAAATCAAGCATTATATTCTGAAAATCTAACCGTCTTTCTGATATTTCCTACAGTATGATCGATTATACTCAAAATCAACCGTTTGATGCTGAAAATGTAAAACCTAATTTCTGATATTCCTATAGTACGATCGATTATACTCGAAATCATCCGTTTGATGCTGAAAATCTAACCTAATTTCTGATATTAACTACAGTACTGTCGATTACACTCAAAATGAAGCATTATATTCTGAACAATCTAACCTAATTGCTGCCATTTCTACAGTATGATCGATTACACTTAAAATGAAGCATTATATTTCTGAAAAATCTAAACTAATTTCTATTATTTCCTATAGTACGATCGATTATACTCAAAATCAAGCGTTCGATGCTGAAAACTTAACTGATTTCTGTAATTTCCTATAGTACGATCGAATGATCGATTATACTCAAAATCAAGCGTTTGACTCAGAAAACCTAACCTAATTCACAAAATTTATCGTTTTCATTTCTAGGTCAAAATCAATTTAGTTTAAACCGATATCTCGTTTGCTCTTTCACAGGCTATTCAACTACATTCAAGGTGAGAATACCTACAACCAGCAGATCGAAATGACCGCACCTGTTCTAACTGAAATCGTTCCGAGCGACGGACCGTTCTGCGAGTCTTCATTTCTGGTGAGCTTTTACGTCCCGAAGAAGAACCAGCCGGATCCACCACCGGCGGACGGAATCACGGTGCAGAAATGGGGACTGACGTACGTTGCAGTGCGGCAGTTCGGTGGATTTGTGATGGATTCGATGGTCGGAGTTGAAGCGGCGGCGTTGGCTGCAAGTATCTCCGGCACCGTTTGGTCGGAGGCGATTGAGAAGAGTCACGCCGGTGAGATTACGACGGCGTATACGGTGGCGCAATATAACTCTCCGTTTGAGTTTGAGAATAGGGTGAATGAGATTTGGTTTAAGTTTAGTATGTAAGAACAAAGAAATCGAAGGGAACGAGATGACGATGAGAAGGATATAGTAGTTGAGACTTGAGAGGTTAGGATTATGTAGGTATGGGTGTAATAAGTGTTAAGTTAACATTTTGTTAATGGATTATCAAGTAGTTAAATAAAGGATGAAGTTGTGTGCTTATTACTTTTACTTTATTAGAAGGGTGTGCCTACGCAATGTGACGGGTTAATATTATATATTCTACGTAATGTGACGTGGTAATATTATATATATTCAACACGTGCTTTTAATATTTTATTGTTCTTGTAGTATTTTTATAAAAGCATATTATATTTTTTATAAGCAAAAGATTAAACACCAAATGAATGGGTTCTGCTGACGAGTTGTACATTTGACGCATTAACTTATTATATCTCATAAAATATAAATCGGTTCAGCAAAATGTTTACAACAAAACGTTTAAAAAAATACATGTTACAACTAGAGTGTCAAAACTTTTTTAAACATGATAAATTAAAAGATATAATTAAAATTTTAAACTAAATTAAGTTTTCTTTGGGTTTATGGGTTGATAATTTATATAAGTGTTAGTAAATATAAGGTTAGTTATTATGTAATTAATTATATGGGGTAATCTGTGAATAATATTAAAAATACTATCACACCATTTAAAGTGGTTGTATCTTATGCAAAATGATTGTTGTTAATTTTATGGTACCTTAAAATACTTATCTCATATGTTTTATATATAATATAGATTATTAAAAAACAAACGAATATGAATAGTTAAGACTTAAGAGTGCACGTTGTGGTGTTTGAAGGAGGCGTCAAACATATACACCGCCAAGTTGTTAACGGGCGCCAACATACATCAAAATCAAAGTGGAAATTGCATAAAAGAGCGTTTGAACAATTAGCTTGTAACCAAACAAGTATAGGAGTAATAATCTTGTGGTTGCAATCTCGTCGGAATCTACCCTGCCGGCGCCAAAGAAGAAGGATGAGAATGAGAACAACCGGAAGACGTCGCGATTGTCGTCATCGCTAGAACAAAACCGCCGCGGCTGCCGTCATCACCGGAACAGACCAGCCATGGCTGCCATCATCGTCAACAGACTCCGCGGCGACTTCGTCTGAACCGACCAACCACGCCCTACCGTCATTGCCGGAACAAGCGTCATCACTTGATATGCATTTTTCCGAAATCATTGAAGATATAATATTTGGTAGCTTCGGATGCCATTGATGAAGTGTTGAATGTACTTTGAAACTTGCTTTCTTTCTGGATTTTTCTTTCTGGATTTTTCTTTCTGGATTTAAAGAAATTTCTAGATCCGAAGAAGATAAGAGAAAGAGTCATAATGGAAGTCGGTGGGGGTGGTTGCAGGATCGGTGAAGGGGGTTTACTTACAACACAACAATACAAAGAGGAGATTAACTAAACTCAAACAAACAGTGAACTGGATTAACCACAATAAGACACTATTAACACAAGTAATATAAGAGACAGAACACAAGAGCACAAGTATATGGTTTTTCAAGATTACTGTATATTGCTTTCTCTATGTTCTGTTACAAGTGTTACAAAGCATATCAATAAAGTTACAAGAACATGAGATACTTATACTACATCCTACAGCCGACCATACTATGAAAGCCAGCTGGATACAATTGACTAGACTCAAAACAAAATCAATTGTAGAGTCAAAAAGGCAGATTGCCTTTTTGACTTTGTTACTATGACATGCCATAGCTCACATCCTTATCTATTACAAAAAGGATAAAGTACATGAAGTAGAAAGTTACAGACTCAAGACCTCAATGTACAGTTACCAAAAGCATGGACCTTTTCACCAACTCATATAAGTTGGTGACTATACAGAGATGCAACGGAAGGGTGTCCAGCTTTATAGAAAAATACATCAGATAAAGCATGTTACTAAAAGTCTTTAGAAGAAATCAGTCTTCAAGAGTTGAGGCTTCGGAATACTTTGTCTCTGAAGCTTCGAAAGACTTCATCTTTGGCTTCGGAAGATATTGGTCTTGGCTTCGGAAGATTTCACACTTAGAATATTTCGGTTGCATGTGTGAAACTTCCGAAGCATTCTTCTTCAGTACTTGTGCTGTATGCATGCAGAAAGTCTTTGGTTGTTTCAGCCTCTATGCATATTCTCTACAAACTCCCCCTAGGCTGATGCTACCAAAACTTTTGAAGACTTCAGATATCAACAGTCCTCATCAGGATGATAACCAAACCTTTCTTCATGAGATAATCAGGATCCTTCAGACTGTCAAAATGTCTTCTCATGTCAAAGAGATCATGCAAAGGCAATTGAAACATGTCTTGCCAAGTGTAGACATTCTCAATGCCATGATCTCTGATAACATGCTACCTTTATGGATTTGTAATGTATGTCCAGGACAGGATGGGTCTTTCTGATGCAAGAGGAGCTATTTGAATGGGAGATGATGGAGCATCCTCTGGCTGCACATCCTCAGGATGTTCTGACTCATCCTGAGGTTTAGAAAAGGATGCAGTCTTCTTCTTCTTTTTTGGCTTTGGGTTAGAAGTCATCCTTTTCTTTCTCTTTACAACTTTTAACTGAGAAGACTGGCCTGCAGTACCTGATTGATCTTCATTGTCTTTCTTAGTTGGGTCTTCAACTGTCACAGGTTCAGATTGAGAGTGAGTCTGACCCTGCTGTGGATCAGAAGATGAAGCTTGCTGAGATTCAACAGGAGGTCCAAGTTGTGATGTCTCTGGTTGTTCAACCTTAACCTCCACTTCAGGTGGGGCTTGACTTGGAGGGCAATGTAAGTCAACCAGCTCTCCACTTTTGATCTTCTGCTTGATCATCCTGATATGCACATCCATAGTGGATAGAGACATGGGGCCAAGTCTCTTTCCGGAGAATCCATACAGCTTCAAGAAGCTCATCATCCTCTGCCTGTTAGCAGATTTCTTCATGCTTTTGTGGATGATGGCTCTTGACTTAGCAGCTTCTTCCCTCAGCTTCCTTTTAGTTGTCTTTCTTTCTCTGACTATCTCAAGTTCAAGTTGTTTGAGATACTCAAACTCAACATAGTCATAAGACAAAGAAAGAAGTGCTTCTGCCTGATAGAGGCCTATGACACTTAGGTAGTTGATCATCTTGATCCTTTCTTCTACTTTATCTACTTGAGGTTCTTGTTGAACCACATCCTCATATGTAGGGCTTTCTTGAACTGGGGAGAGGGTAGACACATGCTTGTACAATCTTTTCTTTCTTCTGTCTTCTTTGATTTGTACAAGAAGCTCTGCATCTTCTGCCTCCTTCTTCTCCCTTAACCTTTCTAGGTCAACCAGTTCATTTAGCTCTTCTAAGGAGAGAGAGATGACATTGTCTATGTCATAGTTCCTTGTCTGCAGATAGTTTATCCTGACTGCCCTTAACTCATCATTCTAAGTATCTGGTCTAGGGGCAACCCTGATAGCAGAATCCATGAGTCTTACAGACTCAGAAGATGAACTTTCTCCCCTCAGCTTCCTTTTCCTCTCTCTCTCATCCTCCTCAATCTCCTCAAATGTCATCTTTCTTTTCCCTTTGTCACTCACAGACCTTTGTGACTCAGGGTGGAGAGAGCTTTGGCCTTTATTGCTTGATGCAGCTTCTGAGCAAAAAGGGCATTGATCTTTGCAGCAGTTGTTGGTGATAAGACTGGGCTCTCATGTTCTGTCACTGGGCCTTCAGTTAAGGTTTCCCCTATGAAGCTAATCTTAGGGTCTGCCTCAACATCCAGTTGACCGATGACATTGCCTGATTCCCACATTCTTCTTCTTAGGCTGAACTCTATAGTGATCTTGTCTTGGATTCTTTGTGCCAACTTGTCAGCTTGTCTTGATTGGCTTGGATTAACAAGTGGCATATTGACTAAATCCAGACTGTCATAATAGTTCAGGTTCTGAAAATTGAAGATCTCTTGTTGTCCTTGAACGTTTATGATGATTAGGGCTCTCCTTTTGTTGTCATACCTCCGCCTAATGATGTGATTGGAAGATGGTGGAGATGACATAGCCCTTGGTATCCCATCCTCAAACAGACTCTGCATGAAGGAGTCTGTGTAGTCCACATCAATGTGAATTTGAGGAGATTGCTGAGAATGCATAACTGCAAATGAGGATGGTGAGTCCTCAGTGTCCATTCTCTCTAAAGAACTCCTAGGTTCTGTAGCTGTAATGCCTTTACACCCAATAATATGATTGGAAGATGGTGGAGATGACATAGCCCTTGGTATCCCATCCTCAAACAGACTCTGTATGAAGGAGTCTGTGTAGTCCACATCAATATGAATTTGAGGAGGTTGCTAAGAATGCACAATTGCAAGTGAGGATGGTGAGTCCTCAATGTCCATTCTCTTTGAAGAACTCCTAAGTTCTGTAGCTGTAATGACTTTCTTTCCTTTTTTGGTAGCATCACCCACTTGAATAGGTGAGCCAGGAGTTAGGTCAATCACATCTACAGGTTCTTGTGTTCCTGGTTAAGTTCTTCTTAAAGGTCTCCCAGCTAGTTTTTCCTTAAGATATGAAATCTCAAGTTGCTGATCACTGACCTTGTTATGCAAGGTAGTCACTTAAGATTCAAGGTGACTAACCTTAGAGACTAAATAGGTGCATGTTTTAGACAGTTTATGCACCTTTAGTCTCAAGTTCCCATCATCTTCATTAGAAGAATCATTGGGGGATGAGATGATTGGACCAAAGTCCTCTCTCTCACCACCAGCTTTAGGTTCTTGGCTGTTGGATTTCCTCTGCTCACTGACAGTCTCAGTTGAGATGACAGTGGGTTGTGTTGCCATGGTTGAGGTCTTAATGATGTCATCACTTTCAAAAGTGAGAGCCTCTTCCATATGTACATCCTATATAGGTTTAGAAGTGTCCACCTCAGCAATAGGTGACTGATGGGGGCTAGAAGTAAGAGCCTCAGAAGCACTCATCTCTCTTTGAGTAGGGGAAAAGAAGAGAGAATCATGGTACTCACTATAACCTAGATCTTCATTAGTGTAGAAATCAAGGTTGGGGATTGGTGGTTGAGATCTAAAGGTTGGGGATGGTAACTGTCCCCTGAAGGTTGATCACTTAAGTGTTAAGACTCAAAGTGATGGCTTAAGGCTGTTTGGCTTATGAGCTCATCAAGCTGAGCATAAGGAACCTCAGCACTGATCCTTGAAGAGATGGGAGTGGTTTGCTCCTCAGGAGAAGTGGGAGCTCTAGTTTCCACTTTCTCCTGTATGGGTGAGTGTATGGGGGCCTCCACATACTGAATAGTCTGAGCAAGGGTTCGTTTGGATTTTCTTTGGTAGGTGATGGTGATTTGTGGTTGTGTAGGTGGTAGTGATGTAGCAAGTGTGGATTCAACACTAGTTGGTGCTTCTAGGTTGTCACCTTGAGCAATAAGCTCTAACATTTTTAGACCAGGATTGTTTCTACCCCTGAGAAGCCAACAGTGGGATTTCTTAATATTTTAAAGATGTCGGGCTTCATCTGTCCCGGTTTAAGAATGTTACATGTTCCCCTTAACTGTGAGCCCAGTTCATAGTTAAGAATGTACTGGACATGTCACACCCCCGCTGAGTGCGGAAACATGGGGATGTAACGAGACAGGATCGTCATAACACATGGTAAGCGATAGAGATGCAATATAATAAATGATGACAAGCGTGTCATGACGACACCCAACAACAAGGGGACTTGTGTCGTGTTTAGTCAATATTCACGACAACATAGCCATAAGCATAAACATGTTAAATGATTCACATAAACAAAGATGATAACATTGTATGCAATTCCCACAACCTGGGAACAAGTTACGAAAGTATAATGTTGTTTAAGTCAAACTACAACAATGTTTTCCAAAAGACAATGTTCGTTAAGCATGTTTAGTCCCAAAATGCATCCTAGGGTCTCCACTAAGGCAACACACCTAGATCTTCAATTAGCATGATCACCTGAAAAGATATGCTCTAAATGGTCAATAAAATTGTTGGTGAGCTCGCAGGTTTAAAAGTAAATAAGTAATTCATGTTGTACAAATGTGTTGCAGAATACTGTGAATACAGTTATAAGTAAGCAAAATCACACGACAATAGCTTTACAACCAAACCTAACGACGTACACAAAGAATCTTGTCGGAATATATTCACCCAAGGCCCATTCCTGGAAGCTGTTGGTACTAACTAGTATACCAACAACGAGGGTGGGGGTGTCAACCCAAGTAGTACTACCAATACCTATCCATCGGTTCCACACTGGAATTAAATGGTTGTAAGAAAGAACCACACAGCAGACTCAAGCATGTATCAGATAAGTACTCACAAAACAGTAGCATGTTGATTCCAAGTATGTAAATTGTATGTATGTTGTACATCATAGAAAACGGGTGAGCATACTTTTCCCCCATGTGTGTAAATGTTTGAAAGGTAGTATAAGCATAAAAAGGGGCCACGAAACTCACCTGTTAACTGGTAAGTATGAATGATTCAAAGTTCCCAAAAGTTGTATGCAATGAACGGTCAAACACCTATTGACAGTTATCGTAAACATTAATGATATGTATAAATCATATAGTAATGTTCGGTATGTTCGGGTTGTATCGTTCGGTCGTGGGTAACACACACAAGCAGACACACGTATCAGATCTTATGTAGATCCAAGTACCGGAAGGAGTCGTCATTGCCAATGTCATTTGTGTAAAGATCCTATTGTTATAAGAGAAAGTACTTGTTAAACATTTGCAGTCCCCAAATGGGTTGTTGATAATTAGAAAATGTTAGGTTGATTTAAATTGGAATAGTATCTGCATGTTGATAGCGTTGACTTTAATCTTTGTGGTCAAGCAATGACACTTGTATTGATGTTACCTTATCATCACATGACATTCAAGAAGGGAATTCACACACACAACATCATCCGTCACACAACAGGACCAGACACTCGACTCAACACTCCATTCGTACGAATCAACCTTCAATCGTACGAATCAGCTTCATTCGTACGACCGAACCTTCATTCGCACGACTGGCATTCAGTCGTACCACACAACACTCAATCGCACGACTTAACCTCCATACGCATAAATCAACCTTCATTCGTACGAATCAACTTCATTCGTACGACTGAACCTTCATTCGTACGATTGGCCTTCAGTCGTGCGACGCACGCACAATCGCATACATCCATTCGGTCGCATGACTCAATCACACACAACATTCATCCGCATTGACCTAAATCGCACACATCATTCATCCGCATTGACTCAATCGCACACATTCATTTGATCGCACGACTCAGTCGCATGCCATCCCCAATCGCACAACTCAGTCGCCCGAATGACACAGTCGCATGACTCAGTCGCACGACAGACCCAGTCACCTGAACTGCAAGTTCGCGACTGCTGAAGTGCAAAGCAGCCTTCGACTTCCCCAAGCACGAGTTTTACACAACAAAGATTTCCAGAAACACACCACAAACACACACAAACAAGAAGCACACGTAGAAAGACATCACACGCACCCACACGACCTCTTGTGTTCGGGTTGAACCCGAATACCCGAAACCCTAGAAATGGACAGTAGTAAAACGACCAAGAAAGGTACAACCAAGGTCGTCTACCTGCAAGGATGGAGTAGACTAGGTTGTAGATGAAGTCTAGAAGACGAAAACGAGATGAAACGGGGCGGTATAGGTGCAAAGATGAAGAAAATGTGAAGTGAAGGAAAATGAAGAAGAAGAAGAAGAAGAAGTGAAGAAGAATGGCTGGGAATGGGGTTTTTATACCCATCCCAAGTTTGCAAAATGTCGATTTTAGTCCCTGCACTTAACCCCGAGTTCCCAAAGTTTGTTTCGGTTGAAAACGACTTTAAGAGTGTTTGTTATATCAATGTTAAAAATGTATTAATGATAATTAGCACTTAAAATGGTTTTAATAATGACAATAATTTTATATAAAAACAATATATTTAGTGATAATAACGATGGAAATTTGTAAAAAGGTTTAAGCATAGCACACGTCCACGAAGAAAGCACAAGCACAAAGGTAATAAGCATGTATGATATCCACATAAGAAGTTAATAAAGATAAGGAATGAACGATCAAGGAAAAGTTAACGGATAATCACGTTAATTGACGGATCTTATGGTGACGGATGTCATAGTATCCCCCATGTTGATGCATGTATGTCCCTAGATCATGATATGAAATGTAATAGATCATGTTTATCTGATTCTGATGTAATTTGATATGATTAATGAAATGATATTGGTTGTTTGTGATTTGTAATGACTAATATTTCGTTAATGAGTCGATATTGAATTGGTTAATTAGGATAGTGATTGTTTGAATGGTTACACATAATGTTTATTAATGAATACATTCCAACTTAACATAATGTAGTTTTCATGCGAATGGCTCATGCGAATGGACCACACGCATGAATAACTTCATACGATTGACTCAGTCGCACGACTGAACCAGGAGACTGGATCAGTCGTATGATTGACACATAAGATTGGCTCAGTCGCACGACTGAACACTCAGTCGTGCGTATGGATCAACCGCATGCTTCAATCGCACGACTGAACCATGCGAATGGTCCAGTCGCCCGAATGAACAATACTAACCTATAAATACAATCCAATTCGTGAAAAAAAGGGGCATTCATTCTATTATGAATCCAGACATACCCTAGCAGTCCAGAAGTTTTCCAATTCGTTCTCCAAGTTCATAGAACACATTAGATCGATTTCCAATCGATTTCTAACGTTAGTTTCAATTCTTTATTGATTCTTCATGTGTTCTCACTGATTGGATCGCCAATCAAATAGGATTACGCACTATTTGATCTGGTTTACACGCTAATCACTAGGTATTTCGTGCAAATACCCGGTCCCAACAAGTGGTATCAGAGCCTTGGCTCTTGATTACGTGGGATTCAATCAAGATTGATAAAAAGTTTGTGTTTTTGCACTAAAAACGCAATCTTTTGTGTCAAAGTTGATCTTGGACGTTCCCTGCTCATCAAAGTTTGGTTTCTATGGACTTAGGCGATTAGACCTTGCGAAATTTTGAATTTTTACGGCTAAAACACGTTTAACCTAGAAATTTTTGCAAAACAGCAGCTTCAGTCGCACGATTGAGCCATTCGCACGTCTGGACCTCATTCGCATTGCTCAGACGCACGATTGGACCTAGTCGCATCTCCATTCGTACGATTGAACCACTCGTTCACAGTGTACATACGCATCAGCTTCATTCGCACGACTGAACCAATCGCTTCGTTCAGCCGCACGATTGAACCATTCGCTCAGTTCATTCGGACGGATAGCCCAATCGCATCCTTCAGTCATACCAGTTGACAGTTTGTCTTAGTAGACTTAAAGTTATTCGCCATGGAAGATCAAATGTCAGCCTTTACTGCTGGGAAGGACTCTAGGATCCAGAACTTGCTGTTACTTGAGAGTGAGGTGGGTAATCATAATAAACCACCGAAGCTCTTAACGTTAGATGAGTTTCCCCACTGGAAACAACGTTTTGAGATCTACCTCAATGGGATGGATCCGAATCTGTGGGAAGCTATCGAGATTGGGTATAGTACGCCGGTGGGAGCCGATGGAGTAAAGCTAACCTTAGGAGGGATGACAGACGCGCAGAAGGTTAAATATAATGCAGAGAAGAGGGTTTATGCATTGATTACACAGTCTATCCCTAAAGACATTTTCCACCAGTACTCAGAGAATAAGCAGTCCAAGAAACTATGGGATGAGCTGGAAAAGAGGTACGACGGGAATGCTTCGTTGAAGGCAATCAAGGCTAAGGAGTTAAAGAAGGAATTCGATAACTTCTCATCGATGGGAAACGAGAGTTTGGACGATGTTATTGATAGATTCTACCATCTGATGAGTGAACTGCATACACATGGGGTGGCTACTACCATGGAAGAGAAAGTTACTAACTTTGCAGACGGATTGTCGGAAAAGTGGGCTTCATTCGTGTCTAACCTGAGATAGAATGGAATGCTGACAAAGCTGGATATAAATGACTTCATTCTAAAGCTACGAGAAGAAGCACTTAGAATGAAGTACAGAGCTCAGAAGTCTTCGTATACTCAGAATCCAGCTTTGTACAATGCCACGCCTCAAGCTAAGACATCTGGAGCACCTCTCCAGACTGCATTTGTGTCTAGCTCATCGGGCCCTTCACATGCTTCTCCTTCAGGAACAAACACGTCGGGTTTTCTTGTACCCAACATATTGGATCTGAAACAAATGCTACTAGATTTAAGACCGAGAACCTCGGTAATGTGACTGTAGAAGTAGCTCGAGAACACATGGATCTTTTGGCTGCAGTGGTTCATTCTTATGATGGACTTGTTGCTGGGAAGATTGGAAACTGCCATCTGTCAGACGAGGACTACGAGCAGGTGGACGAAATGGAGCTGGAGAGAATGGACATAATGTGGGCCTTAGCTAGTGCTGTCCGGAGGGCAAAGAAGTTTGTGAAAAAGACCGGACAGAACTTGGTAGCTACTAAGGATACCACATTTGGCTTTGACAAGAGCAAAGTGACCTGCTTTAACTGTGGAGAGAAGGGGCACTTCAAGAGAGAATGTGTTAAGCCAAAGAAGACGGGTAACGGGAACCCATTCTCGTCCTTCACTCGTCAAGACAAGAAAGCTACTAGTTCTACTTCATCAAGCAAGGATCCAAAAGCCTTGACTGCTTATAATGATGAAGGACAGGACTGGAGCTTTAGGTTTGTCTCTCTAGGGGAATCAAACATTGCAAGTGTAGAAGACTTTGATGATGATTCTGCGAGTGAAGGAGATCTAGCAGTGGATATAGCGATGTCTAATGTTGAAGAGACAACTGCAACTGAGGTCAGCTACAAGCCTAAAGAGGAGACTACTAAAGCAAGGACAGAAAAGACAGAATCACCAGAACTAGAGACATCTGATGCTGCGTTGATGGCTAACTCTTCTGAACCAACTCAGGTAAGTACCACTGACCAAAAGTTTAATAATCATGCTTGTTCTGATTGTAATACATTTAGAAATAGCATAGATGAGAAATTTGCTAGGTTATTAGATCATAATAATAACTTGGTAAAAGATTTACAACTGTGCACTGAGGCGAATAGAGTATTAAAACAAAATGAGCATAGTTACAAAGAAAAGATAGACCTTTTGACTAAACAGCTTAGGGAAACCGAAGTAGTTGCTTTTAACCAAGCTAATGACATTAGGTACTATCTAAACTCCCTAGAAGACACTAAGAAGCAAAAGGCAGTTCTAGAAGTAGAAGTAAACTCATTAAAACAGAAACTGCACAGTTGGACAAGTTCATCACACATAGTCCAACACTTAGTGAGAGAAAGAAACAATGGGGAGGGTTTGGGTTACAAAGTGGTTCCACCACCACTTGAGACCTTAATGAACACTAAGAGTAGACCTGTAAATGACAATCCCATCAAGGATCATGTGGTGTCTACTCCTCTTGTTAGTGATCCAGATTCCTCATGTTCAACCATTGAATCTGGAAACAAACAAAAGGAGGCCACTTCAAAGGAAAATGGTAAATTGCCTTGTGTTAATCTGAAAAAAGAGTTTGAAAAGGTTAACTTAAAGTCAGGGTGAAACAGAGTCAAATCAGAACCTAAAAGGACTTCAATTAGTCAAAAACCAGTTAACCAAATGGAAAAAGATATTAAACATGTTAAAACAGTTAACTTTGTTAAACAAGAAAAAACATCAAAAGAACCAGAGTCAAAATCTAAAGTAAGTGATGTTACTAGAGTGTCACACACGTCTCCACAAAGAAAGTTTAATCATAAAGTTGATAGCAGGTCATGCTACAACTGTGGAGAATGTGGACACATTGCTTCCTATTGTCTTTATTATCAAACACCTAAGAAAAAGATTGAACTTCAAGACTCAAAACCTAGGTCTTCTAAGAGGAGTTCTTTAACTCCACCTAGAAGAACTAGTGCACATAAAGTTCAACCCGTTAGCCAGTCGACTGTGTATCACAAACAGGCATTGCACAAATCTGGCTTATGGAAAGAAAAGTCAACCTCTGTGTCTGATGATGATGACAAGAAGGAACCTGGGCTACCCTCACCCTCTAAGGGTCAATGGGTTAAATTTATGATGTGTGATGCCTCTGGGAAACCCAAGCCAGTAAAGGCTTGGGTTCCTAACCTAAACTAATCCTTTACATTGTATGTGCAGGGTGCTCGCTACAGTGCTGAAATTAACACGTGGATTGTAGACAGCGGAGCATCCAGGCACATGACAGGAAACATGGCTCTTTTATCTAACGTTAAGCAAATAAACGGAGGGCATGTTTCGTTTGCTGGAAACAAGGGAGGATATATCACAGCTCAGGGAGAAGTGGGAAATCAGAAAGTTAAGTTTGATAAGGTGAACTATGTTCAACAACTCCAAAATAACTTACTTTCTGTTTCCCAAATCTGCGATAAGGGATTTAAAGTCATCTTCGACAACAAGAAGTGTTACGTGCTCAAGAAAGATTACGTGATCCCAGAAGACCAAGTTTTGATGACTGCTTCAAGATATAAAGACCTTTATGTTTTGGATCTGTCAACAGTTGCTACAACGGATCAGGAGGTTCAGTGTTTTCTATCTAAAGCTACTGAGAAGGATTCCATCTCCTGGCATAGGATAATGGGACACATTAGTTAAAGAAAGATAAATCACTTGATTTAGAAGGATCTAGTGAGAGGAGTTAATGTCATGAACTTCCAGCTTCCTGATTTTTGTGTAGCTTGCAAGAAAGGCAAACAGACGAAGAAGTCTCATAAGGAAAAGGAAATTCATTCAATAGAACTTCCTCTTGAACTTCTTCACATGGATCTGTTTGGTCTAGTCAGTATAAAGAGCATAGCAGGCGACTTGTATTGTTTTGTGGTTACTGATGACTACTCAAGGTTCTCTTGGGTAATGTTCTGAAGTCCAAATCAGAAACATTTGAGTCTTTCAAGGAGTTAGTAACCACACTGGAATCTCTCTACAAGCTGAAGGTTAGACAAGTACGCTCAGACAACGGGACGAAATTCAAGAACCAGTGGATGGAGGCTTACTGAAGGAGAATGCATCTGCTGCTGGTACTCCACTTGCTACGAATCACGACATAGCACCTGATGAAAATAGAGATCTTGTGGATGCCACGATGTACCGATGAATGATTGGATCCCTCATGTATCTCACTGCCTCTAGACCTGATATCATGTATATGACATGTTTATGTTCTAGATATCAGGCTAAACCTAAGGTCAATCATCTGATCGGGGTCAAAAGGATTTTTCGCTATCTAAAGGGTACACCCACACTTGGGTTATGGTATCCTCATGATGATGATTTTGAGCTCACGGCGTATAGTGACTCGGATTACAGAGGCTGCAAGATGAACTACAAGTCTACATCAGCAGGGTGTCAATTCTTTGGGAGAAGATTAATTACCTGGCAGTGTAAGAAGCAGACATCGGTTGCATTGTCAACCTGTGAAGCCGAATACGTTGCTGCTGCAAGTTGCTGTTCACAAATCATCTGGATTCAACAGCAAATGTGGGATTATAGTTTAAAGTTCTCTTCTACTCCTATTTTTGTGGATAAATCTGCTGCAATTGCAGTAACTAAAAATCCGGTCCAACATCCTAAGATCAAACATATCGGTATTAAATACCATTTCATAAGAGATTGTTTTGAAAAGAACTTCATTGATGTGGTAAAAATTAATACTGATTTTCAACGCGCTGACCTCTATACTAAAGCCTTTGATAAACCACGTTTTCAATATTTGCTAGAGGTCAACGGCGTTAAAAAGAAAAGTGAGGTTATTCCTGATGATGATCATGTGTAGTCCGGTGTAGCTTAGTTAATTTTTCATTTTATTTTATTTTATTTGGTTAATTTAGTCTGTTTAAAATTAAACTCATGTTATTCTGCTGTTTATTAAAATCCTAAAATAATTAAACCAGTTATAATGTTAGTATTTTAGGGAGAGAATAAGTCAGCAAGTAACATTATCAAAAAAAAAGACGAGGGAGAAGGAGTGGAAAGCTGATATAAGGTAGATTGTATCTGTGATACCGATTCAACCTTTGGAATATGATAGTACACAGGAACAAATCAATAGGGACTTTAAAATTTAATTCAGAAATGATGCAAAAATTCAAAGTATAAGTCTGTGTAGTCTAAGCAATATAAAAAGGGAAGATGATAGAAAAACTGGTAACTCCTAAGGTAACACAACAAGAGTAGACCTAGAGGTTGCTAGATCACAATTGATATGTCGGTAGATTCAACATAATAGATGATTAGACCTAACTGGTGATCTCAAGATCAAACTAAGTTGTTCAACTGCAGTGGGTTTCCATCTTATCACTGGTTAACACAATCAACAATATTCCAATAAGGGGTAATGAGCATGTAAACGCCACAAATGTGTGCGGATGACCATAAATAGAGCAAAGCACAAAAAAATGAAAGAAAAATGCTATCAAGCTAATGACTTATGTTGTTGGTGCATTTTGTGCAAAATAAAATTAAGCTGCTCTAACAAGGAGATAGGTTGTGTGCCTCTCTGCTGTGCGATGGCACTGACCTGAGGATAAGCATAACCTAGATATTCTAAAATTCATTGTTGTTTGCCGCCTCTCTGCTGTGCGATGGCACTGACCTGAGGATTGGCTTCTCTTTGAAAGCTCTAAGAATAGTCTCTTCTTATAAAAATACCCGTAGACCGCTCAAAAGCTCCTGAAGAATGTTGATTACCATATAAGTGTGGGATCCACAAATGTTAGTTGAAATAATTAAACCTAAATTTATCACCAGTCTGTGTCAAAAGTCTGTGTATGGATTTAAGAGGACAAACATATTGACAATCATTGTGGTTGCAATTCTTGAAAGTTCAAATCAATGTGGTAATCTAATAGTTCCAGTATGATTTCCTAAAAGTTGCTAATGACTCTGGATGAAAACCAAGAATAGAGCATCAAAAGATTTTGATAACAAGTCCCAAATTATTTGACTTGCCTGTATGATTCCAAAATTGAATTGGTCCAGGTGTGGTCAATCTAAGTTGAAGCTGCCTATTCCGGAACCAAATCCCGTAGACTTCCATCTTAGGATTTATCCCTCACAAAAAGCCAAAAACAAGTTTTTATTTTTGTACGTTAGTTTAGTTTTTTTTATTCACTTAGTCCTTTAGTTTTGTTTGTTTGCCGGACTACATCATGAAAATCGATAAGCGATCAACTCACTAAAAGGGTCATGTCTGAGATGACCACATGAATTTTCAAGTTTAAAGCAGTCACGTCTGAGGTGACAAAGTGTTTAAAAGAGTTATGTCTGAGGTGACTAAATTGGTTAAAATGATCATGTCTGAGATGATCAAAAACTCATAATGTTTATTTCAAAAGTTAAAAGGGTCTTAAAATTAAAATGTTCAAAATGGCAGAAAATTTACTAAGTGTGACCCATTCGCACGATTGGACCATGAATATGGACCAACCATGCGAATGGATCCCATTCGCACGACTGGACATGAAATTTAGTCATTCACCCGAATGACGTATAAGAATGATCCATTCGACCGAATGAAGGGTGCGAATGAGTCAGTCGACCGACTGAGACTCAGTCGGTTAACTGAGGGTGCGAATGAAAGGCACAAAGGAGTCAGTCGACCGACTGAGACTCAGTCGGCCAACTGAAAGCGACTGAATGGGCCAATCCCGCGACTGAACCTCAGTCGCCCGAATGAACTGAGCGAATGAGGCCAGTCGGCCGATTGAACTTAGGTTCAGTATTTAAAGGGCCTCAGTCGATCGCGTTTTACTCATCACTCCCAATCGCACCCAAATCGCATTTCTTCCCGTTACTCTGCCAAAATTTCTAGAGGTCTTGTGTTCACATTGTTGTTGATCTTCTGACGTTCGATTGACGATTATACAGGTACATTGCAGTTAAATCTTACCGAAATCAGAAGATCTTGAATCCAAATATGTGATATTGGAATGAAACAAGAACCGGACTGAAAAATGCCCTAATAACCTACATAAACTAAGAAAAATGTTAAAATTAAGTTTAATAGGTTATTAGTGACAAGATGGCGAGTCTAATGGACCATTAAACCATGTTAAATTACTTGAATTGGTCAAGATTCGAACCACAAGCGACTGAACAGTGGGAAAAGCGACTGGTCGTCCGGATGAACTCCAATCGCACGATTTAATCTTGCGATTGGGTCAATCGGCCGAATGAACCATGCGAATGAGTTCAGTCGGCCGACTAAACCAATCGCAGACTCAGTCAGCAGATTGAACTCAGTCGCATGTCTCATTCACCCGAACGAGCTCAGTCGCACGAAAGAACAAACGACTGACTCTAGTCGCATGATTCATTCGCACGAATGAATCAGAATGAATTTAAACATTACACTTAGAACTGAATTTTGATGTATTATGTACTAATGATTCTGTGTCTTGTGTTTCAGAAAAATGGCTGATAGATGGTCCATTAATCCAAAGCACAACATATGTGCTCACTTGGATCATACTACTCGGAACGGGGCCGAGTTCACAGAGATTATAGCCTTCCTTAGACGCTCCCGGATACATAAGGCTATATCTACACCTTGCACGCCCTACAGGTCATTACACCAGGCATTCTGGGAGAATGCCTCAGTTGATCGCTCTCATGAGCCGTACAGTATACGGAGCTCCATTCTGGGTCATGATATCGAGGTTACTGCTGCTGATTTCCAGAGAGTTCTTGAATTTGGGGACGATACGAATCACCCCACCAAATTACATCCACTGACTGTGAGAGGCTGCTTCCTCAGAATCAAGTACTCGGGGGACATAAACTCGGGTGTGCTCAATAAGAGCAACCTGTGCCCCCAGTACAAATACTTGGCGCATGTGATCCTAAAGTGCATTGCTTCGAGGAGGGGTGGGTTCGATGATCTATCAGATCAGATTCAAAATGCCTTCGTGGCACTGGTGCTGAACCACCCTTTCAGCTTTTCGAGTATGATCTTTTCCTATTTGGTAGAGAACCTGGAAGCAAAAGGGAAGGAAGGATTTTGTACGTACCCAGGTTTCTACAGCTAATCTTCAACGAAAAGCGCCACTTCTCCCAAAGGAGAGTCATGATGCAGTTACTTTGGAAATTATGGATGACACGACCTTGGGTCGGATGAGGTGTATAGGGGCAAACAAGTGAAGCCCCAAGTGAAGAGGTTGATTGGCCATTTGGAAAACGAGAAATATGTGGCACCGGGGAGACGAAAATGGCGTCATGATGATAGTGACTCTGATTCTGAGCCTATTGGTCTGCCAGTTGATGATGACGATGATGACGACAGTGGTGATGGTGGAGATACAGGCCCCATTCCATCTAGGGCCACTACCACTGATATACCATCTCCACCATCCACCCACGATGAAACTGAGTTTGCTGGTTTCCATCAGGATTTTGTTCCTGATGAGAGGAAGAGGAGTCTGAAGATGAGCCCTTGACACGTACTGTGGGAAGCAAGGTTGTTCCCACAGAACATGGGCTAAGGGCGGTTGGTGAACGACCAAGAGACTCAGGAGAGACAGCCACTGATCCGAGTTATGCACCGGAGTCAGCTAGCAGGGTTGTAGGGGGAGCATCCACCTCAACGGGAACGAGGAGGAAAAGGATGGCTCAACCCCATGGTCAGAAGAAGAAGAAAAGACGTCTCACCTTCGTTACCTCCACAACCACATCTGCCACCACCACTACCACTTCCACAATCATACCATCCACCACCATAGCCACCACATCTGCCACCACCACAACCACTTCCACACCACAGCCACCACAGCCAACACAACTACTACTACCACCACCACACCTCCACCACTGTGCAGATTCCATCTACCACCATATCTTTCACTCCCACCTCACCTCCACCATTTCACAGACCCATCTTCACTACAGCCACCACCACCACCGCTACCCACCAACTGGATCCTCAGCCCATCCATCTCATACATATGTATCACCTCTACCTCCAATTGGGTAGAGGAACAGTTGTCTGCACTCAACAGGATGGTGATGCGCCTATTAGCAGCAGATGAGAGAAGGCGGCTCAGATTCGCCAGCTTGCTGATCTTACTGCTGCTCAGTCTCACCAGATAGAAGAGCAGGCTCGAGTGATAAGGAGCAGGCCCAACAGATGGCTGCTCAGAGCCATGAACTAGCCCAACTCCAAGCACATAGTGTCACATCAAACAAGAAGATAGAGGAGTTGGAGAAGGCAAAGAAGATGATTATGTTAAAGCTAAAGGGATCTAAGGAGGAGCCTTGAAGATCAAAGAAAAAGATGGAGATGATGATGATGATGATGATGAAGTTGATGATGAGGATGATAAGGATGAGACAAAGGAGGATGAGGGGACAGGAGAAGAAAGGACAGAGGAGAAGGTTGATGATGATGATACAGCAAGAGGAGATGCAGCTGCATCGGCCTCTGCTTCAGGTCAAGAAAGGAGGTCCAAGAACATACACGACCAACCAGCTTCTTCCTCTGCTCCACTAAGTGAAGAGACGATGATACAGGAAGAAAGTAAAGATTAGATGTTTATGTATTTAATTACTTTTGTATTTGAATCGTGTATTGAAACATATGTACTTAACGTTTAAATTAAGTTAATGCATTTCAGTTTTGATTAATTACTAATGGTTGATATGTTGAATGTGTAAATCAAACAGATCCAAATTACCAAAGGAATGAGTTTGATGTTGCTCCCCTTCAGCAGGTCAAGACTCAGCTAACAATGATTCTTGATCTGCAAGGGATCGTAAGGAGGTCGGTGAGTTATACCCCTGAAGACGGGGAAATAATTCACGACCTATCAAACGAGCAACTCGCACAGATTTTCAAGCTCAATCCAGACGAGATAGTGAAGGATGCTCCGACATGTAACTCGACCAGTGATGACGAGCTCAACGATGTTGATGAAATCGAGATTGAAGATGTCACTGCCGAGCATTACTCTCAGTACGCTGACAATGAGGGAAATGTGGTTCCCAATCTGGGTGAATCCCTCGTCAGCGATACTTTTGAGGTGTTAGACAAGATGGAGAAAGAGTCGGAGAAAGTAGAGGAAACGGCCCAAGCCTCAAATGATGATGTCGATGTCCGAAAGGCTGAGTGGGCTGCGTGTTTTGAAGAAGTTAGAGCCCAACGCGCTGCACCGAAACAGGATGCCTACACCAAACTCTATAGAGTCAAGAAACATCATAAGGTGACTGGCAGGATCATAGCGTGGGCGTATTTGGAGGATCTTAACATATATGCAGTTAAGAGGGAAAAGGGCATAGAGTACTTTAGATTCCCACATGATCTGAAGACTCTACCAGGTTTTGAGCTCAACCAGCTGGCCAAACTAAAGCTTTTGTATGCTGACCCGAGGAAGATGTCAGGCTGGTTCGAGGCTGCCCTAAAGAAGGAGTACCACACCAGGTGGGTTAATTTCAGACCCCAACAGCCTACAAGGTATATCAGAAGGTCTAAGATTGATGCCATTACTAGAAAGCCGAAGATAGTGTTGAAGTGGAATCCTCCGCGCACAATGTCAAGAATCCCACTCCGGGAAATGCCACAGGACTTCACTCCACACTTTAAGTGGTGGTACTACGATTGGAGAACAGCAGAAGCGGTCATAGTTCTAAACAAAAAGGGCTAAATAGATACGATCAGGGTATTCGACCCAAAGTGGCTTACAAATTTGTCAGCAAATGATGTCTACACGCTATACAAGTGGCCACTGTTCTATGATACGCAAGATATTGTACAAGCCCTCTAGTTCCAAAATGTCATAAGACTCTGCTTCGCATTTGAGATTCACGCGGGAGTCACAAAAGAGGACAAGTACAAGAAATATGAGGAGGTGATGCAGAAAACAAGACATTAGAGAGATCTAGGTCCAAGGGGGAGTTTGTTGATGCATGTATGTCCCTAGATCATGATATGAAATGTAATAGATCATGTTTATCTGATTCTGATGTAATTTGATATGATTAATAAAATGATATGGTTGTTTGTGATTTGTAATGACTAATATTTTGTTAATGAGCGATGTTAAATTGGTTAATTAGGATAGTGATTGTTTGAATGGTTACACATAAGTTTATTAATGAATACATTCCAACTTAACATAATGTAGTTTTCATGCGAATGGCTCATGCGAATGGACCACACGCATGAATAACTTCATACGATTGACTCAGTCGCACGACTGAACCAGGAGACTGGATCAGTCGTATGATTGACACATAAGATTGGCTCAGTCGCACGACTGAACACTCAGTCATGCGTATGGATCAACCGCATGCTTCAATCGCACGGCTAAACCATGCGAATGGTCCAGTCGCCCGAATTAACAATACTAACCTATAAATACAATCCAATTCGTGAAAAAAAAGGGGCATTCATTCTATTACAAATCCAGACGTACCCTAGCAGTCCAGAAGTTTTCCAATTCGTTCTCCAAGTTCATAGAACACATTAGATCGATTTCCAATCGATTTCTAACGTTAGTTTCAATTATTTATTGATTCTTCGTGTGTTCTCACTGATTGGATCGCCAATCAAATAGGATTCCGCACTATTTGATCTGGTTTACACGCTAATCACTAGGTATTTCGTGCAAATACCTGGTCCCAACACCCCAGTTGAGAGAATTTTGTCCTGAAATTCAGCTGGAGTTAAGTCCAAGAGTGTCATCCTCGAATAGATGTGGATATCTAAGTTTCATCTGATCTTCCCGTTCCCATGTAAACTCTGGCCCTCGTTTTGAATTCCATCTCACGCGAACAATTGGTATTCTACTGCGCTTCAATTGCTTGACCTTTCAATCCATGATCTCAATGGGTTCCTCAACAAAATGAAGCTTTTCGTCAATCTTGATGTCCTCAATTGACACGTGAAGTGATTCATCAGCCAAACACTTCTTGAGGTTCGACATGTGGATAGTATCATGTACGCCGTTGAGTTCTTGTGGTAACCTTAATCGGTAAGCCACTGGACCAATCCTTTCTATAATCTCGAATGGTCCTACGTATCTTGGGGCTAACTTCCCTTTCTTTCCAAACCGAACAATTCCTTTCCAAGGAGAGACTTTGAGTAAAACATGATCTCCAACGTTAAATTCCAGAGGCTTCCGACGGTTGTTGGCATAGCTCTTTTGGCGATCTCTAGCAGCTTTTAGTCTGTCTTTGATTTGGAAAATCTTGTCAGTTGTTTCTTGAATGATCTCTGGGCCTGTTAGCTGACTTTCACCAATCTCGGCCCAACAAACGGGAGATCTGCATTTTCTTCCATACAACGCTTCAAATGGAGCACATCCAATGCTCGTATGGTAGTTGTTGTTGTAAGAGAACTCAATCAACGGTAAATGAGTATCCCAACTACCACCAAAGTTGATTACACACCCCCTCAACATGTCTTTTAGCGTTTGTATAGTTCGTTCACTTTGGCCATCTGTCTGAGGGTGATAGGCTGAACTCATATCTAACCGAGTACCCATCGTTTCTGCAGTGTCTGCCAAAATTGTGAAGTAAATCAGCTGTCGCGGTTGGATATGATCGACACCGGTACTTTGTGTCTTGTCACGACCTCTTTTGTGTACAATCTTGCCAATTTATCCATCTTGTAGTCTTCTCGGATCGGCAAGAAATGAGCTGACTTCGTCATCCGATCCACTATGACCCATATCGAATCATGCTCGCTGCTCGTTCTGGGGAGTTTGGTAATAAAATCCATAGCTATGTTCTCTCATTTCCACTCGGGAATTTCAAGTTGCTGCCATAATCCCGATGGTTCTGATGTTTAGCTTTAAATTCGAGAATGTCAAGCATCTGCCTACGTACATAGCAATGTCTTTCTTCATGCCTGGCCACCAGTATAGATCCTTAAGATCGTGGTACATCTTGTCTGCACCAGGATGAATAGAATATCGCGTCTTGTGTGTTTCATCCATGACCAAGGTACGTACACCTCCCCATCTGGGTACCCATATACGATCTATGAAGTACTGTACACCATCATCCTTGCAAATTATTTGTTTATCCAACCCTCGGAATTCTTCTCCCGCAAGGTTTTCTTCTTTCAATGCCTCACTTTGTGCAATTTGGATCTGAGCCTTTAAATTCATTTGGATAGTCAATCCCAACGCTCGAGCACGTAATGGTTTCGCGCGTTCTTTGCGGCTTAAAGCATCAGCCACCACGTTGGCTTTCCCCGGATGATACCGGATTTCGCAATCGTAGTCACTAAGAAGCTCTGCCCAACGTCGTTGACGCATATTAAGCTCTTTCTGATCCAGGATATGCTGCAGGCTCTTATGATCAGTGTAGATGATGTATTTGGTTCCATACAGGTAATGCCTCCATATCTTAAGTGCAAATACCACAGCGCCCAACTCCAAATCATGGGTAGTATAGTTCTTTTCGTGCACCTTAAGTTGTCGCGAAGCGTAGGCAATCACCTTATCCTTCTGCATTGGTACACATCTCAATCCTTGATGTGAAGCATTGCAGTATACCACAAAATTGTCAGTTCCGTCTGGGAGGGACAATATTGGCACTTTGCACAACTTCTCTTTCAATGTTTGGAACGCTTGTTCTTGTGCATGTCCCCAATCAAACTTCTTGTCTTTCTGAGTCAGTAGTGTTAGTGGTTGAGCGATCTTGGAAAGGTTCGCGATGAAACATCGATAGTATCTGTGTGAACTTTAACTAGTTTAATTAATCCCTTTTCATAATTATCTCTTATTAGATAATACCTGATAGTGATGTGTTTGGTCCTTGAGTGTTGCACATGATTCTCTGTGATTGAGATAGCACTATTGTTGTCTATGTGAATGGGAGTCTCCTTGAAGTTGAACCCATAGTCCAGCATCTGATTCTGAATCTAAAGCACTTGAGCACAGCAGCTTGCAGCAGCAATGTATTCAGCTTCAGCAGTTGATACAGAGCCACAAGATTGTTTCTTGCATTACCATGAGACAACCCTTCCACCCAGAAACTGACATCCCCCAGATGTAGACTTTGCAGTCATGTTGCAACCACCATAATCACTATCTATATATGCATACAGATTGAAGTCAGGATTCTTGGGATACCATAAACCAAGTGTTAAAGCACATTTGAGGTATCTTAGAATCCTTTTGACTGTGATAAGGTGAGACATCTTAGGGTTGGATTGATATCTTGCACAGATATAGGTAGCAAACATAATATCAGGCATGCTAGCAGTAAGATACATAAGAGACCCAATCATAGCCCTATATAAGTGCTTATCTACACACTCCCCCTCAAGATCAGGTCCAAGGGAGTGGTTTCTAGCTATGGGTGTCTTAGCAATCTTGCAATCAGTTATGTTAAACCTCTTAAGTATGTATTGAACATACTTTGACTGACTAATGAAGATGTCATCTTCAACTTGCTTCACTTGAATTCCCAGAAAGAAATTGAGTTCCCCCATGGCACTCGTTTCAAATCTGTCCTTCATTAGCTTCTTAATGTCTTTGCAGAGCTTTGGATTAGTTGAACTGAAGATGATGTCATCCACATATACTTGAACTAGAAATATGTCATTTCCTGTCCTTTGATGAAGAGAGTTCCATCTATATTACCTCTCTTGTATCCGTGTTTGCAAAGATACTCAGATAGTGTCTCATACCACTTCCTGGGTGCCTGATGCAGCCTATAAGAGCCTTGTCAAGCTTGCAGACATAATCAGGATGATCAGGATCTACAAAACCAGGTGGTTGTTTGACATACACCTCCTCATCAATCACTCCATAAAGAAAAGCACACTTCACATCAAGTTGAAAGACCTTGAAGTTCTTGGATGCAACAAATGCCAGGAATATCCTAACAGCTTCCAGTCTTGCTATAGGAGCAAAGACATCAGTGTAGTCAATCTTTTCTTCTTGTGTGTACCCTTGAACAACTAGTCTAGCCTTGTTCTTGATGATAATGCCTCTATCATCCTTCTTGTTCCTAAACACCCATTTGGTTCCAATTGTAGTCTTCCCATGAGGAAGAGGACAAAGGTTCCAAACTTTTTGCCTTTTGAATTAAAGCAGCTCTTGTTGCATAGCTTCAACCCAACTACCATCCTTTAGAGCCTCATCAACTTTCTTTGGCTCTATCTGGGATAAGAAACAAGAGTGAAGACAAACATTTGCTTCATGGGTTTGTCCTCTTGTTCTTACCCCTATGACAACATCTCCAATGATGTTTGTGGTGGGGTGGGACTTGTGGATCCTTAGCTGAGGGATCACAACAAGTTGCTAAGAAAGACCTAAATTAGAAAATTTTAGATCTGGCATAGATGTTTCACCTACCACATCGGCACACTTATCAAGAGAGACTTGATCCAAGGAGTGTGTGACATTATTGATGTTGTCATCTATGGAGTGGTTATCAGCATCAAGAAAGTCTTGATCACTATCACCGCTACCATCATTATCAACATCTGGTTGTGGAGCCTCTAAGATGGAATTTGAAGGCATACCAGATGTATCAGCTGAGTTTGTCATTTTGGTGCTGATAGAAACCTCATTTGCAGAAGTAGTTCCAACTGGAGCTGAAGATATATTACTTGAAGGTCTTCTCAGCTCAAATCTTGGATCAGGATCACCTGTATTTAGATTTTCTACAGATCCTGAAATAGTCTCACAAGATTTGTTAAAACAGTTGGTAACTAAATCAAGATCAAAGAGCCAATCAGGACCAGAACCAGCCACATGGGGCATGTGTTCATTGAAAGTCACATTGGCTGACTCCTCAATAATTCTATTTCTGAGATTGTATACTCTGTAAGCCTTAGCTTAGGAAGAGTATCCAATGAAGTGTCCTTCATCTGATTTCTTAACAAATTTGGCAATTTGATCCTTGGTATTCAAGATGGTACAAAGACAACCAAATGACCTGAGAAAACCAATGAAAGGTTTCCTCTTGTGCCAAAGTTCATAAGGAGTCTTGCCATGAGTCTTAACTACTAAAACTATGTTTAGCACATAGCAGGCAGTGTTGACTGCCTCTGCCCAAAAGGTGATAGACAGCTTAGAGTCAGACAGCATGGTTCTTGCAACTTCAATCAGTGTCTTGTTTCTCCTCTCAGTAACACCATTCTGCTGGGGAGTCCTTGGAGCATTGTATTGTCTTGAAATACCTTTTTCATCACAGAATGCATCAAGGATTTGGTTCTTGAATTCATTTCCCTGATCACATCTTATGATTTTAACCTTGTGATCTGATTGATTCTCAATCTTCAAGATGAAACTTTTCAGAATCTCAGGAGTCTTATCCTTAGTTCTAAGGAAGAAGACCCAAGTGAATCTTGTAAAATCATCTGTGATCAATAAACAGTAAGAGGTCCTTCCTAGACTCATTACACTGGTGGGGCCAAAAAGATCCATATGTAACAAGTGTACGAGTGTAGTGATGGAGTTCCTTTCCATAGGCTTGTGAGATACCTTATGCTGCTTCCCTTTCAGGCATGCAACACAGTGGTCATCACTTGTAAACTCTTTCTTTGGCATTCCAGTTACCAAATCATTCTTAATAAGTTTATTAATGTTTTTAAAGTTTACATGGCATATTCTTTTATGCCATAGGAAAGACTCATCACTATTGGCTTTTGACAGAAAGCATGAAACTTCTCCAGAGGGAGATGTTTCTTGCAAATCCATCTTGTACATGTTCCCTTTCCTGGGGGCTCTAAGCAGAATATGCTCATGAGAAATGACCACCCCCGGCTTGAGAACAATGCACTTATGCTCAATAAAGAGCATGTTATGACTCTGATCACAAAATTGGGATACACTCAGAATATTGTACCCAAGCTCCTTGACAAAGTTTACCATTTCAATGTTGAGCTTACCACTTGTGACCTTGCCCCTTCCTAAAATGTAACCACCTTCATCTCCTCCAAAGGCAACTAGGCCTCCATCAATCCTTTCAAAGTTTTAGAGTAGTGACCTATTGCCTGTCATGTGCCTAGAACAGCCACTGTCTATGATCCAAACATTTTTGTTTGTCTTCAGTTGTCCCTGCACAAAGAAAATGATTAGTTACATTTGAAAACCCAAGTCCTACTTGTCTTGGGCTCATTAAGAGAAACAGAAGGTAATGTAACAGTAATAGATCCTATGGTTGTGCTAGGAGGATCTTGAGCTGTTATTGATGGAGAATTCTTAGTCACTTGGTCTTTCTTAGACTTCCACACCACCTTTGGAGTCTTGGACTTGACCTTTAATACTTCGGAAGCTTTTGATACTTTAGAATTTTTGATGACTGAGCCTTTGGAAGAACCTGCAGACACTGCAGCAGACTTCGGTGCTTCGGAAGTATTCATTCCTTCCGAGACCAACTTTTCTTCCGAAAGAAATTTTCCACTTGCCTTCTTCTTAGATTTGCTGCTTTTGAAGGAAACAGATTTTCCTTCCGAAGCTTGAATCTTCTTGGAACTCTTAGAAGTCTTTGTCTTGGTCATGTGAAGAGTACCTATAGGATTGTATGGACAATCCTTAGCAAGATGAACAGTACTTTCACACATGACACACTCAATTTTCTTTTTCCCAAGAGCCTTCTGCTGGGAACAAGACTGACTTTGGTCACATCCCCTCTCCACCTTCATCTTTGCAGATGCTGAGACAGTCCTTTTGGGCTGGGAACTGTTCTTGGAGTTTGATGGTCAGGCTATGTAGTAGTGGTATACAGCAGATCAGTCTTGTTCTTGGAACTGAGATGATTTGAACAAGAACCAAAACTCTTAGCAGAAGAGTTTAGGTTGATGTCTTCAGTTTTTACTACTTCAAATCCTGTAGAGATAAACACTTGTTTCTGCTTTGAGTCAAAAGTAGCCTTGATCTTTTGAGCCTTCTTTGCTTTCCTCTTGCTCTTCCTAATCAAGTTCTTTCTCATTAACTTGGTCATCACAGTCTTCTTCTTCTCCTCAGAAGGATAATGGCCCTTCTTAGAATCCTCCTCTTCACTCTTCTCAGAGGAATTCTTCACTATCACTTCTTCATCATCTTCACTCAAAGGATCTATGAGAGGAAGCTCATCTTCACAAGTTCCATACCTAGGTGATCTTACAGAAACGATTGTTATATGGAGGAGCTATCTCATTTGATCCTAGTCCCTGCTTGTTTTGATAGCACACTTTGTTGTGCAGGGATGAGGATATCATGTTCTTGAAGGTCTCTTCTTCAAGAACACACTTGCCTGCCTGGCCTTGCTGATCACAAGCTCAACCTGTCACTCAGTCACCTTGGTTATAAGATCCTTGATCTGAGTCCTAAAATCTGTATGCTCATGTTTTAGAACTGAAAAGGTTTTCTCTAAGTCCTAAATATTTAGTTTATAATCATTTTCAGACTTTCTAAAATCAGCTTTTAAAATGTTTAAGGACTCAAGATCAGATCTCATTTCCAAGTTATAGGACCTGTATCTATTAACTTTAGCAATGCATTCAGGGGTACAGAGATGTTCCAATACCTTGGCTTCATCATGATCTGCCATCAGTGCTTGGTTTGGAGAAGCATCTTCCACCTCAAAGCTCCAGTCAAAACCTCCTTCTTCAACAGCAACAGCAGCCTGCTGCTTTGGCTTCTCATTCTGGGGGGCTTTGTCAGTTTAGTTGGGTTTGGACTGTGTTTGGCCACTATTTGTTCTAGGTGCCTTACACTCCCTGGCAAAGTGGCCCATCAAGTTACAGTTGTAACACTTGATTTTGCCTTTTTCCAAACCAAACTTTCCACTGGTTGCATTGCTTGGAAACTTCCTTCCAGTCCGCTTGTAGAACTTCTTGGCTCTATGAGTGAGAAGAGCCATCTGCTGGACTATCTCCATGTACTCCAGATCATCTAGATGGATACAGTCTAGGTCTTCAAGGGTGAACAGGAAGCTTCCATAACTTTCATCAGAAGACACAAATGCTTGAGAAGAACTTTTCTCTTGGAATGGGCTTCCTTGGGTGTAGTTCTCTCTAGGTGTCTCTAGGAACATGATGAAAGGACCCGTTTGTGAGTTGTCAGGGTAGCATATGAGATGATGTTGGGGTTCTATGCTATCCCTTTCAACCACATGCAGGGCAGAGCCCATTTGATTGTTGGAGTTGCCAGATGAACCTTGCATGTTCATCTCCATCTAGTAGCCACTGAGAATCCCATATAAATTTGTCAGAGTAAGAGTTTTTAGATTCTCAGTCCTCTTGATCACCACACAGTAGTATGTCCACTGCCTAGGAAGTGAGGACATGAACTTCCTTACAATGTCCTTGTTCTAAAAAAGAACTCATCCATCCACAAGGATATCCATAATCTTAACATACCTGAAGTATTTCTAAGTTATGGTTTCACCTATTTTGAAGGTGAAGTTTTCAAACTGCTGCTTTAGGAGATCTTTCTTGTTCTCCTTGGCTTCAGAGGAACCCTCATACATCAATTTTAGTGCATCCTACAACTGCTTGGCTGTTTTGCACTTCTTGAAACCTCTGTGTACAGAGTTTGGAAGAGCAGTCTGAAGGACTGTCATGGCTTTTCTATCAATCTCTACTCTCTTCCTCTCTTCGTCAGAGTAGTTTGCCACAGCCTGGGGATCATACCAGCACCAGTAGTAGAGGGGATGCTAGGTATATAAGGTCCATTCTCAACAGACTCCCACATTCTTGAGTCTAGAGACCTGATGAAACCTTCTATTCTCAGGCACCAGGTATCAAAGTCATCAAGAGTGATTAGTGGGGACTTGTTCATGGTTCCAGTTTCCATATCAGTCTTGGAAATGGCTGCCATTTGAAAAGTTTAGTATTTATGTGTGTGAGGGGTCTTAAGATGGTGAGATCTTATATCAAGAGCCTGGAAAGCTCTGATACCAAATGCAGGATCGGTGAAGGGGGTTCACTTACAACACAACAACACAAAGAGGAGATTAACTAAACTCAAACAAATAGTGAACTGGATTAACCACAATAAAACACTATGAATACAAGTAATGTAAGAGACAGAACACAAGAGCACAAGTATATGGTTTTTCAAGATTGCAGTATATTGCTTTCTCTATGTTCTATTACAAATGCTACAAAGCATATCAATAAAGTTACAAGAACATGAGATACTTATACTACATCCTACAGCCGGCCATACTATGAAAGCCAGCTGGATACAATTGACTAGACTCAAAACAAAATCAATTGTAGAGTCAAAAAGGCAGATTGCCCTTTTGACTCTATGACTATGACATGTCATAGCTCACATCCTTATCTATTACAAAAAAGATAAAGTACATAAAGTAGAAAGTTACAAACTCAAGACCTCAATGTACAGTTACCAAAAGCATGGACCTTTTCACCAACTCATGTAAGTTGGTGACTATACAGAGATGCAGCGGAAAGGTGTCTAGCTTTATGAAAAAGTAAATCAGATAAAGCATGTTACTAAAAGTCTTCAGAAGAAATCAGTCTTCAAGAGTTGAGGCTTCGGAAGACTTTGTCTCTGAAGCTTCGTAAGACTTCATCTTTGGCTTCGGAAGATAGTGGTCTTCGCTTCGAAGATTTCAGACTTAGAATATTTCTGTTGCATGTGTGAAACTTCCGAAGCATTCTTCTTCAGTACTTGTGCATATGCATGCAGAAAGTCTTTGGTTGCTTCAGCCTCTATGCATATTCTCTACAGTGGTTATATTAGAATAAATAGTTATTTATATATATTATTGTGTTTTTTCAATGATAAACAAAAAAAATAAAATATGATTGTTAATAATTATAAATATAGTTAAAACCATAACGCTTGATTTAAAAGAAGCTTTAGTGAATTTATGTTTGCATACATAGCACCTAGGTGGCATTTTAAGTAAACAATTAGTTAAACCACTACACATGGTAGTTGTATGATCTTTTATTTATAATCTAAATTTGATATTTTTATGTGTGTTACAATGGAGGTTGAAATATGCGTTGTGACAGAGCTATATGATGACAAACATGGTTAAGGGCGTGTTTGCGAACTACATTACGCGTGTTATGATGTTAACATCAACGTGATTAAGTATATAGTAGAAATATATATGTGTAACATCCCCTTTTGTGAATAAAAATAAAATATATAAAACACATATATCGAATATTGTTAAACGAGTTAGTTTTGAGTCAAACCATTATTGAATTAAATGACGTCTAACAAAACGATTAATAACAATAATACTAATAATAATAATAATAATAATAATAATAATAATAATAATAATAATAATAATAATAATATAATAATAATAAGCATGTGCGTTAATGTCCATTTTATTTCAATAATATAATAAAATATATTATAATACAACATTGGATAATCATAGGTGATAACTTCAAATGCAATGGCAGTTGAAAAATATACATATATAATTATTAAAAATTTATGAACAAGCCACGTTGGTAACATTATGCCACCTCTTCTTTTAAGTCTTATCTCTCTTTTCCTCTCAACATATATATATAAGCAAGCTTCTCATAAAATAGAGAAAAACACTTTCGAAAAGAAACTACAGGGACTTAAGGAATTTATGATCGACTAACTAGCGGCGGTAAGCAGTGGTTAGCAACGACTACTGTTATTAAGTAAGTACATCGACCCGTAATTAATTTATGTTATATGTTTAACTATATGATATATGATGTTTATATTATGAGTTTGTATAAATTATGTGGAGATGAAACATGTCTAAATACATGTGATATATGTTTATTTATTATGACAAACGATTATGGAGAAAATGATTTGTATGTTTACGGGTCCAAGTATGAGTATTAATAGTTTAAAGAGAAGTTAATATATGTAAGGATTTCGGGTGTTGAAATCCCAAGGGGTTCGGGTGTTGAACTCCACATATATATATAAAGGGGAGTTAAATATATGCAAGGATTTCGGGTTTTGAAATCCCAAGGAGTTCAGGTGTTGACTCTACATATATAAAAAGATGAGTAATGATCCTCAATGGTTAAAAATAAAGCCATAAGGAATTCGGGTGTTGAATTCCATAGAAGTAAAGATGAAAGTGAATAAAGATTTTGAATGTTAATTTTCAATGAATAAAAATATGTTTTTGAAAATAAAAAGATGTACTTACTTAGCGAAAGCTAATAAAAAATATTTTTAATGTTTTCAGGAAAAGCACCAATAAATGGTTAAAACTTCTTGGATGAGACTGAACTGACGATGGAACCCTGCTCTTGTTTAATATTTAATATAATAAATATTGTCATAAAAGTTTATAAAACGTTCATGTTTTCTTGTAATAGTTATATATGTAGTATAAAATGATATGTCACCACGAGTGACAAATTTTGTTGTGAACTGGGACCTAAACTCTGATATATGTGGTGAAAATATTTTAAAAAAATTGGTGTGTTTCAAGTTGGTATCAGAGCTAGGTTTGAGAGATTTAAGTATAAAAAAAATACTTAGACTCAAACCATAAAGTGCTACTGATATTAAAATGAGGGGGTTCAATCCAGAAGCGATCCAAGGAAGCAGATAAATCGGGAGTTTGTATTGGTGCTTCATGAAAATATATGAGAAAATATATATACACTGAAATTTGTATGTTTGAGATATGATATGATAGTTGGAAAATTATAATGAGTATAATATATTGTTTTCATATCTGGCCAGTATGAGAGTAATATATCATATCATTGTGAATTTCCAAAGCTCATATTGTATTGAAAACGTCAAAGAGTAAGTGTGGGGATGGGAAGTATATATGCATAAAATGATGTGTATGTGTAGTATGTTATTAATACATATATAGTACTTTTTGGCCTTAGATATATTGTTTGTCTTGACAATAAGTATGGAGCATTAAGCCTTTAGATAAGTGCTTGCAGTATAGAAATCATTAGAATAAAAATAACGTGAAATAAATAAATTGTTTAGAGAATATGGCGGATGAAAGAGGGGAGAATGCTATACAAGGAGAGGGAGTCGTAACACTGAAAAACATGTAGATAATGTTTCAGAAAGATCAGTGTATTCATCTCGTCTTAATAATAATACCACGTTTGTACCTGAAGAAATTCGTAGACAAATTGCCATTGAAGTAGGAAAGGCATTTGAAGCCAATATCCTATATCTTCTAGTTGAAATGCAAAATTCTATTGGAATTATGCTAGAAGAAAATTTGAAAAAGAATGAAATGATTGTAGAAAAATCTACAAATAATATGGAAGCAGTGCCAATAACAGTTGAAAAACGTCACTGTACGTATACAGACTTCATGGTTTGTAAACCCTTGCAATTCAAAGGTGAAATTGACCCTTTGGTTAGCCAAAGGTGGATAACAGCCATGGAGACTATCTTCGATACGTGTCATTGCGACCCGTGCGATGAAGTGATGTTCGCGACAAACCAATTTAGTGAAAGAGCTAAAGACTGGTGGGATATGTTTAAGAAGGAGAAGGGGAGAGATAGAATCAGAAGTATGTCATGGGAAGAATTCAAACCAATCTTCCTAAAACATTTTAGTCCTCGTGTTGCAATTGATCGTATCACTGAGGAACTTCTTCATATGCGTCAAGGCAATGAGACTGTGGATGAAATATTTGGAATATTCTATGATAAAGCAAAGTTTTGCCCTTCGCTTTTCACTTCTGAAGAAATGTGGATGACTCGATTTCATCTCATTCTTAAAACAGAATTAGAGAATTATTTCTCCATCAAAATGTGGAAGTCTTGATGAGCTTCTTAATTGGCTCATGAACGAGAAATGGAACTAAAAAGACAAGCAGAAAGAGATGGAAAACGGAAGGCTGAGGCTGTGATTCCTGCAGCACCAACAAAGAAAGCAAAATTTTTAAAATCTGTTAAAGGGTTTGGCTCAATCAAGGAGTCTGGCAACTGCCAATTCTGTGGGAAGAGATATCTGGGAGAATGTCGTTATAAGAGCCCAATTTGTTATAAATGTGGGAAACCAGGGCATACCACACCATAGTGTATGAGCCCTGTAAACTTATGTTATAATTGTTATAAGCCGGGTCATATGAGAAATGATTGTCCAGAGTCGAAAACAAGAGTTGCCAAGATGGTAGAAGGATTGAGAGCAGTTGAGAATGTGAAACAGTTGGAAGCTCCAAAACCACGAGGCCGGGCTTTTCAAATCACTGCTGAAGAAGCAAAGGTTGAACCTGATGTCGTCATATGTACCTTTCTAGTCATTTCCTCCCTGCATATGTTTTATTTGATTCTGGAGCTAGTAGATCTTTGTATCTATAAAGTTTGCATGCCATAGTTCTTTTGTTAGAAGTAAATTGGTACATGTGTTAGAAGTTGACATTGCTAGCGATAAAAGTTTCTCCGTATCCGAAATATGTCGAAACTGTAAAGTAAATATTCAAGGAGAGGAATACAATATCGACTTAATTCCAATAGAGTTAAGGGAATTTGATGTAATTATTGGGATGGATGGTTGTCCCAGCATCACGCGTTGATAATTTGCAATCAAAAGATTGTTCAATTTATGTCGCCAATGGGAGAACAAATCTGTATCTACGGAGAAAGGAAGAGTAACATAATTGTATGCTCAATGGCAAAAGCTAAAAATTATATACGACATGGTCATCAAGCGTTTCTAGCCTACGTGGTTGATAAAGAAATGAAAGAGAAGAAACTTGATGAAGTCCCTATAGTTAAAGAATTCCCAGACGTTTTTTCTGACAAGCTTCCAGGTGTTCCACCAATAGGGAAATCGAATTCAAAATTGATTTAGTTCCTGGAGCTAAACCTATTGCTAAATCACCGTATCGATTATCACCCAATGAGATGAAAGAATTGATGTCTCAGCTCCAAGATATGTTGGATAAAGGTTTCATTCGCCCAAGTGTTTCACCTTGGGGCGCGCCTATTGTTCGTTAGAAAGAAGGACGGTAGTATGGGTATGTGCATTGATTACCGTGAATTGAATAAGGTGACCATCAAGAATAGGTACCCTTTGCCTAGAATTGATGATCTTTTTGACCAACTACAAGGCGTTAGCTGGTTTTCAAAGATCGATTTAAGTTCAGGTTATCATCAAGTTAAGGTATGAGAAGAAGATGTACCTAAGACTGCTTTTCGTACTCGTTATGGGCATTATGAATTTGTTGTGATGCCATTTGGTCTAACAAATGCTCCAGCGTTTTTCATGGATCTCATGAATCGAATATGTAAGCCTATGCTTGATCGTTTTGTCATCATCTTTATCGATGATATTCTCATCTATTCACGAACCGAAGAAGATCACGCTCGACATCTTCGTGAGGTTCTCAATGTACTAAGAAAATAGAAGTTATATGCAAAATTTTCTAAATGTGCATTCTGGCTTTGGGAAGTCAAATTCTTGGGTCATGTGGTGAATGTGGAGGGTATTTTGGTGGATCCCACTAAAATAGAGACTATTATGAAATGGTCACCTCCTAAAACCCCAACTGAAGTCAAAAGCTTTCTGGGTTTAGCTGGTTATTACCGGCGTTTTATTCAGGATTTCTCGGAAATAGCTTCCCCATTGACAAAGCTAACTCGAAAGAATTCCAAATTTGAATGGAACCAAGAACAAGAAAAGGCATTTCAAATTTTGAAAGAAAAGTTAACTAAATCTCCGGTCTTGGCACTACGGAAGGAACTGAAGATTTTGTAGTTTATTTTGATGCCTCATGTGTAGGATTGGGTTGTGTTCTATGCAAAGAGGGAAGGTAATAGCTTACGTTTCACGTCAGTTGAAGTCACATGAAGCAAATTATCCAACCCATGATCTTCAGCTGGCAGCAGTTGTATTTGCGTTGAAAATTGGAGGCATTACTTGTATGGTACGAAGTGCTCTATATACACTGATCATAAAAGTCTGAAATATTCTTTGACCAGAAAGAATTGAATATGAGGCAACGAAGATGGTTAGAACTGATCAAGGACTATGACTGTGAGATACTTTATCATCCGGGTAAAGCTAACGTTGTAGCTGATGCTTTAAGCCGGAAGGAGAGTTACACTCCAATTAAAGTAAAGTCATATAAACTGATTGTATATACAGACTTGTTTGGTCAAATTAAATTTGCACAATCAGAGGCATTGAAAGATGAAAATTTAAAACGTGAAAGGATTATTGGTCAAATCCATCTACTTGAGAAGAATAATAAAGGAATTAAAGTTCGTTTTGGACGAATTTGGATTCCTTGGACTTGTAAAGTCAAAACAATGATTCTTGATGAGGCGCATAAATCAAAGTACTCAATTCATCTAGGTGCAACCAAGATATATAACGATTTAAAGAAAGAGTATTGGTGGCCTGGAATGAAAAGAGATATTTCGAAATATGTGGAAAAATGCTTGACTTGCTTACAAGTCAAAGCTGAACATCAAAAGCCATATGGTAAAATGCAACCACTAGAAATTTCATTATGGAAGTGGGAGCATCTTACGATGGATCTGGTGACGAAGCTTCCTAAAACTGCCAAAGGATACAATGCAATATGGGTAATCGTCGACCGTTTGACAAAAAGTGTTGACTTATACCTATTCTTTCACTATTCGTCTGAACGAATGGCGGAGGTATATGTTAATGAGGTGGTATCAAGGCATGGCGTGCCAAGATCTATTGTATCAGATAGAGACACACGTTTAACTTCAAGATTTTGGAGAAAATTTCAAGAAGGAATGGGCACTAAATTGTTAATCAGCACAACATATCACCCACAGACAGATGGGCAAAGTGAGAGAACGATTCAAACTCTTGAAGACATGCTACGTCCATGTATTATTGATTTTGGTGGTAGTTGGGACAAATATTTGCCATTAGCAGAGTTCTCTTATAATAATAATTACCATTCGAGCATTGAAATGCCCCCGTTTGAAATATTATATGGTAGAAAGTGCCGCATTCCTGTATGTTGAGGAGAGGTCGGTCAAAGAGAACTTGCTAATAAAGAAGTGGTGGAGGCAACGAATGAAAAGATTGATCAAATCAGAGCGCATTTAAAAGCGGCTCAGGATCGACAAAAGTCATATGCTGATAAACGTAGACGACCAATTGAATTTCAAGTGGAGACTATGTTATGTTGAAAGTCTCTCCATGGAAATGGGTGATTCGTTTTCGTAAACGTGGCAAGTTAAGCCCACGGTTTATTGGTCCGTTTAAAATTATTGCTCGTGTGGGGCAAGTGGCATATTGTCTGGAACTACCTGACGAATTAAACGGAATACATAACACATTTCATGTGTCATATTTACGAAAATGCCTGGCTGACGAAACAATATACGTGTCGTTGAATGAGGTAGAGGTGGATGAAAAACTTAACTATATAGAAAAGCCGGTGGCGATTCTTGATCGTAAAGTTAAACAATTACGAAATAAAGAAATAAGACAAGTAAAAGTACAATGGAAACATCGACGTGGTTCTGATACCACGTGGGAAGCCGAGGATGAAATGAAGATATATTACCTCGAATTATTTGAGGTATAAATAGGTTTCAAGGACGAAACCTAAATAAGTGGGGGAGAGTTGTAACATCCCGTTTTGTGAATAAAAATAAAATATACAAAACACATATTTCAAATATTGTTAAACGAGTTAGTTTTAAGTCAAACCATTATTGAATTAAATGACGACTAACAAAACGATTAATAATAATAATAAATAATAATAATAATAATAATATATAATAATATAATAATAATAATAATAATAATAATAATATAATAATAATAATAATATAATAATAAGCATGTGCGTTAATGTCCATTTTATTTCGATAAGTATGATAAAATATATTATAATACAACATTGGATAATTATAGGTGATAACTTCAACATTGGATAATTATAGGTGATAACTTCAAATGCAATGGCGGTTGAAAAATATACATATATAATTATTAAAAATTTATGAACAAGCCACGTTGGTAACATTATGCCACTCTTCTTTTAAGTCTTATCTCTCTTTTCCTCTCAACATATATATAAGCAAGCTTCTCATAAAATAGAGAAAAACACTTTCGAAAAGAAACTACAGGGACTTAAGGAATTTATGATCGACTAACTAGCGGCGGTAAGCAGTGGTTAGCAACGACTACTGTTATTAAAGTAAGTACATCGACCCGTAATTAATTTATGTTATATGTTTAACTATATGATATATGATGTTTATATTATGAGTTTGTATAAATTATGTGGAGATGAAACATGTCTAAATACATGTGATATATGTTTATTTATTATGACAAACGATTATGGAGAAAATGATTTGTATGTTTACGGGTCCAAGTATGAGTATTAATAGTTTAAAGAGAAGTTAATATATGTAAGGATTTCGGGTGTTGAAATCCCAAGGGGTTCGGGTGTTGAACTCCACATATATATATAAAGGGGAGTTAAATATATGCAAGGATTTCGGGTTTTGAAATCCCAAGGAGTTCAGGTGTTGAACTCTACATATATAAAAAGATGAGTTAATGATCCTCAATGGTTAAAAATAAAGCCATAAGGAATTCGGGTGTTGAATTCCATAGAAGTAAAGATGAAAGTGAATAAAGATTTGAATGTTAATTTTCAATGAATAAAAATATGTTTTTGAAAATAAAAAGATGTACTTACTTAGCGAAAGCTAATAAAAAATATTTTTAATGTTTTCAGGAAAAGCACCAATAAATGGTTAAAACTTCTTGGATGAGACTGAACTGACGATGGAACCCTGCTCTTGTTTAATATTTAATATAATAAATATTGTCATAAAAGTTTATAAAACGTTCATGTTTTCTTGTAATAGTTATATATGTAGTATAAAATGATATGTCACCACGAGTGACAAATTTTGTTGTGAACTGGGACCTAAACTCTGATATATGTGGTGAAAATATTTTAAAAAAATTGGTGTGTTTCAAGTTGGTATCAGAGCTAGGTTTGAGAGATTTAAGTATAAAAAAAATACTTAGACTCAAACCATAAAGTGCTACTGATATTAAAATGAGGGGGTTCAATCCAGAAGCGATCCAAGGAAGCAGATAAATCGGGAGTTTGTATTGGTGCTTCATGAAAATATATGAGAAAATATATATACACTGAAATTTGTATGTTTGAGATATGATATGATAGTTGGAAAATTATAATGAGTATAATATATTGTTTTCATATCTGGCCAGTATGAGAGTAATATATCATATCATTGTGAATTTCCAAAGCTCATATTGTATTGAAAACGTCAAAGAGTAAGTGTGGGGATGGGAAGTATATATGCATAAAATGATGTGTATGTGTAGTATGTTATTAATACATATATAGTACTTTTTGGCCTTAGATATATTGTTTGTCTTGACAATAAAGTATGGAGCATTAAGCCTTTAGATAAGTGCTTGCAGTATAGAAATCATTAGAATAAAAATAACGTGAAATAAATAAATTGTTTAGAGAATATGGCGGATGAAAGAGGGGAGAATGCTATACAAGGAGAGGGAAGTCGTAACACTGAAAAACATGTAGATAATGTTTCAGAAAGATCAGTGTATTCATCTCGTCTTAATAATAATACCACGTTTGTACCTGAAGAAATTCGTAGACAAATTGCCATTGAAGTAGGAAAGGCATTTGAAGCCAATATCCTATATCTTCTAGTTGAAATGCAAAATTCTATTGGAATTATGCTAGAAGAAAATTTGAAAAAGAATGAAATGATTGTAGAAAAATCTACAAATAATATGGAAGCAGTGCCAATAACAGTTGAAAAACGTCACTGTACGTATACAGACTTCATGGTTTGTAAACCCTTGCAATTCAAAGGTGAAATTGACCCTTTGGTTAGCCAAAGGTGGATAACAGCCATGGAGACTATCTTCGATACGTGTCATTGCGACCCGTGCGATGAAGTGATGTTCGCGACAAACCATTTAGTGAAAGAGCTAAAGACTGGTGGGATATGTTTAAGAAGGAGAAGGGGAGAGATAGAATCAGAAGTATGTCATGGGAAGAATTCAAACCAATCTTCCTAAAACATTTTAGTCCTCGTGTTGCAATTGATCGTATCACTGAGGAACTTCTTCATATGCGTCAAGGCAATGAGACTGTGGATGAAATATTTGGAATATTCTATGATAAAGCAAAGTTTTGCCCTTCGCTTTTCACTTCTGAAGAAATGTGGATGACTCGATTTCATCTCATTCTTAAAACAGAAATTAGAGAATTTATTTCTCCATCAAAATGTGGAAGTCTTGATGAGCTTCTTAATTGGCTCATGAACGAGAAATGGAACTAAAAAGACAAGCAGAAAGAGATGGAAAACGGAAGGCTGAGGCTGTGATTCCTGCAGCACCAACAAAGAAAGCAAAATTTTTAAAATCTGTTAAAGGGTTTGGCTCAATCAAGGAGTCTGGCAACTGCCAATTCTGTGGGAAGAGATATCTGGGAGAATGTCGTTATAAGAGCCCAATTTGTTATAAATGTGGGAAACCAGGGCATACCACACCATAGTGTATGAGCCCTGTAAACTTATGTTATAATTGTTATAAGCCGGGTCATATGAGAAATGATTGTCCAGAGTCGAAAACAAGAGTTGCCAAGATGGTAGAAGGATTGAGAGCAGTTGAGAATGTGAAACAGTTGGAAGCTCCAAAACCACGAGGCCGGGCTTTTCAAATCACTGCTGAAGAAGCAAAGGTTGAACCTGATGTCGTCATATGTACCTTTCTAGTCAATTTCCTCCCTGCATATGTTTTATTTGATTCTGGAGCTAGTAGATCTTTGTATCTATAAAGTTTGCATGCCATAGTTCTTTTGTTAGAAGTAAATTGGTACATGTGTTAGAAGTTGACATTGCTAGCGATAAAAGTTTCTCCGTATCCGAAATATGTCGAAACTGTAAAGTAAATATTCAAGGAGAGGAATACAATATCGACTTAATTCCAATAGAGTTAAGGGAATTTGATGTAATTATTGGGATGGATTGGTTGTCCCAGCATCACGCGTTGATAATTTGCAATCAAAAGATTGTTCAATTTATGTCGCCAATGGGAGAACAAATCTGTATCTACGGAGAAAGGAAGAGTAACATAATTGTATGCTCAATGGCAAAAGCTAAAAATTATATACGACATGGTCATCAAGCGTTTCTAGCCTACGTGGTTGATAAAGAAATGAAAGAGAAGAAACTTGATGAAGTCCCTATAGTTAAAGAATTCCCAGACGTTTTTTCTGACAAGCTTCCAGGTGTTCCACCAATAAGGGAAATCGAATTCAAAATTGATTTAGTTCCTGGAGCTAAACCTATTGCTAAATCACCGTATCGATTATCACCAATGAGATGAAAGAATTGATGTCTCAGCTCCAAGATATGTTGGATAAAGGTTCATTCGCCCAAGTGTTTCACCTTGGGGCGCGCCTATTGTTCGTTAGAAAGAAGGACGGTAGTATGGGTATGTGCATTGATTACCGTGAATTGAATAAGGTGACCATCAAGAATAGGTACCCTTTGCCTAGAATTGATGATCTTTTTGACCAACTACAAGGCGTTAGCTGGTTTTCAAAGATCGATTTAAGTTCAGGTTATCATCAAGTTAAGGTATGAGAAGAAGATGTACCTAAGACTGCTTTTCGTACTCGTTATGGGCATTATGAATTTGTTGTGATGCCATTTGGTCTAACAAATGCTCCAGCGTTTTTCATGGATCTCATGAATCGAATATGTAAGCCTATGCTTGATCGTTTTGTCATCATCTTTATCGATGATATTCTCATCTATTCACGAACCGAAGAAGATCACGCTCGACATCTTCGTGAGGTTCTCAATGTACTAAGAAAATAGAAGTTATATGCAAAATTTTCTAAATGTGCATTCTGGCTTTGGGAAGTCAAATTCTTGGGTCATGTGGTGAATGTGGAGGGTATTTTGGTGGATCCCACTAAAATAGAGACTATTATGAAATGGTCACCTCCTAAAACCCCAACTGAAGTCAAAAGCTTTCTGGGTTTAGCTGGTTATTACCGGCGTTTTATTCAGGATTTCTCGGAAATAGCTTCCCCATTGACAAAGCTAACTCGAAAGAATTCCAAATTTGAATGGAACCAAGAACAAGAAAAGGCATTTCAAATTTTGAAAGAAAAGTTAACTAAATCTCCGGTCTTGGCACTACCGGAAGGAACTGAAGATTTTGTAGTTTATTTTGATGCCTCATGTGTAGGATTGGGTTGTGTTCTATGCAAAGAGGGAAGGTAATAGCTTACGTTTCACGTCAGTTGAAGTCACATGAAGCAAATTATCCAACCCATGATCTTCAGCTGGCAGCAGTTGTATTTGCGTTGAAAATTTGGAGGCATTACTTGTATGGTACGAAGTGCTCTATATACACTGATCATAAAAGTCTGAAATATTTCTTTGACCAGAAAGAATTGAATATGAGGCAACGAAGATGGTTAGAACTGATCAAGGACTATGACTGTGAGATACTTTATCATCCGGGTAAAGCTAACGTTGTAGCTGATGCTTTAAGCCGGAAGGAGAGTTACACTCCAATTAAAGTAAAGTCATATAAACTGATTGTATATACAGACTTGTTTGGTCAAATTAAATTTGCACAATCAGAGGCATTGAAAGATGAAAATTTAAAACGTGAAAGGATTATTGGTCAAATCCATCTACTTGAGAAGAATAATAAAGGAATTAAAGTTCGTTTTGGACGAATTTGGATTCCTTGGACTTGTAAAGTCAAAACAATGATTCTTGATGAGGCGCATAAATCAAAGTACTCAATTCATCTAGGTGCAACCAAGATATATAACGATTTAAAGAAAGAGTATTGGTGGCCTGGAATGAAAAGAGATATTTCGAAATATGTGGAAAAATGCTTGACTTGCTTACAAGTCAAAGCTGAACATCAAAAGCCATATGGTAAAATGCAACCACTAGAAATTTCATTATGGAAGTGGGAGCATCTTACGATGGATCTGGTGACGAAGCTTCCTAAAACTGCCAAAGGATACAATGCAATATGGTAATCGTCGACCGTTTGACAAAAAGTGTTGACTTTATACCTATTCTTTCACTATTCGTCTGAACGAATGGCGGAGGTATATGTTAATGAGGTGGTATCAAGGCATGGCGTGCCAAGATCTATTGTATCAGATAGAGACACACGTTTAACTTCAAGATTTTGGAGAAAATTTCAAGAAGGAATGGGCACTAAATTGTTAATCAGCACAACATATCACCCACAAACCGATGGGCAAAGCGAGAGAACGATTCAAACTCTCGAAGACATGCTACGTGCATGTATTATTGATTTTGGTGGTAGTTGGGACAAATATTTGCCATTAGCAGAGTTCTCTTATAATAATAATTACCATTCGAGCATTGAAATGCCCCCGTTTGAAATATTATATGGTAGAAAGTGCCGCATTCCTGTATGTTGAGGAGAGGTCGGTCAAAGAGAACTTGCTAATAAAGAAGTGGTGGAGGCAACGAATGAAAAGATTGATCAAATCAGAGCGCATTTAAAAGCGGCTCAGGATCGACAAAAGTCATATGCTGATAAACGTAGACGACCAATTGAATTTCAAGTGGGAGACTATGTTATGTTGAAAGTCTCTCCATGGAAATGGGTGATTCGTTTTCGTAAACGTGGCAAGTTAAGCCCACGGTTTATTGGTCCGTTTAAAATTATTGCTCGTGTGGGGCAAGTGGCATATTGTCTGGAACTACCTGACGAATTAAACGGAATACATAACACATTTCATGTGTCATATTTACGAAAATGCCTGGCTGACGAAACAATATACGTGTCGTTGAATGAGGTAGAGGTGGATGAAAAACTTAACTATATAGAAAAGCCGGTGGCGATTCTTGATCGTAAAGTTAAACAATTACGAAATAAAGAAATAAGACAAGTAAAAGTACAATGGAAACATCGACGTGGTTCTGATACCACGTGGGAAGCCGAGGATGAAATGAAGATATATTACCTCGAATTATTTGAGGTATAAATAGGTTTCAAGGACGAAACCTAAATAAGTGGGGGAGAGTTGTAACATCCCGTTTTGTGAATAAAAATAAAATATACAAAACACATATTTCAAATATTGTTAAACGAGTTAGTTTTAAGTCAAACCATTATTGAATTAAATGACGACTAACAAAACGATTAATAATAATAATAATAATAATAATAATAATAATAATAATAATATAATAATAATATAATAATAATAATAATAATAATAATAATAATAATAATAATAATAATAAGCATGTGCGTTAATGTCCATTTTATTTCGATAAGTATGATAAAATATATTATAATACAACATTGGATAATTATAGGTGATAACTTCAACATTGGATAATTATAGGTGATAACTTCAAATGCAATGGCGGTTGAAAAATATACATATATAATTATTAAAAATTTATGAACAAGCCACGTTGGTAACATTATGCCACTCTTCTTTTAAGTCTTATCTCTCTTTTCCTCTCAACATATATATAAACAAGCTTCTCATAAAATAGAGAAAAACACTTTCGAAAAGAAACTACAGGGACTTAAGGAATTTATGATCGACTAACTAGCGGCGGTAAGCAGTGGTTAGCAACGACTACTGTTATTAAAGTAAGTACATCGACCCGTAACTAATTTATGTTATATGTTTAACTATATGATATATGTTGTTTATATTATGAGTTTGTATAAATTATGTGGAGATGAAACATGTCTAAATACATGTGATATATGTTTATTTATTATGACAAACGATTATGGAGAAAATGATTTGTATGTTTACGGGTCCAAGTATGAGTATTAATAGTTTAAAGAGAAGTTAATATATGTAAGGATTTCGGGTTTTGAAATCCCAAGAGGTTCAGGTGAACTCCACATATATATAAAAGGAGAGTTAAATATATGCAAGGATTTCGGGTTTTGAAGTCCCAAAGAATTTAGGTGTTAAACTCCACATATATAAAAATATGAGTTAATGATCCTCAATGGTTAAAAATAAAGTCATAAGGAACTCGGGTGTTGAATTTCATAGAAGTAAAGAGGATTAAGTGAATAAAGATTTTGAATGTTAATTTCCAATGAATAAAAATATGTTTTTGAAAATAAAAAGATGTACTTACTTAGCGAAAGCTAATAAAAAATATTTTTAATGTTTTCAGGAAAAACACCAATAAATGGTTAAAACTTTTTGGATGAGACTAGACTGACGAAGGAACCCTACTCTTGGTTAATATTTAATATAATAAATATTGTCATAAAAGTTTATAAAACGTTCATGTTTTCTTGTAATAGTTATATATGTAGTATAAAATGATATGTCACCACGAGTGACAAATTTTGTTATGAATTGGGACCTAATTCTGATATATTTGGTGAAAATATTTTAAAAAATAATTGGTGTGTTTCAATATGATACAGATGAGTTTTAAATATTGAAACATAAAAACTATATTATGTCTTGCACATTAGCTCAATAATTATAATAAGTAATCTAAAAAATATAGGAAACGAAAAAGTTATATGAAAAACAAATTATATTTATACGGTGATCACATACCATGGGAAAGGAATTAAAACTCAAATGTATGGAATTGAAATTTGTATAGGAGTTTTGTAATTGAGGAAAATAATATGTATTTGAGCTCACTTGACTCTATCGTTGAACAATGGTCGGAAATATGTGAGCCTTTCACCATCGACTATTTATTTAAAGAAATATATTTTCAAAATAAAAACACAACTAAGCCATTTTTAATACTAGTTATATACATTTTTTCCTGAAATTTTCTAAAATATACGAATTCGTCATAATCTATTTTAGAATTTTCGTTTTCGAGCTAAAACAATAATAACTCCTTTAACGTTACAAACAATGTCGTTATGGATCAAATTGTATTGTTTTTATGGATGGTTTATAAAGTAGCATATTTGGATAGGGATTGTGTGCTTGCTAACAAACTTCATGGAAGATTATTTCGACAAGGTAGCCTTTATGGTCTCGTCATGTTTAATGAAGGTGATGTGGTGTTGCCTTTATAGTCTTGTCTTTAGTGATTATGTTATCCCGATTCTTTCAACTCGTCTTTCATTATTCTAATCCTGAAAGTGCCGATCGTTGTTGATCGAGTATTTTAGGCATGTTAATTTGTTTGGGGTTAAATATAAGATGGTTGCAAGGATTTTCGCTAATAGAATAACTTACGTGATGGACTCGATGTTTGGTAAAGAAAAATCTACGATTCTAAAGGGTCGATAGATTTTAGATGGTCCCTTAATAATAATGATCTTATGGATTCGATTATGAAAAAGAAAAGAAAGCAATGATTTTCAAAATTGATTTTCAAAAGGCGTATGATTCTATGAGTTGGGATTATTTGAAGTCTACAAGAACATTTACAACCCATCTATCATTCTTATTCATATAATTACAATAAAAACTACTGTTTTTTCTCTCTTATTTTATAAAAATAATATTTTCTATACTTTTATCATTACTTTTCTTTTTCTTTTATTCACAACCACTTAAAATATAAAAAATTATAGGAGTTTGAATAATATTTTCTCAAAAAACAAATTAACACTAAATTTTTTCTCTACTTCTCTCATAATCACTTATAAAAGCATTCACATTAGCCTTCTCATCTTTATATTTACACTAAAAACATTATTTTTTTACTCTCTTTCAATTAAATAGTACACTTATATATCTTTATCGCTATGTTTTCTCTATTTTTCACTTGTAACCACTTTTAAAAATAGTAAAAAGTTTATGAGGTTGTACCCTCAAATATAAAGAATCACAATACAATGTAGTTTAGAAAACTTATGAAGGAACATTACGCCGGGATAAAAGGAGACATGAAAGTGAAAAACAAGAAAAGCATAAAAAATATCAACTAGCGGAGGATTCATAACTTGCAACAATGGTTTGGAGAAAGGACAAAATGTAAAAAACATGTAAAAATGACAAAAAAAAACACCACCCAAAGAACTTAAAAAATAACGAGGCCTAGGAAAAAAGTAATATTAGAATAAGTAAAAGAGGTGGAAGAGTTGAGAGAGGAAGCCAAATAGTCCATCGAGAACCTGAGTGCGATCAAGATATAAAAGTTGGTTGTGGAATTCAAAATGTTAAAGTTGTTGAACAAGAAAGCCAAGTACTCGAACCGCCTTACATAGATTAGAAAGTAATGGTGTTTGTATGTTTTACTTTTTTCTCTTTATTAAGTATTGTGTGACTATTTAAATTAGTATAAATAATATTCTTTTGATTGCACTTTTGTGTTATAATTTGTTATAAAAATATACTTTTAATCACAAAGAATCTAAAACATATAACAATAACCATACTACAAAAAATTAAAAAAAAAATGTCCACATAATTTGCTTACATGTCTATTTTTGACACATAGATTGTACATGTCAGGAAAATAGAGTTTACATATATGCCACATAAGTAATAAATAGGCTATCATAAGTTATGTCACAATTTTATTCACATTTAACATAAAAAACGTTAAGGGTTTTTTGTGGGAAAAACTAAAATATGTTGTTTTTTTATGGTATTTACCATTTTTAAAATTCAAAAATCAATATTTTTTAAGGTAAGATTTGAATTATATACAGTTAATTTTCTGCTAATGCCTGTTTAAAAGTTAGGTAACTGTATATTTCGTGTTATCATGCACTGTAATGTTCAACCACCTTTTATTGAACGACAAATGTACGACCCTGCTTCGGATAATAGGTGTTATTTTAATCGGGTCCATATATCCGTTTCCCAGCCGGGACTGCCCGCAACCCCTACAGGAGGACTGAACATTTTGCTTAGAGTGAGACTTGAACCTATGACCACCTTTTTATTTACATGTTATGGATATCTCACCTTAACCAGTTAAACTAAAAATCATTAATGAATGTTCAGCCAGCTGCTAATAACTTTTAGGTTTTGTTTAATATAATATCATTAAATAAAACAATTTAAACATTGCAGTGTTCAGTTAACAACTTAACATCAATATCATGTTAAAGATCAGAAATTGTCATTTTTGCTTGACCACCCCCTTTAACTATATCTTTTAAGCCTTTCACTCTCCAAAACCTTTAATCTTCAGACAGTTTGTTCATATTTTGCCCGGAACTTAGCCGAATATGACCGGAAACTAGACGGAAGCTTTGGAACTTAACAAACAGTACAAGATTTTTGAGTGTGTATGTCAAGATGGATTCGGTTGGGTTGGAGGACGCGTGTTAGAAATGGAGCACAACAAGAACAACTCATTCATTCACTTCAATAATCTTATGAGTAATATTACTTCGAGGTTATTCGACACTCTTATGTTAAGTTATCAAGAAGTCTGACTGAATAAAAGATAATTTTTACATTAATCAAACATGTTTTTTAAAAAGTAACCTACTTAAAAGCTCCAAGAATCATTAAAAGTTGTTTTTTAAGTGACCATACTTGTTTATGATGTAAAATTTTCTAGATTTTGTACAAGTTATTATTATCCCGTAAAGCTAACCCGTATATCAATTTTGGGTCCATATGGGTCTTTCATAATGACCTCATGGGTCATGTTGAACATCAGGAAATTTAAGAATAGATCAAAATGGGTTGAACTAAAACAAGTGAGATTAACAACGGATCAAGATGGGCCGAATTAAAACTAGAAATGGATCGCAATGGGTTGTAAGGTGGTTTGTCGAGCAACCTAACGTTTTGCTCGGTGTTATTTTAATCCGTTTTTAACACCATAACGTGATCAAAACTCACTACTTACAAGTCACGACTACAAGCTTCCAATCACCAGCTATACTCCCGATGCTGTTAAATTGAGAGAGAGAGAAAGAGAGAGAGAGAGAGAGGGAGAAAAAAAATATGATGTGAATGATACACTTATCATGTAAATGCACAAACGAAACGTCATTAAAACAAAAATTGTGATTCCAAATGACCTATTTTGCGTACGAGTATGCCCATCGATCAAATTAAACTAATGATAACGCAAACAAAGAAAATGGATCCATCTTGACCCACACTACTCATCCTGACCCGAATCATTTCTAACCCAACACCTTGCCCACCCCAGCCTGCTCATTTTGTCAGTTGTGATCAAATGTATGATTTTGTTAAAAATGAAGAATTTTGTATTTTTTCAATCCGACACGGTCCGTCTTGACCCGAACCCGTTCTGACCCAAACCCGCCCTGACCCGAACCCGCCCTGACCCGAACCCGCCCTGACCCGAACCCGCCCTGACCCGAACCCATCTTGACCCGCCACCCGACCCAACCCGTCCATTTTGCCAGGTGTAGTTATTATGATGTAAAAACAATATAACCGAATTTAGTAGAGGTGTACATTATCAAATAAAAATCAGAAGTTGGTTTAGCATATACCAACTGTAATCCAAAGAAAATTAGCTCTATAAATTCAAGTGCCTCATTTACATAACAATTGGAAAATTTGAGGCACCAATTCCTACACCTATTCCAAAAATCTTTCAACTTAAACCACTTCTACATACCATCTATGTATATAATCCACAATGGTTGCTACTACCACTACAACAAAAAGCTTCACTTGAAGAACAATAAGCCTTTTCATGGTTATGTAATCTATAAGGCGGGTTACCCGTTTCATAAGATCTCAAAAACAATCTTTTCTCCTCATCCCCTTCCTCGACGAATCTCGTGTGGGCCCTACTTCTTGAAAGCCTGTGACGCGAGACTGTATTGTGTGAGAGGTAATCATGAGGAGTGTAAAGGGTGTTGAAGATGGATGAAATCGGATCAGTGTTGTTGTCGGTATAGTCAACTGTGCTAAATGAGTCACGGGTGCTTTCAGTAGTGAAAGATGCATCATCTGAGCTTGTGAATATTGACCAGTCACTAGATGTGACATCTGAAAAGTCAACTTTTGATGGTCTTGTGTGATTGTGATGGTTTTCATTCAAACCATCTTGAAAATAAGTTGACTCTTGTTGGTGATACAAGGTTGACTTTGGCGGTTTTGACTTTGTATAGCTGGAAGTTTGGTTTTTGGAGTGTTTCCGGCTGTAAATTCTTGCGGGACGAGGGGATGATCTACAAGAAACATCAAAGATTTTATGTAAAACCTGGAAAATGGCAATAGGTTCTGGTCAAATCAGTAACTTCTGCGATTGCAGAAACGGATCAGTTGACCCGAAATACTTTTTTGCCACAATCTTAAGTTTATTTTATAAACAATTGTGTGTCAAATAGTGTTTATAAAGATTGTTTAGTTTCAATAACAATGTAACTTTTTTGAATCAAATGATTAAGTAAATTTTAAGCTTTAAAAGTACACTATGTGTGACTTTTCCTTTTATGCCACTTTTTAATTGATTTTACATGAGAAAAATAACTCCAACCGACCCTTTAATAAGTAAACGGATCAATATTAGATTGCTTACCTCATGTAAAACAATATGTATGCACCTTCTGACATCACTTGGTTCAAAGACGCTCGTTGAACCTACAACTCAGGAAAATGAATTACTGTGGCTCGAAGAATCAAAATACGATAACTAGTTGATTAAACATACGGATAGGTAACTAATTTCACATTTATTTGAATAATCAGTATGCTATACGACTATGAGGAAGAAATTACCTGAGAATCATCTATTTTCAACCAATTGCCTTGAAGATCTTTCACATATGATATATAGTGACCAGAAAAGGATGCATTCATATTGTCTAAGTGCACAACAACACCATAAAGCAAGTATAATGGAGGGATGTCATCTTTTCCGGTCATAAACGGGATCATGTCCAACATTTCAGGATAGGTGATGCACTTATTTAACTTTCCATAACTGCCCTCCTGATAATAACCGAAACAGTAGATTAAAACCTTTTAAACTCATATAACCATTTACAGAAACAATGATGTCAAGTTACTCTAAAAATGTTAACTTTCCAAATTGGGATGCAACATGTACAATATGGCATGTATGCATGCCATTAATGGAAAGTTATATAATGCAAAAAATGTAGTCATACCTGAAATCTCTTCAATACAATTGTCAATATATTTGGAGCCTCATGTACAGCCAATTGCTTTCGTGCCCGAACATAAGCAGCACACCTTCAAAATAAAATAACTAAGCAGACCGCTACTTTTCAATGTATACACATCATGCATGACTGATAAATATATAGAGATTTCAATATAAAGTATCAACAAACCTTCCACATCTATACATATTTTCTCCATCCAAATCTTCTGGGCTTGTAAATTGGGCTAGTGCGTCTTCTAGAGACTCGACCCTCCCATATATCTCTAGTGTAAGGTCCATAAAGTTTTCATATTTATCCGATTCATGATGACATTTCAGACATTTGACCTAGTATTCAAAAAAAAGTTTTTTAGTCAACTTGAAAGGACAAAAAGAACACACCCACATACACATATAGATGGTATGTTTTTTTTTTAAATTAACCCATAAAAAAAATGCAAAGGCGTTTCACCTTTGACCGGAGTTGACCCCCAAAAGTATGTTGAATGAAGGTTGTTTCTTGCAATTTAGGATCAACTGCATCCTCCCCACCCAAACCTTCCAAACATATAGATTGCATTGTGGTGATCAGAAGCCTAAAAATAGAAACACAACAAACAGAACTAGTATTAGTATGTAAAAGAATTCACAGTCAACAACGTTATTCCAAGATTACAAAAATGTTGTTTAAAAGCATTGGTTAACCTCAAAAATTCATGAGCGTCTTCTTGACTCCCGTCACCAATTGGGTAATTAACACTTCGCATGTGCAAAAGAATGTTGCTAAGAGACAATGGCTCGCCACTTAACATTGTTACATAGCGTTCAAGTTCACACATTAGGCACCAACTTTTTGCACAACCTAATGTAAAAACAGGATAATGAATAACAAAGGAATCTGTGAAATTATAGTCCAAATCTACTTGAAATGAGAGAATGAAAAGTATTAATTACATGTTCTTGAATGTGATCTATGAAGCAAATAGATAGTCAAAGGCTTTGTAGACATCAAGCACTGCATCACAGCATTTGCATAGCAGCTACAAGAAACACAGTTAATAAGGATTATACGCGTTCCAAAATGAGATAAACTAATTATTGAGATAAATGTAAAATTACCTAACTAACCCTAACTTTAAGCACATGATTATCTGACAATGACTCTTTAATTCTAAAAAGAACAATTTGAAAATGTGCATTATGGTAAAGTACCTATTTCCACAATTTAAAAGTCCCCTTGGAGAGAAATCAAAGAGTTCATACTGGAAATACTTCAAAAATTCATCATACGGAAATATCATCTGAAATTGTGAAAAATTATCACTTTAGCAAGATTCAGTATAAAAGAGGAACAGAAATAACTTAATGAATTGGTACTAATAACTTGCTTTTATTTTTTTATGATTGTCACCATTGACCTCCGAAGTGTCCACTCTGCCATGCTTTGTTGACTTTTTTAGACCAATCATCTTCATAAATCCCTTATGAATAATGCCACTGCCTTTCACTTCACTCATTTGTGCAGCATCTGCATCATGTCATACGAAAAATGATATTATTTTAGAGAAATAAAATAAAATAAAATTGAATTATTATCCTGAAACCTACCCAACTCGTCAGCAATTTCGCCTGTATTTTCTGTCCTTGAACATGTTTGATCTTTTGAGAATTCCATTGTAGATTTTGTTAATTTCTGCAATTTGCTTCCAGAAGAATAAGATTTTGATTTTAGCATATTACTATTCTTTGGTGGGCATCTCTCTGTTTCCATATCTAATGATTTTGCACCATTTTGAGTCGATGTTATCAAGTCATGTTGACTGTTTGACCTAATACTCTCGTGTTTTGACCCAACAATATCAGCATCATTCCTTTCTGGAATAACTTCTTTCGAATGACTCCGCTTGGACTGTGGATATAACAATTTAAGCATTAATATCCCATAAAATTATATGAAAATAACAAACTCGTTGAAGATACAGTAAGATAAAAACCTTATGTCTGATATAAGTTTCCTTAATTGGAGTATTATCATATGAGGTAGAACAGGTATCTGGTAATGAATCTAATGGTTCAGTGTCTTCTCTTGTTGAAACTTCCCTATTAAATTTGCTACGATTTTGTTTATCTGATGATTTTGTTTCTGAAATAAGCTTAGAAGATGGTTCAAGTGAATCATTCGAAGCAGATTTATCATGCCCAATATTGGATTCAGAGCAATGGGAATTCATGTTTTCACTTGGTAATACTTGTTCATGAACAGATAATAATTCTTCATTTGATGCAGATTTAGGAGATGAACAACTGCTGTTATGCTCTAATGGTTGGCACTCGTGTTTATGAACTTGCCTCCAATGAAGTATCTGACACTTGCCAGAACTGCATGAATGTAATGAATTATAGGTATAGATATACATGTGAAGAATATCAACATCCTGAAACATACTTTATTAGAGAGGTGTATAGATGTGCATTTTGAAATTGATTTTGGCAGAATCACAAAACAGAATTTCAATCGTATAACTGCTTAGCTGAACAAGCAGCTGATTAACGGCATGTCTGGATGCAAATTTTAAACTCATTATGTGATATTGATAATTCAAATTCAGATAATCAGCTTTGATAATTGGTATAGTGCAGTGAATAGTATTTGGATGTGCTTTATAAGGTTGTAAACACTGCTTTTATTGGTGTTTAATGTTTTGAAAATTGGTTGGTTGATTCTAGTATCAACTGAACTACTCAAAAGACTACTTGAGTCCTATACAATCTTATAATTACGAGTTAAACTACCACTGAAAAATTGCAAAACGAACACCCCGTAAAACTATAAATAGGTAGGTAAGTTTACATTTATGTCAAAAAACAATATTTTCAAACAAACATGATTATTACAACCCTACAGAATCATAATCACTTTTAACCAAACACTCAAAACCTGATCATTGCCACTTAGGTTCATACGAGCATCCAAACACCCTCTAACAAGAATGACTTGACCATAGTTCAGTCAGTATGACATTATTCAAACTTCAATTCAAAGCAAATGAAAAACAACGAACCAATGAATTAAACATACCAGTATCGTACAGCTTTGCAGCGTGAGCAACGTGTGGTGGCAGGACCAAAACATCTAGCACATTCATGGAATCCATTGACGACCTTTGACACAGATACAAGAGGTACATTAATGGCAGCAACCATAGCCTCAGCTCTTAAAGATTCTTCAGCAGCAATCTGAGCAAGAACCCTAATTTTGTCTTTCTTTTTTGAAACCTCACTCCATTTTCCTAACGAAATGTAAGCAATAATCGGTACCACAACGAACACTAAAAACAGACCTAGTAAATCGGTTTCCTTTGGATGGAGCATGTCACCACCAGCATACTCATGTCCAACTTTCACTACCACAAACTATTTTCATCAAATCACCAATCAATTCTTTCCCAAAACTTCCATAGTGATATAGTCACTGCAAATAAGCATAATCAATATAAATCAATTACAAGAACTAAATGCTAAACATGATTGAATACTTGAATTAGAGCATGCATCACACAAATCCAAAATTGAATTGGTGAAAAACAACAAACATAAGTTAAAGCGTCATGATTCTTTAAGTACAAAAATGGCATACATATCTATTTGACCTATTTTTTTTTATTTGAGTTGCCCTTTTTAGAAACAAGAACAGAAATAGGTAACTTCAGTTGGGGGAAATTGAAACCTAAAGAAACAAGCAACAATCTTTCCAAGAACCAGTAAACAATATTAACTAAAATTAACAAATAGTATACTGATTCTCTTTCTTTAGAAACAATGACATATGATTTCACTCATCTGGGGTTACAAATTTGGGGAAAACCTACAGAAATTGACAAATTCGATCAAAACTGAAACAAAAACACAAACCCCAACATGAAGATTTCATAATCGGAAAACCCAGATGAAATCAAGCAACAAAAGCAAGATTCAACTCAAATCAAACGAGGGTTTAAATAAATCCATACCTGTTTAACCGAAGAACAACAAAATCTGAAGAAACGACCTCTTACCCCCCCCCCCCCCCCTCTTTCTTCTGCAAGATGTCACAAACAATGATAAAAAGATTCGTTTTTCCTGTCAATTTTCGAGTGAATACATACAAATTTTGTAACAATAATCAACTCTCTCTCTTTCTCTCTCTTGTGTGTGTGTTTGGAGTGAATAAAAACAAACTTTGTTACTATAATTTACAACACCCATTTGCTCGATAAATTTAGGTGCTTTGTGGAGCTGGCACACAACTAGTGGATAATTTTCTTGAAATGGTGGTGGGGTATGTGATGCAAATACATTGGTTACAAATTTTGTAATAATTTCTGCATCATGTTCTTATAATTGGACCAAGTTTTTATAAAATACTTGTGAAATATGATGTGGATGTGACTTATGGGGGATGATTTTTATGCCAAACTCAAGATTTTCTTTTTATGCGACAATTTAGGGTTGAGTTAAGGAATGGATTTTATTGTTAGGTGGGATTTAGTTTCAAAATGGATATAAGTTTGAAGGAGAAGTAGGAAAGATATGAATGATTATTTAAGGAGATATATTTGTTTTGTAAATTAGAACTAATTAATCGTCATTAAATTAGTACCCCGTGTAATACACGGGTTAAATAAATAAAATATGAAATATAATAATTATAAAACGATATGATTAAAATTGCATATGAGTAATAATATAAGTAATAAACAATAATATCATTATTTTAAAATTTTGTTTTTAAACCCTAATTGCATTGTTTAATAAATATTTTATTGCAAAAGAAACCATTTTAAAAAAATATCAATATTAAAAAATTTGTTATTATAAATTATGTTTTTTTAGTTTTATAAAAAAACCATTTAAAATAACCATTTTAAAATACTTCATATTTTTAAACATGTTTGTTGTTTTAGAATTTTTCTTATTTTTAAACTTTTGTTTATTCAGAAGTTACATTCATAAAAGCATCTTTTTCTTAATTTATCGAAAAACAATTTTTAATCTCAAAAGAAATTACATAATATCATTAGTATTTAAGGTAATTGTTTAATATGAGAAAGAAGCGAGAAAATTAAAATTAGTGTTGGATCAAGAAGAAGGCTGGTGCAACCAAAACCAAATCACTTACACAAATTTTGGTGCTACTTACAAAAGGCTTCCGAAGTCAAATGTGGAGCTTCCGAAGGAAAGTAGAGTTCTTCCGAAGGAAAGTAGAAATCTTCCGAAAACAAAGTAAAAGATCAACTTCCGAAAACAAACTCTACTTCTGAAGTCAAAGTATTTACTTCTGAAGATCATGTCTAATAAGAAGAGATCAAAAGACAACTTCCGAAGTATGAAGAAAAGAAGAAGTCCTCAAGCCTTGGAAGAAGTAGCCTCTTCCAAAGTATAAGTGGTTTTGGAAGTACTTGTTCTTCCGAAGCCATTTAACCTTCGGAAAACACTGCTATGAACCAGTGGACATAAGTATGGTCTCTGACACTCCGCTGCAGACCTCTGATCCTGCATGGCATTTTCTCAAAGGGCCATGTAGTTGACCATACTTTATTCCACTGTTCACCTTTTTATTTTAGTACAAGTTACCAACTTTAGTTGGTGACAAAAGGTAAGTCAGGGACATGTCCTAACTACCATATCTTAGATAAGACTTTATTTAAGATACCTTAAACTATAGCTTTGTAGTATTTGCTTTAATTAGGTGATTCCAGCTGTTATCAAAGTATATCCGGCTGTAGGTAGTATTATATATAATTTCTCATTGTAACTCATAAGATCATGCTTGTAAAGAGTCTTGTAATATTTGAGTTGAGAAGCAATATATGCAAGTACCTTGAAAACTACTTCTTGTGTTTATTACTACTTATTATATTGTTATCAACTCTTAGAGACTTTGCTTTCATCCAAGTGTAGTTCAAGTGAGTTTGAGAGAAAAACCAAGTGTTTAGTGACAAAACATGATCTTGCAATTGGTATCAGAGCTACTAGGCTCTTGATTGTGAGATCTAACCATCCAATCAACCTGTTTTTCACTCTTCTTTACAACTCTCTCAAAATGGACCTAAACAAATCCAAAGTAGAGATGTGAACTATGACTAAAGCTCCCATCATTACTCCTGAAAACTTTAGGTCTTAGAGAAGACAAATGGAAGGCTTCATCAGATACCTAGACAACAAAATATGGTATTCCATTGTCAACGACCCGTATAAACCCAAGGTGGCAGCACCCGGTGGAAACAGTGCCATGATAGAAAAGGTTGTTGAAGATTATTCTGATGAGGACCGGAAGAAGATGGACATTGACAACAATGCAATGACTATTCTTATGATTTTAATACCCAACTCCATTATGGTGGGGTTTGAGCATTGCAAGTTTGTCAAAGAATTGTTTGATGCACTTGCTCAGATGTATTCAAGTTCCAACAACTCCAAGAAGGGCTCACTGAAGCAGCAGTTCGAGAACTTCACCTATATTGCTGGAGAGTCTCTCAGCCAGCAGTATTTCAGGTACATGGATCTTATTTCTTCTCTTTAGTCTGTGAAGATCACTCCTGAACTTAGAGACCTCACAAGAAAGTTCATGAGTGCTCTTCTAAATGAGTGGACATTCTATTGTGTCTCTATCAAGAGGACAGAAATTTTGAACACTTTACTATGACTGAACTTTATGGCATCCTTGATGGATACCATTTAGAGATGGAGAGTAAGAAGGGCCACCAGACAAGCAGACCTCTGAGTCTTCCTGCTAGCAACGCTTTAATGGTTGTTGAAGGCTCAATACCCCCACAACCTCAGCAATAGCTGACATACAACCAGCAGCCATCCTGTTCATCTGGACCTTACATCACTTTCCCTGAGACTCCAAGGTCTCAACAGGCTCAGCACATTTTCTTCCAGGACAGGTGTGCCTTTGTCTCAGGAAGTGAACACTCTAGTGACTTTCAATAATGCTTTGATGATCTAGAGTGATTCAGTCCAGATGATGTAGAGTATGTGGACATTGTCCAACAAATGGCTCTTTTAACCTACAGCGCAAAGAAGTTCTTCAAAAGAACTGGAAGGCAATTCCCTCAGAACCCAACTACCAGCAAGTTTGGGTTTGATAAAACCAAGGCCAAATGTTACAACTGTAACCAACTTGGTCACTTTGCAAGGGAATGCAAGGCTCCCAAATCAAATCCGGGAACCCCACAGGCCTCCACATATCCCTTTACATCAAAACCCACTAGAAAGTCGACTGAAACAGCTACAATGGTTCAAGAAGTCGATTGGAGCTTTATGGTACAAGATGTGACTCCTGCTTAAGCACTCATGGCTAGAACAGATGATAAAAAGGTATATGAACATCTTTGTACTCCTGCTTGTATTGCTAAGGTTAAATTATATCAAGACTACAATATGAAAATTAAATCTGATATTGAGTCTTTAAATGTTTTGAAATCTGATTTTAAAAGTTTGGAAATCTGATTTTGAAAGGGCTGAATCTGACTACCAAAAAAAATTAAAGAGTTAGAGAAAACTGTTTCCTATTAAAACATGAACACACCAATTACAAGACTCAAATAAAGGATTTATATCCAAATTGTCTAAGGCTCAAGCCCAGCTTGTCACCGCTGAGGCTCAAGCCAGGAAGTATGCTATTTATGAGCAGAACGTCCAAGCTATTATTGCATCATCCTCCCTCCAAAATTTGTTATCAAAACAAAGGAGGGTTGGGGACCAATGAAATTGCTCCACCACATTCTTATGAGTCCATAAGACAACCTAGATATGGTACTGAAGAGCAAGAGGTCCCATCTGCTGACCCATCTTCATATGAGTTGAAGAATGATGCAATAATAGAGGCCAACACAGGGAAGGAACAGGTGAATCAACCCACCCTCCTAGTGAAGATCAAATCCTAACCACCAAAGCCAGAAGAAGCAAAGCTAAAGTTGCCAGAAGAACTGCTAAGAAAGTGGCTGAGTCTAAGCTAATGATTGACCCAAAACAAAAGGGTGTATTTATCTCAGCTGGATTCCAAGTGGTAGGTACTTCTGATTCAGGAAAGGAGTGTAGTATCAACACTCCTATCCTACCAAAGGATCAGAAGTTGAGAGGAAAGGTTGTTGACAAAGAGAAAAAGAATAAGAAACAACCACCCACAAGCTCCCAAAAGACTAACATTACATGCATAATGTGTGGTTTGCAAAACCACATGGCTAAAGATTGTTACTACAATCCTGTTAGCACACATTATGTAAATAATGTTAGAAAGGAAGGATTTAGAGAAGGTTTCTCATTTGGACCTTATTAGATGGTCCAAGTGATGAAAAAGGGAAAGTTAGTTTCCGAAGCTAGGTTGTCTTCGGAAGAAAACCCTTCTTCCGAAGGGAAAATGGCTTCGGAAGCAAAAGCTGTTAAAAATATGAAGAACAATAAAGTTCCCTTGTCACCATTCCAGAGGAAGACTGCTTCAAAAGAAAAGATGGTGAAGGCTTCTTCCGAAAAGAAAGAAGCTTCGAAAGAATGCCATGCTGCAAAAGCTTCTACAAGCACATCTTCCGTGATCAACCAAAGGATGGATTGGAAGATCAAGAAAGATGATGCAGCCCAAGCCTCTTCTTCAAAGACATCCATTGAACCCCCATGCTTAACCTTTGGTTCAATTATGTCACTATCTTTGGAAGAACCCAATACCAATAAGGCTTGGGTCTCCAATCAAAACTAATTATCTCATCTTGTGTGCAGGGACATCCACATGACAAGAATAACAATGTCTGGATTGTGGATAGTGGATGCTCCAGGTAGATGACTGGGAACAGATCTCTCCTTCAACAGTTTCAACACTATGATGGAGGTCCTGTCCAATTTGGAGGTGAGGCTGGAAAATATATTCTGGCAAAGGGAGTATATCCAATGGGAAGTTAAAAGTTAAGAAAGCTAACTTTGTCAAACAGCTTGAACACAATCTGTTAAGAGTTTCTCAGTTTTGTGATCAAATGCTTTTCACAGAACATGAGTGCATTATCCTCAAACCAGGAATGACAATTCCTCTAGAATTGATGCTTCTTAGATCTCCTAGGAAAGGGGATATGTACAAGCTGGATATGAACAATGCTTCCCCAATGGGTGAAGTATCATGTTTTCTTTCCAAAGCTGATAGTGATGAGTTAACACTCTGGCATAAGCGTATGTATCATGTAAATTTTAAGACAATGAATAAATTGGCTAAAAATAACTTGGTACATGGTTTGCTTAAAAAGGAATTTTTTTGCAAAGATAACTGTGTTGCATGCCTGAAAGGGAAGCAACATAGAGCATCTCATAAGTCCAAAAGTGTTAACTCCATCACTACTCCATTACACTTATTGCACATGGATCTATTTGGTCCCACAAGTATAATGAGCATTGGAAGGAAATCATATTGCCTTGTGATAATTAATGATTTTACAAGATTTACATGGGTATTCTTTTTAAGAACTAAAGATGAAACTGATAAAACATTAGAATCTTTTATTATTAAAATAGAAAATCAAATTAATCACAAGGTTAAGATTATTAGAAGTGATCAAGGGACCGAGTTTAAGAACTTCATTCTTGACTCATTTTGTGACTCAAAAGGGATTCCCAGATAATACAATGCTCCTAGAACTCCTCAACAAAATGGTGTTACTTAGAGGAGGAGCAGGACACTTATTGAGGCTGCTCGAACTATGTTAGCTGATTACAAACTACCTCTAACATTATGGGCAGAGGCAGTTAGCACTGCATGCTATGTGCCGAACATAGTACTTGTAGTTAAGCCACATGGAAAAACCTCTTATGAGTTATGGAACAAGAGGCCACCATTCATTGGCTTTCGAAGATCCTTTGATAGCAGGTGTACCATACTTAACACAAAGGACAATTTGGCAAAATTTGCTGAAAAGTCAGATGATGCTATTTTTGTTGGATACTCTTCTAGCTCTAAACTTATAGAGCATACAACATCAAGAATCAAAAATTTGAGGAGTCATCCAATATAGTTGTTAATGAGCATACTCTTGTGTTAGGAAGAATGGCCCTGATCATATTTTTGATTTAGAATTTTTTCCAAACTATTCTAAACCATCTTGTGAGAATGTTTAAGTTGGAACAGGTGCTCAAAATGATTTTGATGCTAATGCTGATAAACTGTTTGAGCTACCCAGACCTCTTCCAAGTTCTCCAAGAGCTGCCACAAATCAAGCTTCCACTATTTACAGATCTAATAGTATAACTATATCAAGGAATAGTGAAGCTTCAACTAGTGAGTCACCTGCTGATCCTCAAAACTCATAAGGTGATCCAGCACAACACCAAGCTGAGGAAAGTAGCATTTTAAAGGTGATCCAGATCTAATAGTATGGTCTCTGACACTTCGCTACAGACCTCTGATACTGCATGGCATTTTCTCAAAGGACCATGTAGTTGACCATACTTTATTCCACTGTTCACCTTTTTATGTTAGTACAAGTTAGCAACTTTAGTTGGTGACAAAAGGTAAGTCAGGGACATGTCCTAACTATCATATCTTAGATAAGACTTTATCTAAGATACCTTAAACTATAGCTTTGTAGTATTTGCTTTAGTTAGAGGATTCCAGCTGGTATCAAAGTATATCCGGCTGTAGGTAGTATTATATAGTTTATTATTGTAACTCATAAGATCATGCTTGTAAAGAGTCTTGTAATATTTGAGTTGAGAAGCAATATATACAAGCACCTTGAAAACTAATTCTTGTGTTTATTACTACTTATTATATTGTTATCAACTCTTAGAGACTTTGCTTTCATCCGAGTGTAGTTCAAGTGAGTTTGAAAGAAAAACCAAGTGTTTAGTGACAAAACCCGATCCTACAATTAGACAGTCTTGAATTGTGCTAAGTGGCATCTTAAAACTTTCTTTTATTATAATAGATAGATTCTAAACTAGGTATAATCCGCACGCGCTTCACGACGGGTTTTAAAAAATCCAAACGTATCGTAGTGATATATTTCTGGCTTAAAACGATCTGAAATGATGGTGACCACCCAACCACGCTGCCACACATACACCACTAATTAAGGGCAGTCCATAAAGAGCGGTAACAACCGTTAAGACAACACCAAAGGGCAACAAGGAGAAAACAACAACAGAGCTCAAGGCTGTTGGTAATGGCAGCCAAAACCCCCACTGCCCCTGTCACCATTGCCCAAATCCACCGTATTCTCGAAAACATATTGGCCGAAGCACTCGCCATGGGCGCGGGCACCATCAATGGCCTCTCTATCTAGAAGTGACAAGAGGATGAGGAGAGGCAACAATAGCAAGAAGTTAAGAAAAGGAAGTGAAGAATATAGAGCACCTGGTTGGCCCTTATACTCTTAAACCCATAAATAAGTTGAGAACCCTCGACACAAAAACTTTGATTATGAAAAACATATTATGAAACATATTAGTTTTGTTACGGATTTCATCGTTTTCAATAACGCACATTTAACTTATCCTAAAATCATTATTTTGCCTCTACTATTTATTAAAAAACATGTAATTTTCACAATTAAAGTTCTCTTGACAAACTTTAAATGTTAAAGATGATCCATATAACTAATAAAACTAATTTTTTTAAAAGAAAACTTCATTAACTCGAAAAGACCTCAAAGCGAGGACCTACGAGCACACAAACGAAAATACATCACTCCAGAGGATATACACACCGGTTTTCCAATTAACATCTTTCCATCTAGACCTATTACAAATCCAAAAGTATGTTGTCGATTTCATAGTCTCTACTACCTCAATAGGCCTCCGGCGCTTGTTGTTGAAGATGCGTTTATTACGTTCATTCCACATAACCCACAATGCAATATAGATAACTCCCCTCAAAACATATCTCGCTTTTTTGGTCGTTGTTTGTAACTCCGGGATTTTCAAGACATCCGAAATATCAAACAGGAAACTAGGACTTAACTGACACCAAGCTTCAATTCTATACCATACTTCTTGCGCAAAAGCACACCCTGTAAAAAGATGAATAGTCGTCTCAATTTCAGTTTGGCAAAGGCTGCATAACGAATTCTATGGGATCACACCAAGCTTTATAAGCTCTGCGATTGTTGGAAGATGGTTGAGAGCGGCTCTCCATACCATAACCTTGCATTTTAATGGTACCCAAACCTTCCATTTAATGATAGGAATCTGAGCATTCCTCTCGTTGTTGGAAAGAAGGCTTTTAGCCGATATGACTGTGAATAGCCCATCGACTTCATGTCTCCATTTCCAGCCATCCACTCCACCTCTCCAATTGAATTCATGTATGTCATTAAGAAGCTGAAACAGTTCAACAACTTCTTCAAACGAACACGGTTCCGAGCGCCAATCCCACTCTAGGATTTTAGTATTATTTTCAACCCGAATCCGATTTGAAACCTTGACCCATTTGCTTTTCTCAAGTCTAAAAATGTTAGGATAAACAATTCTGAGTGGTTCCTCTCTTAACCATATGTCACCCCAAAAATTAATAGTGTTATCAACCCCAAGTTCGGCAACAAAATAGGAGTGAAGGGTCGAACCTGTAGGCGTATGAATATCTTTCACTTTAACAATACGTTTCCAACACCCGTTAGACGAAGCGCTACACGGTAACTAGCCCATGGTCTACTTGTCCCATGACAACCCATAATAATTCTCTTCCACAAGCAATCTCCATCCTTTTTAAAAGGCCAAGTCCACTTCAAAAGAAGCGCATTGTTGACATCTTGTAATTTAGACACCCCGAAACCTCCAAATTTTTTCGGGGTAGTAACTACATCCCAAGCAACCCAAGGAATTTTCTTTTTTTCGTTTGTTCCCGCCCACAAAAAAACGTCTCATAATAGACTCCATAGCTTCCAAAACCGTGTTGGGAGCTTTGTAAAGGGAGAGATAATAAACCGGTAAGCTTTGTAGAACTGATTTTATGAGAATAAGACGACCTCCTATCGAAAGGGTTTTAGCCTTCCAAGAAGCAAGGCGGGATTTAATGACTTCAAATATTTTTAAAAACTAAATACTACTAGTATTTTTAAATGACAAGAAACATAATTTGCTCTATATAATTATAATTTCATATAACATATTATATATTATATAGACTCCAAGGAAATCATGATGGTTAACTAGTGTCTCTCATAAACAAAAAGTTCATATCCTCTAGGAGGCAATTCGTGGTGCGTTTATCCTAAATTTTCGAAACAATGTTCAAACAAATACATATTATATAGTTACTATCGAAATAATTATATATAATTATAATGTTTGTTATATTATATTATTTTGAATCACAACTATCATATTTAAACATATAGTACGTTTTTTAGACTTGCACACCTAATCAAGTTCAATTTATAAAAGCTTATACTTAAACTTGTTTCGATCTTTTAACAAAACAAATTTTAGTAGTTTACGAACTACTCGACTTTTAACCAACTGAATTACAAGTTCTTTCATGATCATCATTAAACAAACATTTATCACTTTCATTCTTATTTTATATTCATAAATTCTTAATTTCATTTGTAAAATAAAACGTCATCTTGTTCTCTATTAAATCATGTTAAATATAAGACTTTTGTTTAGTTATATACGACAATCATATGGAGTTAATTTTGAGCAATTAACTAATTGAATTAAAAATCATATTTAATATTCTATTATAAGCTACTAATTTCATCGTATATGTTATGTCTCAAGTTACATACAAACAAATAATGTTAATAACCGCTAATGATGATTATTATCTTTTTGACTAAAAAAATCGTGCATGTGTCGCCTTTTGATCACACATCGTTTTCATGAAGATGTCATATGAAATCTTATCTTATGGAGTTATATTACCAACCGGTCGATTATATCTCCTTTTCTAGGAAACTATAACACCTCTCATTAAGGTATAGATGACATCTTTCATCTATTATTAAATAATAATAAATGTTGGTCACATTCAAAGTCCTTGGTGGTAATTATCATGTATTTTAAGTAAATGACATTTAGAAGCTAACATAAATACTATTATGAGTTTAGAAGGTGTAGAGTCCTCATGCATTAAAGACTAATATGAGCAAGCTAAAAATCAACAAACATAGCCAAAAGTCGATCTCATGTTAATATGGTTGGTTGGCAGCACTGCTAGTAGAAACTAACCTATTAATAGGGTCGTGATTCGTCAGTGAACTAACCTAACAACCTTCTAGCCCACCTACTTCTTTCATCCCACAAGCACCCTCGGCCTAACCCCTCTTTGTGATTGTGACAACCGGAAATTTTCAGCCGTCTTTTACCGAAGTTGGCTAAGTGGTTGTTTGGCAGACTTTTAATCAACTTCTTAATGGTTTAGATGTCTGAATGGTTCAGTACTAAGTAGATGTCTGAATGATTCATACATTTGCCTCTGAATGGTTAATAATTATACTAGTGCTGAATGGTTAAGAGTTTTAATGTTGAATGGTTAAGACTTTTTATCTGAATTCGTAAGACATTTGCATTTGAATAGTTAAACGATATACTAGCTCTTAATGGTTCAGACCTCTTAATGGTTCAACACTTAATGATTCAAACATCTTATTGGTTCAGCACTTAATCATTCAAAAGTTACCAAACAACCTCTAAATTTAAGGAACAAGGGGATAAATTGACACCCGAAAATTTCAAATCATTTTCAATTAGCAAGAATGTTATTTATTTTGATCATATATGCATGCATTAATATTATGTATTTATATGTGTTGGGTAGTGTACAAACATTTACGAACTTTCACGTAATGGTAATCAAATAAATGCTAAATCGTCTAATCATGCACGAGTCTATCCCCCAAAATTGGTGGTTCATCAAAATAACTTTTAAACAACTAAAATTAGTGTGAAGTTATATATTATGTGAGTAAATGTTTAGATCAGTTATGAAAATTTTTGAATTTTCTAACATTCGTGTGTTTTTATGCATTTTCGGGTTTTAAAACCTAACCATTATAAAAAGGGTTTGAAATTAATTTTTGAAATCAATGAAATAAATAATATTTGGTGTATTTAAGGTTTATTGGAAAAATATGTGATCATTCTTTAATTTTCGGGGTAGAAAAGTTGAATCATATAAACTTTAAACTAATTTTATAAAATTAAGGGTAGTTTTTGTAAATACAGTCAATGCAAAATAAAATAAGGTTTTAATTTTTAAGGATACTATTGTATATTGTAATAACTTCTCAATGATGTACTGATTTAATAATCCAATTCAATATCAACGAACAAAACACATGGATATTGATATAATAATGCTCGCGAGGAGGTTGTTCTTCACTTGCACTCATTTCACAATTTCCAATATATTCATGAAAAGCTTGCCACATCAATTATATCAAGACTTTCATTCCAGTTTGAGCGTTCATCCTCCTCCTAAGTTCCGTTTTCAAACTATAGGGGATTGTTGTATATATATTTTAGTTATCTTTTCCTTAATTAAAAGATTTTGATTGCTTTGTAATTCCTCGTTAAATAATGGGATGAGACCAATGAGTCTTAGATAAATTGGTTTAGGAGAAGACATTTTATGATTTTTCAAAGTGGAGGTTATGGGTTGAAGTCTCATTAGGTGTAATATGCTTTAAGTGAGCTAAATGTTTTAGCACAGTGAACCTTTGGGTGGTGGGTTTCCCTTGGAATGATGGGCGAGTCGGGTCACCAGCTGTCTGTGTTCGCGGGCGTGAATGGTCTTCCGCCAATGGGTTTACCCGGGTGACCAGACTTAAATATTATTCGTTGGCCGTTCAAAAATAAGGGGATGAGGTAGTGAATTATAGACGAAAATTGTAACACAATAAACACTTTTAACTCTTTAATCATTGCTATAGGACTTAACATGTTCATATGAAGATTCAATGCACAATATATTGATCCTAATTTAAAGTAACACATGAAAAAGGTCACGAAATTGTTGAACTATCACATGAATATACTGTGGTTTTGCTTTATAAACTATTGTTTTAAATATTGCTTAAACTCTGAATCATAAATTGGTAGAATGATAGAAAAAGGCAACAGAAATTAACTAAATAGTCGGTGAACACTTTTACTACGAAAAGACATAGTTGTAATTTGATTGGTCTAAAAATATTTATAAAGTTAGTTTTAAAAATATAAGATTCGGTGGATCTCAAATTGTTATAGAACAAAGCATGCAGTTAAATAAAATACGTACACACTATTAAAACAATTTGGAAAATTGGCATGGATCATGGCATATGACATTGCGCACGCGGGTATACATAATAGCCGAATAATTGAATAAATAAAGTTGGAATATATAAATAAAAGTATAAAACATTGTAATTAAATAATTAGAACCAATAAACCACCTACTCTGCATTAAGAATCATGCAATTATGTATATTCTGCTTACCGAAAATTATTTTTTTAATTACTAATTATTGTTATTATGTTTTCAACTTTCTATTTTATATGTATTTTTATGATACTAGATAAGGGTGTTTATAAATCGTTAAAACAAAAAATTAGTCAAGTAATTCAAACCGAAGCAAGTCAGCTGGTTTAAGATTTGAATGGTTTGGTTAAAATTTTAGTTTTTGGAATCGGTTGTGTGAAATCCCATCAACCAGTTAACATTTATTACATAAACATATACATGTCTCTTTTTATATAGTCATATTCCACATAATCAATTTTATTTCTTGGTTAGGGATAATAATAGTTTTTTTCAAATCTACTTTTACTATGATCAACATAAAGTACGAGACATGTGCTTAAACCTTATGTCATTGTCAATTATTATTAGGGGTTACTCAAAAGAGTCGGATAAGAGGTCTACTTGAGATCCGATCTAAATAAAATAATGTTTAATACATGCAAAAACCGTTTAATTTATTTTTAAATTTCACAAATAAATAGCTTGTTAAATTGTATATTGGGCTCCTTAATTTAACCCTTTAGAGACGAAGCAAAATAAAAAATATGTCAAGTTATATATGTCTTTGACTCGTCGACCCCAAATACAGGTTGACATGTTCTAGTAATGAGTTGTAGCATACGAGTATATGTGTGTATTCTAAGTTAGATCGTAAACTATAAACACCATTTCGTCACCAAATTATATTTTTCATTATGACGGGTCCTGTAATTGTAATAATAATTCATCAAACATTTCAATACAAGTATCTTCACCAATATACAAACTTAATAGTCAATATATCAACAAAAAAGATCATATTCTCATGTTCGAATCCTACTTTTGTTGATTTCCTATCATAATCTTTTGAATGTCACCTGTCTAATCAACCTATATTTCAACCGGTCTTCTTGGTTAGTAGGGTACTACAAGTCTACTGAATCTTCCGCCAACAGTTTCTCGTGTTAAGAAAAGACATGTTTAGTTAGGTTATGTAATCTTAGTTTCTCTTACAGAAGTTGGATTTGAGGATAAAAATATGGGTTGTATTTTTTGAAGATATGAAAAGTAAATGGTCACTTTGAGTCATGACGCATAGAGTTGCACAAAATAACCGGGTACGGAACCGACCCGGTGTACCCGACCGGACCCGGATTCGGGTACAACCCGGTTCGTACCCAGAATAAACCGGCGGTTTCAACCCGGTTTGGGATTTTTTTGAATTTCTAAAACCCGACCCTACCCGGACCCGACCGGTCTAAACCCGAAGTGAACCCGATATTGAACCCGGTATTGGACATAAAAAAAGAAAAAAAATTAGAAAAAATAAACTATACCCGGTATTGGACCCGGTTCTGGACCCGACCCGGGTATGGTGGGTAGGGTTTTCCCGCAAGTGAACCCGACCCGGACCTGTACCCGGGTTCACCAATACCTGGGTACAAAAAAAAACCCGATTGGACAGAACCCGGTTTGAACCCGGTTCCGTGTCCGGCCCAAACCCGATTTGTGCATGCCTAATGACGCATACCATTTTAAAGCCCAATATTAGTTTTGCCGTAAACATAATGGGCCAGCATTATCCGTTATTATAGACATGACCATAAAAACCGGGTACGGACCCGACCGGTGTACCCGACCCGGAACCGGGTCCGGGTACAACCCAATACCGGGTGTACCCGGTGAAAACCGCCGGTTCCAAACCGGTTTTGGGTGTTTGGAAATGATAGGAACCGGACCCGACCTGGACCCGGACCCGAACCGGTTGAACCCGGGTCGGACCCGGTTTCGACCGTTTTTTTTTTCTAGCCGTTTTGACGAATTGTGACCGTTTTTTTGGTTGTTTTTGCCTCTAAAACAAGTATAAATAGGTGTGGGTTGATATGGTAAGGTACCCAAGCTTCAAACACAAAAAAACATACGCAAAAAACGCAAACAATACTCTCGTTTACTCTCGTTTACTCTCGTTTACTCTCGTTTATTCTCAAATCTCAATATGGCTCATTCTCAATCTTCCGTTGGTCAAGATTCATCGAATTCTCCAACCGTCGTTCGTGTTCTTCCACACAATCGTAACATGGATGTTTGGTGCAATTGGGATATGGTTGAGTTGTGACGGATCTGTAAAGGCTCGTTGCAAGTTTTGTGGAGCTTTACTTGCTAAAGATTCTAACACAACTTTAAACAAACACATTACCAGGAAGTTTTGTAAGTCGTTGAAAAGTAATCCGGATTCGCAACAAACACAATTAAGTGGAGACGGTGGAATCTTTAATTACAACGTTAATGAGGTTCGAGATCGAATGGCAAAGTTCGTGATTCAAGAAGCTTTGCCTTTCAATCACTTCGACAACCCTCGGTTAACCAACTTAATTCGAGAGACGCTTCAACCTCGTTACACTCACGTAAGTCGTACTACACTTAGACGTTATTGTTTAAAATTGTGGAAGCAAGGTAAAAATGATTTAATTGTATTATTTGAAAATTTAAATACCGGTGTAAACTTAACTAGTGACGTTTGGTCGGCGCCACACGGTTTGCCCGAATCGTACCTTTGCGTCACCGCTCATTGGGTAGATCCCAGTTCATGGCAAATGATGAAACGTACGATTGCATTTGATCTATTTCCGTATCCACACACCGGAGAGTATTTATTTTACTTTTTGGATAATGTAATAACTACTTTTAATTTACAAAATAAAATATTTTCAATGGCATTTGATAACGCTTCCAACAACACAACCGCGGTTGAAAAATTAAAATTAAAATATCTTCCGATTGCAAACGGTGATTTTTTTCATACTTGTTGTGTTGCACATATTATTAATTTAGTAGTACAAGATGGTCTATCCGTACCATTTGTTGATAGCTTTATAAAAGCTTTTTGATTTATGTTACACGACGTTTTTAAAAAAAGTAGAAAAAGATATCAAGATTATAAACAACTTTGTAAAGATATAGAATCTAGATTTTTAGGGCCTAATTGGGATGTACCTACTAGGTGGAATTCGACTTGTCATATGTTTGATTGTGCTTTAAAACAAAAAGGCACTTTAAAAGCTTTTCATAATAGTCTTTCGGATAATTGCGAAGCCGACCTGTTTCCGGATTTGGGTTGGAAAAATATTGAACATTTATCCGAATTTCTTGAGGTGTTTAAAAACTCAACTACAAAATTATCGGGAGTTTATTATCCCACTAGTTATTCGGTGCTTCAAGAATTATATTTCTTGGCTTTGAATTTTAAAAATTTTAAAATAAAAATAGTATGTTTAGAGAAATGATAGAACCAATGAAAGACAAGTTTAAAAAATATTTTCTTGAGTTACCACCTGTTTTTACTTGTGCCGCTGCTTTAAATCCTTTTTTAATGTTGCGGGGGTAGAATGTTTAATAGACGAGATAAATGACAATTTGGATATACATGACGAAAACCCCAATTTTTCAACCGAGGCAAAAGAAGTTTTTAATATAAGTTTGAAAATTATTTATAATTTTTATTTAAATAAATATGGACCTAACGTAAATATAACTACGCAAAGAGAATCAACCTCAAGTGCTAGTACCTCGTTTAAAGACCTCGTTATGACTATGTTGAATGTTGTTCGGGATGTGACGGCTAAACGTCAAAGGGGTAACGCCCCAACAAGCGAACTTGGTATATATAGTACGACGAATTTTATTTCAACTATGAGTACTCAAGATTATCATGCATTTGATATTTTGGCTTGGTGGAAAGGAAAGGAATCCCAATTTCCAATTCTTTCCGCTATGGCCCGTGATTTACTAAGCGTCCAAGCTTCTACTATAGCTTCGGAGTCTGCGTTTTCTCTTAGTGGCAGGGTATTATCATTACGAAGAACAAGATTAACTCCGGAAGCGGTGGAGATGTGCATTTGTTTAAAAGACCACTTAGACGCGATGGATCGTATACAAGACAAAACAAATCTTGAAGACGAAATTGCAATCGAATGTAAAGTACACGATGAAGAGGTAGAAGAAGGAGTATCTTCTGGTATATCCGACGAAGAATTAGCATTTGATGAAGCCTCTCGAAGAAAATAGTCGATTAGTTATTGATTCGTTAATGTATTTTTTAAGTTATTTTAATAAATAAATAATAAATTAATGAGTTATAAATGTCTTTTTAATGTTATTATAAATTTATAATAATAATAATAATAATGAATTAATGATAATAATAATAATAATAACAATAATAATGAATTAATGATAATAATAATAATAATAATAATAATAATAATAATGAATTAATGATAATAATAATAATAATAATAATATAATAATAATAATAATAATAATATTAATATTAATAGCAATTATAATAGTAAAAAAAAAAAAAAACCGGTTGTACCCGGTTCTGGACCCGACCCGAACCGGGTAGGCCGGGTAGAGTTTTTAGTATGCCCAACCCGACCCGAACCCGAACCCGGATACACCCCAACCCGGTTCCAAAAAAACCCGGCCGGACCGAACCCGGTTAGAACCCGGTTCCGGGTCCGGCCCAAAACCCGGTTTGCACACTCTACGTTATTACCCATGTTACTTTGCAGATACGAGCCCAGCTATAAATAATCAGTGGCCCAATATCATAATATTAATGCTCTTTTTTTTATATTTCCCATTCTTAAAACAACTAATTACATATTTTTTCTATCCAAAAAATCAATTATATATTTACCCTTCCTAAAACATGTATATTACATATTTATACATTTCATTAAATATAACCTATTATATGATTATTTTATCTTGTTTTTACCAACATATTTTTGCATATTCATGTTTGCTATTTTAACTATTTAAAACTTTGACAATTGTGTTTTGTATATTGATATATAACTTTGATCATATTTGATTATTGTTTTGAAATAGAGCTTTAAACTTTTGTATTTGAAGGTGTAAATTTGTTATTTTTTATTTATATAGAATACTTGAACTTGAGTAAATATTTAATTGGGGTGGTCTTAGAAAAGGTATGTGTAAAAATACTTAGTAAAAATACGGATAAAATAATCATTCAATGCGTAATTTTGATAAAACAAGTAAATATGTAATATATGTTTTAGAAAGAAGAAATATGCTATTGATTTTTTGCCTAGAGTAAATATATAATTAGTAATTTAGAAAGTAAAAATATGTAAATGCCCCCTAAAAATTATAACAAGCTACTACTTATGCTGTGATTTGTTAACGCTATTCACTATTGTCACATTAGGTATAAGGTTATTATCTAAGGTTTCAATCTTGTAATTAACTAGAAGGGTGTCGCGCAATGCGACAGGGTAACATTTTACATCTGGTACGTGTTTCTAATATTTTGTTATTCTTGTAATATTTTTATAAAAGTCTATTATGTTTTTTCTAATTTAAATTTTAAAACACCAAATAAATAGGTTTCAAATGACTACTTGTAGATTTACGTGTTAACTTATTGTAGCTTACAAAATACCATTCGATTCAGCAAAAAGTTTACATCAAAACATTTAAAAAAATACACGTTAATTGTAGTCTTAAAAGTTTTTAAACGTGATAGATTAAAAAATATAACTGGAATTTTAAATGATTTTTTTTGTTTGTGGATAGATAATATAAAATTTCATGTAAGTCCCATCTAATAATTGGTTACTAAATGCCTAAAATAATGGATATGATTGAATAATTGGTTCTTAAATTCCTAACTAATGCAGATTTAAAAATATAAAATAGATCAACTTTGTTAAACTTTTATGTTAGTGTTGGTAAGTGTAGGGTTATTATGTAAGTAATTGTAAGAGGATAATCCATACATAATGATATAATTACTATTTTACCCTTAAAAATGATTATATCTTATGTATTGAGACAAATATATGTTTTTAATTTTAAGGTATTTTAAAATACAAATCCTAAATGTTTTATATATATTTCTATATGAAGTTTGATTTGATCAAACACGTTAGGCATTCAATTTTAGGACTCATTTATAGGTTTCTTTGATTTATTTTAAATTGACAATAGACCGAATGGAACAATGAAAATGACAGTGTGAAGTGACTTAAGCATGAACTTGATTCCCCAGTTGTGATTTGATCAAGCCGTCTCTCATATAAAATTAAGGCAAAAGGCATTATTACATCTAAAGTCCCTCATATTTATTCATTTCCTAATATGACAAGTGATTATTCGAACCATAGGGAACAATCAAAACATTATTGTATTATACTCCTCATAATTCATCGGTTGCTAAATATGTGCTATTTGTTGATATTGTGCTAATAATTTTTGTGTGTGATTTTTGCTCAATTGCTAAAGGTTTGAAGATGCTAGTTCATCAATCGTGTGAGTTGCTAAAAGTTGTGATCTTGGCAAGTTTGCTCCATTGCTAAAACCTATGGCACCTTATAACAATAAAACTATGAAAAGTTACGTTAACTTTATTATCTCTCTTTAGGCGTTAAAGAAGTTTAAGTTGTTTCAGGCTCGATAAAATTACTTGGTAAATTTGAAATAATTTCTTTCGAATATTAAAGAAACAAGTAGCTTCAATGTCCAAAGTCTATGCACATCTTTTTGTTTTTTTAGATCTTTTAGCCGATAGAAATATATATATATATATATATTATATATATATATATATATATATTTGAGGTGATAATTCGAAAGAGGCAAAATTTCAAGTAACTGATTTAGTAAAAGAATTGTACGTGTGGTGAATGAGAAATATTTAATTAAGTATTCATGTTTTTATGCTTTGAGTATATGTGCCAAATTTTCTTTATACATTTGACAATATGTTGATAAATCTGAGTTTTCCCCTCTAAAGCATTTCACATTTTAGATTTTGTGTATTTGATATTAAGATTTTCAAGTTTAAATGCTCGTTTAGCTTCTTTTAAGTTTTACTCTTCCATTTACTTTGATAAATCAAACCTTTTCTAGTAATTTATAAAAGCTTTTTACAGATATATTTAAATCTTATTAAAACTGAGACACTTTATAATTTACTAATATTGATTTTTTTACAACACAAAATGTAAAAGAATTTATACATAAAGTTATCGACAATTAAAGATATTAAAGCCAGGCATTGTCAATAGATCAGTGTTACATTTGTCAAAATAATTGGTGTGCGTTTGCTAATAACTACAAATAATAAAAATTATCTATATAATCATAAAAATATACACAAATGCAAGAAAAATGTATGATCACCAAAACTGAAATTAATACATAATACTACTTTGTTCATAGGATCCGAAAACATATTGTTTTCATACATATGGACAGAAAAATGAAAAGGCACGTGCTTTTGTGTGTATGAAGGTGCATGAAGTATAATAAATAAGATGTGTATACCATTACTATAATAGTTTATATAATTGAGGGCGATCATATTAAACAATAGGAGTTTTAACTAAATAACTTAAACAACTAAATATCTAAAATATAAATCTTTTTATTTTAATGATTTATTAAAACTTACTAAATTATAAGATTTAATTATCTCATAACTTAAAATATAACTTTGTAATTCTTAATCTTTATTTGTTTGTTATTTCTTATTTTACGGATACATGGTAACATCTAACATACAAATTTTCATAAAAAATGATTTTAATAAATTTTGATTCAACTCATATAATACATGAGTTTTAACCTAGTAGTTTATATGTTAAACCTTAAAATGATTGTGTATGCTATTGGTTGATTCCATGTTATAAACTCTACATTAGTAAGTAGTAACAAATATTATTGCACTACTAAAATCATAGTATATTTTTGTTGGAAAATTGTAACATCACTTCTATAAATCTTAGATTAAACGGCCTTTTGCAGTAGTGTTGTATTAGTTTTATTAATTACTACTTTTAGAGTAAATAATTAATTTACTAGTTTTATGTTTACAATGACAGAAGAAAATGACCAAGAAAAGGCTTCAACGTACACATATGCATGTCGAATAAAAATGGTATAATGGAAAATGATTTAACATGCACATGAATTATAACGTTAACAAACCTTAGGTGTAAATGAAATTTGAATGCACATGTGCATACATATAACATATAGTTTGACTCTTAAGATGCTTTTACATGCACATGCACATATTAACAAAAATACATTTGACATAAGAAATGACTTTACATACTACGTGCAAAAAACATCACTTAAACTAGAATACTCATAAAGTTTGAAGAAGAAAAAAAACAAGAGAGATACACAAGTTTTTTAACATCAATATTATTTACTTCTAAATAACATCTAATCCTACAAAATTTAAACTTACACCACAATACGAATATTCTCGTATAACTAGACAACTAGTGGCTAATGAGTCCTAGATCAAGTGGTTTAAGAGGAGGCATCTCAAGATTTTTTAAAGTGGAAGTTATGAGTTGGAGTCTCACTAGGTGCAATATGTTTTAAGTGGGCCAAATATTTTACCACAGTGGGCTTTGGGTGGTGGGTTTTTTTTGAAATGGTGGACGAGCTGGGTCACCAGCGCTGTCTGTGTTTGTGGGCATGTGTGACCTTTCGTCAATGAGTTTACCCGGGTGACTGAATTTAAGATTATTCGTTGGCAATTAGAAAAAAACTAGACAACTGGCGTTGTAGTTACGCTAGATTGAGTGTGTGGTGTCTCCTCTCTCCATCATTTACAAATGATACGAAATAGAACTAAATTTTTGGGCCGGCCCAGATTATAGATACTTACATAATGAAAGTGGCCCAAGTGACAATCTAGATAAATGGTTAAAAAGCATCGAAACAAACCGTTAAACCGTCAAATCAGTAAAGCCAGTCACCCCGACCAAGCCACACATCGTGACCGGTTTGAATTGATATGTCATTTCTGAAACCAAAGCAAGTGGTTAGACCCATAAATTTTAATGAAACTAATAGAACAAGTAACATTATTACATCTTTCACTCGTATAAATTAACGACTAGTCAGCTACTATACGTTAAAATTGCTTTTTATGTGTGAAATTTATTGATGCGGGTCAACACAAATGTCTGAGGTATAACATTAGATCATAGCATTGTATCTCGTGCAATTTGTTTGGTATTTTTTTTGAAACCCTAGCAAAAGTAGATTGATCGTTATTTCATTGCCAAAAGTAACACTGTGAAAAATTGTTTCACCTATGATCACTAATATAGTCTTTATGATTGGAAATAATTGAGTCACTTTGCATAAATTGTTTCACAACCACATCATGACATTAACTCAACCAAACATAGATCCAACATAAACATAGTTAACTAGATCATTGTAACATGATGATCATCAATCTACATAAACATATAAAATCCAAACTCCAAAGAGCAAACAAAAATAGATTTTCATAACAAATCCACCTTACGCCCACACCAGAACATAAACACGAACTCGCTATTTCTGCCCCTTCTTTTTCCACAAATCACCGAACATCCTCATCCCGGACCCCTTCCTCTTCCCGAACCCGTCATCTGACTCATCACCCAACCCCGGTGACCCCACAAACCCACCATACCCATCGAACACACCACCATACGGCTTATCCATTGAACCACACCTCTCCGCCACTCTCCTTCCGCCACTCATCTCCGCCCCACCGGATAATATCGCCGCCGCCGCATCCGCCGCCTTCCGCCACTGCTCTGTCTGCACTCTCAGCTTCTTCATTTCTGTCTCTAGTGCATCTTTTGCAGCCTCAACTTCCTTCACTTTCTCCCTCAATTGCATCCCATCATTTTGACTTTTCTTCAACTCTTCCTCAATTTCAGTCAAAGTCAACTTCATCTTCTCCTCTTTGACCATAGCAGCTGATATCTGCACATTAGCTTCAGTCAAATGAACCTTTAAACTCTCATTTTCTTCCCTAAAAGCCTCTAATTTCTTATCTTTCTCCTCAATCTTCACCTTCAATTCGCTTAATTCATCGTTCTTCATCGCGATCGCCTCATCAAAATCAGGCTTTTCCAATGACTCCAGTGAAGGATTCACATTACCTTCAGCCTGATCACCATCTTTACTACCTTCAACCTTATGTTCCACACTCACCATCTCAATTGGGACCTCGAAAACATCAGTTTCCTTCTGATTCTCATTCGGGCTCTCGTGATCTTCACCGATCTCATGTGAACCATGTTCGGATACCACCGTTTTAGTGATTCGTTTCTCCAATTCCTTCTGAGCCTCTTTCTTTGCAGCCTCAGCTGATGCTAGCTGATCTTTAAGAACCTTAAGCTCACCTTGAGCTTGTTCGAGTTGAGTCTCCAAACCCGCGATTCGAGTACCGAGTTTCTTCTGGTTCAAAGGATCGGAATGTGCACTTCTTGGTGACCTACGGTCACCGATTTTTGGGCTCCGATCAGTCAACAGACGGTGGTGTAATGGGTCTGAATCGGAGCTTGATGATCGGAGAGAATTTGGGCCTCTGGTTGCAACCCTTGGGGCCATTTCTGATACTCTGTATTTGATAAATTAGTTCATAAATTGGTCAAATTAGCAACACAATTATCGATTTTGTTAACTGAATCAAAGTTTGAAGATGTTTAAACGATGAATGTAGCTTCTAACCTTCCTCTTGGCATTAGAAAAAGATGAAATTGTGATGAATCTTGATTTTATACTCTTTAATACTGAAACATTAGTCAAAACAGAGTTAATCACACAAAACAGAGTAACAAAGGACCTAAATTCAATGTGATTGACCCATTTGAATACATGTAAAAAGGATCATAAAAAAGAGAGCTTTTTGGGTCTTTTTTATAAGCAAAACAAGTCCCACAATCTTTTTAAGGATATACACAAGACCCATGTTTGGATTTACAGAAAAAGATGATAAAACAGTGGTGGGGGCATGAAATCTTGATGATGATCTTACCATGAAGATGATATTTAGGGGAATGTGAGAGATCTGTTTGTTAATTTGATTGTTTGAAAATGTTGGTTGCAGATGTTGGAATGAAAAAGATGATGGATTTGTGGTGTTTACCTTGAGAGAATAGTGAAACAACATTGCCAACAAGAAGCCTTGAAGAATGTGAGAGAAACTGTTTGAAGTTTGAATTAAAGTGAGTGTGTGTGTGTGTGAATGTGTTTGTTTGTTTGTGTGTGTGAGAGAGAGGGAGATGAAACTGAATTGGGAAGATGACAAGAGAGTAACTTTTGAGATGGTGCATTAACCATTCATCTTGGAAATCTCCTTTCTTTATTAACTAAATTAATTATTGTTTGACTCATTTAAAACATTGTTTTGTTTGTCAAAATTTATTTTATTTTTGTTCTCAGAAAAGTACAAAACATTCGTTTGTAAAAAGTTCTTAAATCATTTTTTTATCATATAATTCTTATTTGATTTTCTATTCGAAGTTTAAACTCACACTAATTTTATAGGATGCAAACACAACACCGCGAGACCACCGTAAACAATACTAAACTTAACCTTGTGTTGGCGTTTTTCCGTTGGAAACGTAAAATCTTTCAAAAGAAAGTTTTTCTTTCTATTCTGAATTTCAGTTGTCTTATTCTTTTTTATCCCCTCTAAATGGTAACTAATATAATATCTGATTTAAAGATTGCAAGTTTGGTTTAATAAAGTACACGATGTGATTATTTTATCATAGATAATTATACGCGCTACTATACGAAAATAAATTGATGGCGGTGGTGATTAATTTACAAAGTGCATGATGTGATCATTTTATCATATAAGTCGTACGTGTGAATTGGTGTGAATGTTGATTCAACATATGCTAAAACCACTTAAAGTCTAAAAATAATTTTTATACATCTGTGTTTTTATTAAAATTTACACCAGGTTGAGGAAAAAAGATAACTTTACTACGTATTTATTTATTTGTTAAATTATGAGCATAAATTATTTGAGAAAAATCAAAACAATGCTTAAATTAAAAATAAAATAAATAAATAAATAAATGGTAAGTAGTTGTATATCATTGGTCAATTCATTTTGTTTGATTTCTCCTAACCTGTTGCCTATGGTAACACCATTCTCACATTCATTGTGTCGATTAATGGAAGCATTCATTGTAAGGTTGATTTGAGCTCATGACATCAATTTATTGTTCCCTATGAGGGTTATTTAAGGTATTACACGTGAATAGTTAAATGTTTGGAGCAATAATTAAAGTTTTAGCAAATAAACGACTTAAGTGAACCTAACCGAATTAATCAAAATGAATTACCGAACCGAACAATTAACCGGTGGTTCGTTTAAAGTATTAGCGATTAAGCGCACATTGCGGTTCGGTTTCGGTTTTCATGTACGAATTAACTGCATTAACCAAACTGCACCGAAACATATAACTTTTTCTTTAGATAATAAAAATATAACTCCTCTAAAATTAACATACAAATTGAATAAAAATTATCAACGATATATATAAAATAATGTGTATAAGTATGTAATTAATTATATCTAATGTGTAACATGTATATAAATGTAAAAATACCATAACAAAACTAACCATTTGCTATTTTATATATTTTGAATGGATTGTATCATGGACACCCGTACTTCGGTTTTAGTTTTGGCGGATGCTTAAAATTAAACCGTATTGTGCACACTTTTATATGGGTTGGTCTAAACTTGAACCAATAGAAATTTACTAGTTAAAAATTTGATTTAAAACCATATGTTAAATATATCGGTTAATTAACTGTAACCGACCCAAAACCGATGGTTAACTGAAGTATGGTTAACCTCACTAGTGGTTTCGGTTACAATTATAAGAAGGGGTATTAACCGGACTGACGGTTTCGATTTTTAAATGACTTTAATCACACCGAACAACATCGTGCTCATCCCTAACATTAGTCTTTTACAATGTAAGCTTACGGTGATTTAGCCTAGGTCCGTAATCCTCTATTGTTTTTGTTTGTGCCACCATGACCTTACTGCACAATGACCACGTTGATGACTCGTAAATCAAAATGTTAGTATACTAAATAACAAGATTGAGGGAGAACACCTATGTTTTGCCCGTAATTTATCATTTACAAATTTAGTTTCTACTTTTTAGAACAAACTATGAAACAAACAACTGAAACCCGTATTTGGAATTTGAAAGTCATTATTTATAAAAAGAAAACAACAAAAAAAGGGAGTTGGCATGAGGAGTTAAAGTTTTCTTGTATCATTGACAATAAAATTTTTATTTTTATTTATATAATTAAATAAAATACCATTGTTTTTTCTATTTATTTTTCAACTAAGTAATATTTTTATACCATTATAATTACTTTTTTTCTTTATCTTTCACTCACAACCACTTAAAACCATTTCATATAATATAAAAAATAAAATCATATTTTTAGGAATTTCCACTGTGAATGCTCATAGGGCGAGACGAGTACCCATACCATAGGCACCATACTACACCACACCACACTATAACTCTTCAATCATATTTTATTATGTATACATGCCACACCAAATCACACCATTTGGATATGACACTCGTACCATTACATGACACAAAGAAACTTTCTTTTTACTTCATAAACTAAATAAATTAGAAACTAAACTTAAAAGTTATATTAAAATAAAAAGAAAATATACAGATTTTTTCTCTTAAATAGGAGATCATGAGTTTTATTATAAATATGATTTAGTTTAGTTTAATTTAATTTAAGAGTAGGATGGTTTGTTAGTTAAATAAAATAAAAAGTTAAGTTGTCTTTATGGTAGGTGCAATATTTAGAACAACTTTCTTGTTCCTTGCATTATCTTTTTCTTGCTTTTGGGGTAGCAGTGCGTGTGCTCTGCAGTCTGCACTATCCATCTTTTCAGACATTTTAACATTACAATAAAACTTGTCTTCTTCACAAAAATCTCTTTCTTTACCAAACAATCATCCACAAATGTGGATTATATTTGTCTAAATTAATAAAGAATTGTGATGTGCATCTAATACACACTATAAGTCATAAGTTTAGTTTCATAAAATGAACCAAGGTAAAACATCCCTAAAGTCTAGATCAGGCCAAACAACTAACTTGTGGTTTGTAACTTAGTTAAAAAAAGTTTATAAATACTCTGAATAATATAAGGTCAATTTCTTGTTATAAAACCACATTCATGAATCATGGATGATCAAATTAGTCATGTTGTAGTTCTCCGAATCTTAGCTTCTTCTATTTCCTTATTGTTAATGCGTACATGTTTGTGTTTTTCTTTAGCTTTAGCAAATACCGAACATGGCATTACGTTTATATTAGTGCCAAAATCAGCTAGCGTTCAAAAGCTACAAGATAAAGAATTGTGAAATTCTTCAGGTCGTGCGTCTTTTTCAACATCTTATTCTACAAAACTACTAAGCATTTCTTGTTTAAAATAGCAGTATAAAATTCTTTAAGTTTTTTATTTATTTGTCTAGATATCCTTTAAGAGTACCTTAAATAATGATACGTTTATATTTAAATTAACAAGATTGCAATCTGTTCCATGTTGTTTTTTAATGTTTTGGATTGCAGCCTTTTGGTTCCCAACTTAGCTTCATGCTCTTTGTGGGGACTATCATTATAAACAAGAAATTGAGTCAATATTTTTCCATAGTTTGGGTCTTCTTTGTTTGTGGCACATTGCTTATGCTTGTGTTATGGGATGAGGTTTGTAGTCATGTTTTTAGGAATTGCACACATTGATTAGATTGAAAATTTTGCAATCATTTTAAGAAACGTCTAAGAAAATTAGGCCCCGTTTGGTTCAAAGAATTATCAGGAATTGAAATTGAAATTGAAAAAATTTTCATCTAAAATCATGTTAGGTTGGTTTACGGATAGAATTGAAATTGGAAAATTTTCTCTTATTCATTGAAATTCATATTCTTTCCATTTACCCTTGAAATGTTTAACAATCCAATAGAATGCTCAACATTACAATTTCAATTTCACTCAAAACTGAAATCTTGCCAGTTATGTCAAGTTTCACTTACGTTTTTTATTACTTTATATAAAACTAGTTTAGAAACCCTTTTACAACACAGGTTGATGGAATACTAAATTAACAGTATCAATATTTAGAAACTATAATAATAATATTTTTAGATAATATACAATTGAAATTACGAATACTTAACTACTTTAATAAATAAAACAATAACAATATTTTTTCAAACTTACGTATTTAAAAAAAATTATTTGTAAAAATGCTTCTTAAACTTTTTATTTTCTTAAAAGTTGTTTTTTAACAATTTCTTTTTTTAAATTATTTGTACTGAAACTTCATTTTAATAAAATTTTGTTCTTTTAGCAATAATTACGTTCTTGACACAAAAACATGTTTTAATTTATTAAATCTATTTTAAAGTTTAGAAAGAATAGTAGTAATATCATTATCATATATAAGCGTTAAATATAATAACTAAATGATTAAATTGCTATGCTAATAACATGTGATAAAATAATTATGAGAAGATGACATGTGACATATAGACATTCTCTTATATTAGGATAGATAAATATATACTAACTATTTGTTATATTTTTCATAATCTGGTTATTATGTTTATATATAACTAGTTATAGCAACCTGTATGTTACATAAGTTAAATAAATAAAATATTAAATATAATAAAAATTTACTAGTTATAAAATGATACTTTAAGATAAGATGTAATTAAATTACGTATGAGTAATGACTATAAGTAATAAAAAATGATATCAACTTTTTAAACTTTTTATGTTCTTTTTCAACAAAAAATAATTTTTTGTTTCAAAAAAAATAGTTTCATTTAAAAAAAATTTCTTATTATAATTCTCAATTTTAATTAATTTTTATTATATATTTTTTATTTTCTTAAAATAACAATTTTTAGATAATTCATATTTTAGAAAAAGATTTATAAAACAATATTACTTTATAATTTTTTTCCTTATAAATAGCATTAATAAAAATATTTTTTTTGTCAATTTGTTAAAAGATTGTAATCTAAAAAAATAAATAATATTATTAATCATTCATGTAACTATATAATAGGAGAGAAAATTAGATAATTTTGATGAGAATGAATATGATATTGTCACTATCCATTCTAGTTATTCTTTCATTAAAATAGAAAGACTAGTTTAAAAACTCTTATATTACACGGGTTAAAGTAAATATCAAATTAATAACTAGAAATTAAATAATAGTTTTTTTGGATAAAATATGAGGAAAATTACGTACAATTATCTATTTTAGGTAGTAAAATAATAACATTATTTGTTTCAAACTTTTATCTTTAAAAAGGTTTTGCTTTAAAAAATTGTTTTGCATTAAGTCGCCAATTACAAAAAAAAATACTTTTTTTGAAAAATATCATTTAATAAAGGTTCTTTGTATTATGATTTTAATAGAAAGAAACATGTTTTTAATTTATCAAAAAGTATGTATATGATTTGAAAAGTATATTAATAACCATTAGTATGTAATGTATCATTAACGAGTTAACTTTCATTCTAGTAACAACACTTGTCTGAATTCTAGCCTTCTAAATATTTTGTTTTATTAGTATATATTAAAACTTATAATATTCATCATTACTCTAAACTTGAAGTTGACATTAAGGTTACATGGAGTGGGCTCTCGGGTATGTATGAGATAGTCTGGGAATATCGGCCTTAGGTGGGAACACAAACCTTGGACTCGATGACAAAATCAAAGCCTGATCTGGTGAAAATTTTCTAGGCGTAACCATCCACTTTTTCTAGGTCAAATTGGAAAACCGGGAAAAATTCGGATGACTATGTGTAAAATGCAGAAAAACTTAAGAAAAAAAAATCTATCATGATGTTGATGCATCACTTAAGAAAAAACAAGACGATTATTAGTGGCATTATTGAATTACTCTAAATATAAACCTTACATTAAATAGAACATCTGATGATATAAAAAAATACTTGAAGGTTAAAAAAACAAATTATCGAAGTATTTATGAAATTATAAATTATTGTTGTCTTTATTTGTTTTATTATAGAAGGACAAAAAGATATCAACATGTAGTCTTTATGTTTACTAAAAGAAATACAAATTAGGTTTTTTTAATGGCAAATGTACGACCCTGCTTCGGATGATAGATGTTATATTAATCGAACCCACTTATCCGTTTCCCAGTCAAGACCGTACCCCCAACCCCCTCAGGATGAAACTCATTGCTGAAAAAACCTTATGACTCAAATCTATATATTTTTGCTCAGAGTGAGACTTGAACTTATGGTTTCTCTCGTATTTACATATAACCTATGATTTCTCTCGTATTTACATATCATAGATAGCTTACGTTAACAAACTGGAATAAAGATCATTCGTTAATAGTTGATATAAGAATTGGAGTAGAATTATTTTTTCGATCAAAAGTTGGGTGCGGGGCTGTGGGCCTATTGGGGACCCATTACACTCCCATGCGCTCAATCAAAATGTGTAATAGACTAATAATTGCCTTTGACATTCTTTTCAAATTCATGGGTTCGTGATTGTCAGCTCAAAATTTTTAAAGTTTTAGGTTTAAATCTAACGTAAAAAACTTTTTCATATTAATGGTTTTTTTTACAGAAAGCTTATTTGGGTATTAAGGTTTAGTGTTTAGACGCTACTAAAAGTTGTATTTTTTAACCGCTTATAATTAAATCTTTGAATCTACTATTTTTTACGAGAGGATTTAAACTCTTGATCTTCAATTACGGAAACATCTTTTACTTATTATTGAACCGAATGCCATTTAGTCATAATAATTGGATTTTTGGCGATCTTTTATTTAAAATTTATTTAATAATTATTTTGTTTTAAATTAATTTCTTAATGACAAAAACTTTTATTTTTCAATGACACATTTTTTAAAGGAGAATCAACTTAATTTTCATAACGTTTTGAAATTATAGTTGATGAAATGTCACTTTTTAACCCTTAAATTTAGAAGCTGATGTCCATTAAAATACAGAATTGACATGAACCTTTTTTATTAAAAATATAAGACAAACTCCAAAGTATATACCAAGTTGAGATATATTTACAAAGTACTCACTAGCCATTACACGTTTAATAAATTAATTCGTTTTAATATTTAATAACCAAAAAGGTTAAAATCTAAAACATTTTATAATAAACTTGTTTTCATCAAAGTTAATTTTCTCCCAAGAGTCCTTACACTACTCTTTACACTTTAGAGCATCTCCAATTATAGATGAACAAAAAAACCGGTTCGGGAACCGGTTCATCCAAAAAAACCGGAACCGGTTACAAAGAAAACCGGTTTTGGCCCAAACCGGTCCCGAACCGACCCAAACCGCCGGTTTCTAAACGGTTTCGTATCCGCGCACTTAAAACCGATTTATAAACAGGTTTAAAAGTTAAAAACCGGTTAAACCGGTAAGAAAAACCGGTTTGGGTAAAAAAACAGTTTTAAACCGGTCTGAACCGGTTTGATAGTTTTGAGTTTTCGGTGTGCCAAACCGGTTTGTAACCCGAACCGGTTTGAAGAAAAACCGGTTTGACCCCACTACAAAAAAACCGGTTCGGTCTTGAACCCAAACCGGTTTGGAAAAAAACCCGGTTTGAACACCTCTATCTCCGATGCACTAATTAATTTAAACACCACAAACACACAACCTTAATTTCCACATTAGGTTACCACTCACTTTTAAAAACACACGTTTTTACTTTAACACTATATTAATTTTCAAACACCCATATTTTATAAAAAAAATAATTAAATTCATTGTGTGTATGGATCCCATCTTAATACGTTTGTTGGTGTTTGGAGGATCCTGACGTGAACAAACACATGGAGCTAATAATAATTATGACTAAATTAAAACTATATACCAATCTCTCTCTCTCTCTCTCTCTATATATATATATATATATTTATATATATATATTTATATATTATATATATATATCAATAATGAAAGTGAAAAGTAGAATTTGAGAAACAATAATGTTAGAGCATCCACAACCAATTTTGTTAAAAATTGTGAGTGTAAATCTTTAACCTTATATTATAGGTTTATTGGATTTAATAATCCCACTTTTTAGGTATTAGCCAATAATAATCTCACTTTTTAAAATTCTTCTCACCAGTTCCATCTTTCATCCTATTTTTTTCTAATGGTCTTCCGTTAAGTTTTTTAACAAGTTTATGCTTAGGTGGACGTATGACGTGTCTTTTTTTTAAATTAGGTGGCAATTTGATTAATTTATATTATTTAAAAAAAACCCAAGCCCTAATATATCTAACTATATGAAATTCACCATTCCTCTCCTCTGTGAAATTCACCATCATCGATCATCTTCTTTCACCATCGTCGGCCCTCCGCCACCATCGCCGGCGGTCCTCCTTCACCATCATCGGTTGCCCTCTATCATCATCTCTACCCATTACTTACAACCATTACATATGAAACCCAAATTGATGTGTTCTTTAAAAGATGATATAATCGCTATTTGTAGTGAAGGGAAATAGTGATGGACTAAGTAATGGGTAGAGATGGTGATAGAGGGCGACCGATGATGGTGAAGGAGGACCGCCGGCGATGGTGACGGAGGGCCGATGATGGTGAAAGAAGATGATCGATGATGGTGATTTCACAGAGGAGAGGAATGGTTAATTTCATAGAGTTAGATATATTAGGGTTTGGGTTTTTTCTAAATAATATAAATTAATCAAATTGCCACCTAATTTAAAAAAAGACACGTCATACGTCCACCTAAGCATAAACTTAACATTTGTTAAAAATTTAACGGAGGACCATTAGAAAAAAATAGAATGAAAGGTGGGACTAGTGAGCAGAATTTTAAAAAGTGTGCTTATTATTGGCCAATACCTAAAAGGTGGGATTATTTAAATCCAATAAACCTATATTATATGAAATGATTTTTAGTGGTTATTAATGGATGAAAAAAAAATATTATTTTTCATCTACAAATTTAAAAATTCACTTTTCAATCCTGTTCAACCCTATATCTGTTTGTAAGTTATTTTATCCCGTTTTAAAAAAATTAAACGTTAAGAAAGCCTATTATTTTAATTTGGAATATGTTTAGAAACCATAAAATTTGGAAGACAAAAATACATGTGAGCTAATCTCATAATAAAATTTTAATATTAATAATTGTAACTAATTGTCCACATTGACTCATGCCCGGATAACCAAAATCCAGGTAATTAACGCATTACATCACATGCTTATATTTCACTCAATTTTTATTAGTTCCGTTAAATGACTAGAATAAATATTTTAAACAACATTCTTTTAACTCTTAAATACCATTTATTAACATGTACTTTATAAAATTAAACGCATTTTTTGTGAGAACAATTATCAACGCCACTAGACCAGCAACACTACCAAAAGGTTAAATCACCAAAACTTCCTAATGATTTCTAAATATTCTATATTATATTAGATATATCTATTAGTTGTTAGTATAAATCACTATAAAAGAATCTACTGAAATTTTAGGTTTTTTTGAATGTCTAACTCACTCTCTCTAGATCTACTTCAATAACCACTGTCTCATAGAACTAAAATACTCAACAATCACTTGAAAAAGACACCTTGACTACACACATTGACATCACTAGGCTATAACCCTTCATGGATATTTTAGTTGATATATATAATCTATTATAAAATTTATTGATCTACTTTATTAGATATAAATAATATCATGGTGTGAGGGTGATGTGGATCCAAAGAAGTAGGTTAAGTTTCTTTAAATCTATGAACATTGCATGTGAAAGCTTAATTGTCCCTCCAACTACTTCCATTCAATCAAGCTACCCCTTTGAAATAATGTAGGACCAAATAAAGGAGAAATACATGTCCCATTTAGATTTTCGATATTCATATATCTCAGATTTTTGAATTTAAATTGCATATAATAATGAAATATGAATATGCCAGTTTGTCTATCTTCATTAAGGCCCTACAAAATATTTAAGAAGGATCATGTCTTTTTCCACTTATTAAATTAATTTTTATAAAACAAGATCAAGAGAAACTACGCCCAAAAAGTTGAATTTGTCATCCTTGTATTATATTCAAACTCATGATGTTTAAATAATTAAATTATGTTAAAAAAGTGTGAACTTTTCATGGCTTCCCTTGAAGCACCTGGGCTATTTCCTCTGTTCTTGATTGGATGCCTTTCAAGAACTCGACAATGATCCGCTGCTGATAAGAACCTCCCTCCTGTGTACATTTTACAAAAGTAAAATATTTTGAAGTTTAATCATGAAACGAAACAAGAAGATTATAATAGGGGGAATGTGCAAACCGTTCGAATGAGTGTCCTTTCTATTCGTTTCTTTATAGCACCATACAGTTCATCCGGTGAGACATCCCCTTTGCCACAACTCAGATGATCTATCAACACCTTATTCCATTCTGCTTCTGGAGCTGCAATCAAACATGGTTCAAAAGTTTTTATATGCTCAAAACCATATTTATAAAACAAAGTCATTCACTATTTTGATGCATATTTGTTAAAATATTGACCAAAATTATGTAATGTAACTATAATACAACATTGGGAAGGGAGGAGGTAATTAGCACCTTTGATAATTTCTTCAAGACACTGTTCGGCTTTTAAAACTTCATTTCCTGCTCCAAATGAACCGAAAATATGAATTAGTAAAAGGTCAAAATATGTCTCTTTATACATTCCAACTTATGGGTCGACTAAAAATAATATCAGATAAATATAAATCTATCACCTTTCATGGCATAACTACGTTTTGAGAGGACTCTTGATGCATATAGTTGCAAAACTTTTTGCAGCATTGCCTCGAGACCTGGTTTGTCTCCATCTTCCTTTGCCTGAAATTTATTTGCCAAATAATAATCACTTCAGTTGAAGAAGGTTTATAGAGAACATAAAATGTATTTACTTGTTAAAAGGTTAGACCAAAAAGAAAAGGCAAGAGTGAACGGTTTCACCTGTCGTAATTGTGCATTGACTTCTGCTAAGAATCCCTCATCCAGTTGACCTTCCTGCTCCCTTTGCTTTACTTCCTGCAAAAGTATGACCATAATTCAGAATACTCTTATGATAAAAAAAAGAAAGAGTAGAGATGGCAATTTGTCCCATAACCCAATTAATTCTGAATCAGTCAATTCGGGTATGCTTTATCTCCAAAGGGTCAAATGGTTACAATCAAAAGAGCTTGTCAACAAAGGGGTCAAATGGGTGAAACTGGCTCAAAGTGTATTTTTAATGCATAATTTTTACTGAACACAATGAATCTATCATTAAACTAACATAAATGTTATACTGAAATTTAACAGTTAACAACCTTATTATTATCTATAGAAAATTTAACCTTTTCCATGAGATTGAGGGCATTTGGGTCCCGAGGAGGCCAACAAATCTCTTCTACTTCATTGACAACGGGTCTTAAAATTCCCTTGAGAATATCTGTAGCTGACTCTATTTTTTCCTGCAAAAAGAAGAAAACTGCGATACGTGTGAAAAGATGTAACAGGAGAAAAGACAAATCACTGTAATATAAATGCAGTTAGAATGAACAATTAATAGTTAGCTTTCTAATGTAAATCAAGCTACCCCTTTAAAAAAAAGCATGTGTTGTACACAAGTAAAAAACTCACAAGTGAGTATGTGTGTGTGTGTTTTGTGTAAAATTGGTTAAAGAATAGTACATTGGTCTTGTGTACAACACGGTCAACTATGGTCATGATAGATGAAGCCAATTCTTCTAAGTCTTGCTGCAAAAACAAAAAAGTCAATAATTCAACTTATTAGAATGCAAGAATCATATGGGATGTAAAGAAAAACAAGATTTAATCAAGTAAAAAAAATGTACTTTATCATCATCTGATTTGCAGGTGTCTGTTCTAGCTGCAAGTCGTATCCAAAAACCCTCATTGAAAGCAAGAATATTTTCTACAACAAGTTGTTGAATCTGTTTTCAAGGAATACAAACAATATAAAACATATAGTAGCGACATCCAAAATCCTAAAGAATATGTGAAGAAGCGTGTGCTTACTTCCTGATCACTTGCATTTTTCAACATGTCTATAAGCCTATCAACTTCCACCGTCTTTTTAAATGCATCCTCGGCATCTTGTTTGACTGCACATACCAAATTTCTCCTGTTCATTATATCCAAAAATAAGTGATTTAATTATCAACAGACAAAAAGAATACTTTGGTAAAAAATATTGGGTTAACAGCTAATCCATGTTTTTGTATATTGATGGCCAAAAACCTACATTTCTGAAAGTGCTTGTATGGATCAGTTATAAAGTAGATATATGTAAAACTCTAGTCTGGAACTCAAATTTGGGATCCTTCCATACTTCACCAATCATCAGCTGACCACATTCTCCATAGAACCCTCCTATCTACTCCTTCAGATTATAGATTATAACTTATTATTCCTCCCGCATTACCATATTGGGCGCCTCTTATCCATTCTCATTCAATCACAGCGACATAGCTTCTTTTTATAAAAAATATGACTTTAAATCTTGAATAATCCACGTCACTTCTTTCTCTCATTCAAAATTGCGCATGAGACTTTCATCTCCCTAGGCTCATAAGTGATTAAAAAAAAAGAACTCATCTTCCAATGTATAACTTTTGGGTCCAATAGAACTCATAAGAATAGGAAGAAGCCCAGATTTTAAGGACAGAACAAACTGATGAATCCTATTTTTGGCTCTTAACTCTCCAACCATATATATGATTACTAGGTGTAGTTAACACTTCCTAAGGTGAGTTATGTTGATTGCATATCACAATAATGAACCACTGTCTTTATATTTGCATATAAATTAAACAACTAGAATAATCGGCTGACTTACATACGGAACAACTAACATGCATAATTCAACTAAGAATCAAGTCAACTTCAAACGACCATAACTTCTAAACAGAATGGTCTTATGGGGCTGCAACCTTCCTCCGAATTCACTTTAGGAACAATAACACATTTCTCCAAATTTTCAAGATTTTTATTACTAAACAACATCAAGTCCTAGATTCGTTTAAAAGTGTCAGGTGTTCATGTTCTCTTAGGTAGATAATTTGATAAGTTTGGAACAATTGAAATGGTTTCGAATTTCTGTCTTAGCCACATACCGTAGCCAACAGCATATTTGTAAAAGATCCACTGTAACCCTAGAAAATCATTTATAAACTTCAACAAATTGTATATCTATGTGTATAACATTATGCTACCATGCCAACTCTTAAACCCAAATTCTCAAACATATAAACCCAAAAATTACCAAACACGAAATATACAGAAGAATTTACCAATCCCAACATGACAGAAATCATAGAACCCCAAATTTACCAATAGGGGGAAGCTCATAGGAGTCAATACCTTCTCTTTGTATCCATTCGAGTAGTCACAGGAAATGTGTTGTTGTTGGAGATCCAAATTCGCCATTTTCGAGCAGATGAAGACTGTAAACGGAAAAAAAAAAAAGAAAGAGAAAACATATCATAAGAAGGATCAATTGCACCAAAAATTATCGAATAACGATGTGGGTATTAAGCGAGAGAAGGTACCAAGGAGAGTGATGAGGAAAAATTGGAGCACAAGAGGTGCGATGACGATGATGATGAAGATGAAAGCAGAGCAGTAGCCATTGATTAATTGATTTGATGGAGATGATAATATTATTAATTATTAATAATCAGTTCGAGGGTGAACATCAACCAAACAGCAGCAGGGGTGCAGATAGCCTCTCCTGCTTTCAACACCAATCTATCACAATTCGCTTTCAACTTAAAGTTTAAACCCAACATACAATATTGGTCGCGGACTTAGTTACACGGATGGTTAGATGGTTAGATTTGATTTTACTTTTAATTTTTATCTTTTTGAAATTACAAGTTTGATCTAATAGTTGATACAAACATAACAGAATGGATGGACGTTAATTATCGCCGTTAAATATGTGAAAAATGTCAAAAATACCCTTTACTTTTTTCTTTTTCACCATTCAAATTACCACATACTACCTCATCAAAGTCTTCACCTTCAAGCGCCACCACCTTCAACCGCCACCACCTTCAACCGCCACCACCTTCACCACCTTCAACCGCCATCACCTTAAACCGCCACCTATTGGACAAACCTTGTAATTTCAAAAAGTTAGGTAGCAAAAGCGAAATCAGGCATAACCACATTGATCATCTATGTAATAAAGTCTATTGGTTATAATAGTAATAATAATAATAATAATAATAATAATAATAATAATAATAATAATAATAGTAATAATAATGATGATGATGATGATGATGATGGCGATGGCGATGACGATGGTGATGACGATGGCGATGGCGATGGCGATGGTGATGGCGATGGCGATGGCGATGACGATGACGATGACGATGGCGATGACGATGACGATGACGATGACGATGACGATGACGATGACGATGACGATGACGATGACGATGACGATGACGATGACGATGACGATGACGATGACGATGACGATGACGATGACGATGACGATGACGATGACGATGACGATGACGATGACGATGACGATGACGATGACGATGACGATGACGATGACGATGACGATGACGATGACGATGACGCTGACGATGACGCTGACGATGACGCTGACGCTGACGATGACGCTGGCGGTGACGCTTACGCTGACGATGACGCTGGCGGTGACGCTTACGCTGACGATGACGCTGGCGGTGACGCTTACGCTGACGATGACGCTGGCGGTGATGCTGGCGCTGATGATGACGCTGGCGGTGACGCTGACGCTGACGCTGGCGGTGATGCTGGCGCTGATGATGACGCTGGCGCTGACGATGACAAAAGTTAAAGGTGAGTTAACATACCATTCACCACATCGTTGTTTGCTTGTGCTTGGTTAGCGTTGATGTTGAAAGCACGTCCTCGGGCTTGTGGAACATTACCCACAAGACGAGGGCATTGTGGGCGGAAATGACCAGGTTCCCCACAGTTGTAGCAAACACGGTTTGTGACCACGGTGGCATTGTTAGGTGCACGGTGGCAAGTCGCCACCAAATGACCATATTTACCGCATAGGTGCAGATGCGGCATGGTTGATTCCCCGGATGATGATACCTACACGTGTTGCACATAGGCTGAGGACCAGCATAAGCCCTAGCCCAAGCACTTGTGCCATAGGTGTAGCCGCAGGTACAAGTTGTCTTTGGGGTTGTTTAGGTGCAGCCACAGCATAGTTACGTGCCGGTGTGAACTTGCGCTTCTTGTTGTTGTTGTTGTTGGACGGTTCAGCTTTGGTCTCCTTAACGGCCTCGGTAGCCATCTTTTCCACCTTCTTGGCACCCTTCACAGACATGGTGCCCGCTCGTATATGGTTCTCGGTGAGTTGAGCGGTGATAGTAATGGCTTCTTCTAAAGTTGTGGGTCGGCTACCCACCACAACATCTTGAATTTGGGGTGGTACACCCTTGATAAACTTCTCGATGTTGCGGGGGACAGTGTCGACCATATAAGGCAGCAGTATACTCAACTCATGATGCCTAGTTGACTAGGCCAAATGATCACCATAGTTTTGCTTCAAATTCCAAAATTCCTCCTCCAAATTTTGCAGTTTGCTTCTCGGGCAGAACTTCACGATGGCGATGTTCTTGAACTCTTCCCAAGTAAGTGCCAGAATAGCATCGGGCCCACGATTTCTCTTCTTGCTATTCCACCAGGTGAGAGCCTTTTGTTGGAGCATGCTAGTGGCATAACGAACTTTGAGTGCCTCGAGACACTCACAGTTGACAAAAGTGTTCTCCATGCTCTCGAACCACTCAAGAAGATCAGTGGCTCCTTCCTTGCCACTAAAACTAGTGGGTTTACATGAGCTAAAGTGCTTGAAAGTGCAAGTTTGGTTGTTGCGCCCTTGGTTAGCACTATTCTCCCCATGACTATTTTTGCTAGAGTTGGTCATTAAAGTGCTATTGAGTTCGGCAACCATGGTCCGAATGACAGCAGCCATTTGTCGGGCAATCATGGCGGCTAGCTTACGAACGGAACTTCCACGCTTCCTATGATGACGAGACATGCTGGAATATGCAAAATGAGTTAGATACGAGGAAAAGAATAACAAGGGTTATAATTCAACAAGGATAAGACAAGAGTTGTAAGACACATGGAATGGTTCCATTTGATAACGCATTACCATTTGGAAACGTTGACACGTCAAGGTAAGTTGACCCATTCGCCTTAGGATTTGTGTATGTTGACCATAGTTTATCACTCATCCCAGAAATCCCCAGGTAAGCATAACTAGTCCCGTAGGATTTATGCGATATGCCTGCCTTAGCCCGAGGGCCTTTTGCCAGGAAATCCAGAATACAGGTGTCTATGTGTCACACAATTTCTTAGGTTCATGAAATCAAAACCTTGATGAGATTTATATAGATTAGACATAACGTCTAAAGATCCAAATCATAAGCATAACCATAGGTTTCCACGTGTTGACGAGAATAAGATTAAGAAGTTTCATTTGTCGGGGAGAGTCAAAATGTCAAAGATAAGTTTAGGGAGACAAGTAACAAAGTTTAAACAATTACAAGGCAACCTAAAGGCATCAAGTTGCACATAAGTATGGCATAGCATTATGTAGCATGCAAACAATATATATTATTCCAAGAATATAAATATTATTCTATGAGGTTCATGCATAAGCTATAGTCTAGGTCACCATTTCTAATAACCTAATCCCTATAGTTATGGGCTCTGATACCAATCTGTCACACCCCAACCTTGACGGCGGAAACATCGAGATGTGAGGGTTAAGATTGTTCACAACCACATAACGCTATATTTAAATGTAAATATTAAAATTAAAAGTTTCAAAAGGCATAACAAACATAAGTTTCCAACATGAAATAAGTTCCAAACAAAACAAAACATTACATAAACATTTTATTTATTAAACTAGGTCCAAGTCCTAGTTTTATTTCAAGCTTCAAAAGTCCACTTTAAACTTGGGGATTTCCTGAAACATGATAAAAATAAAAGGTCAACTATAAATAGTTGGTGAGTTTCCAAGGTTTTCATACATAATATGATAAAGTTACAAGTAGCAATTCATGTAATAGGTTATAAGTTAGTAAGGTTATAGAACACATATCGTTACAACCAAACCTCGACTTGATTACAAGTATATAAGATTGGCTAAGTGTATTTGGTTCCCATGATGAACAAGCATACGTCATCAGGAGTCGACAATACATCGACTTTAGCACCAAATAGGCTTGTCAGGCCCAAAGATCTAAGACGTCGCCAGGCTAGCAATAGTTAATGATTGTAAACAAACTATGTATCTCATATAAACACTTATAACACACAAATAATCATGACAAATAAAAGTAGAATTGCAAGTGCTTTACAAGTCTCAAACGTTTATAAGTGTATGATGTATAAGTATCATGTTTCACCCCAAATGGTGTGAAAAATATAAAAAGGGGCAAGGAAAACTCACATGTCAAATAGTATATAATGAAGATCAATAAGATTAATATATGTCGTTCCAAGATAAAACGTCACACCGCACCTAAATATTACAAGATAATAGGATTAATGATTAAACGCGGACTAGGGTTTCAATAAGGATTTGGGGTTTTATAAATATGGTTATTTGTCAAACTCATGAATATATCTATTTTATTATAATGAAAGAATTTTACTAATCTTTTTATAATGATTAGATAATGATTTAATTATAAAATGTAATTAAAATTTTATAATTAACATAATTGATCCAAAATTAAAAATAACGTAATTACTAATAACAATTTAGTGATTTCAACTATTTGAAATTGTTTTTATGAAAATAAACTAATTATAACATTTTTAAAAAAAATTGCTTAAGTGTTTAAAGAATTAATTTAACAGAAAATAATTACTTAACTTCTAAAATAAAAAAAATATCTAAAACTGATTTTTATAATTTTTAAAAATTTTATGTAATTTTTTTAAAGGCTAGAAAGCCTAAAAAAAATGGGTAAGGTTGCCCGTGTTTGAACCCGGGACCTCAAGTTTGATGGGAGTGTGTGTTACCACTAGGCTGGGTAGCCTATACTTGTTAAGGCTTGGTTTGCTTTCCTTAAAACAAACAACAACCATAAATCCCCAAAACATATAAACCCTAAATCAAACGAACTCAAAATTGAGCAATGATTCGAGAGTTCCAACCTGATTAACCTTAGGGCTTTTGATCCCCAAGTGTAATCGAGTAGATTGATGTGTTAAACTTACCTGATTATGATCGATTTGCAGTGTTTAAGCTTGGATTTGTCTCGTTTATCACACGAAGAACAGGTGTCTAGCAATTGATTAATTGAGTGAATGTTTTACGAATTTTCGTTTACAGAGAGTTTAAAGAGATCGAAGGGAACATTAGCCCTCTGTTATATAGCTTTGATTTGTTCGTTGAGGTGTTGAACGAGTCCCGGTTCGTGTTCGATCACCTCGGTTACAATTGGGTGTTTAATTGAGGATTTAACTCGAATTAAACTATGCATTTATCTTGGCAATGATTATTCGAACGTTTCTGTACGTTTAATTTGATTAATCATCAACATTTGTACGTTAATCGGTTATATGTCGATCGAGATGGATGTTCGTTTCGGAACCCTTTAATACCGAGCTTTAGTGTTCAATTAAGTCTTGGTTTCGAGTCCGAGGGGTTCTCCTGAGTCGATTAACATATTTGCATGTTTAAACATGGGTTGTTTTTGAGGGTTCGGTGGTCACCGAAGCTCGGCTGGAGGCCGGCCGGTGACCGGTTGGCCGGGGAGAGAGAAAGGGGAAAAAGGGGGGGGGGGTTTGGTTTTGCAAAATTACACAACTGGTCCCTGTAGTTTATAAGTCTTATTATTTCATGTAAAACATTCATTTCAAGTTTATAAAATGGCAAAAACAACCCCTCAAATTAAATAAATTTTAAACACTTTTAAGTTAATAATTTTTTTATAAGTTATTATGATTACCATTATTATTATTATTATTATTATTATTATTAACTTCAATATTATAATCTATTATTATTATTACTATTATTATTATTATTAGTATTAATATGATTATTATTATTAATATTATTATTGTTATTAATATTATTATTTAATTAACTTATAAACTTTAAATTAAATAAGGAATCATACATAAATAGCCCACCAAGTTAAATATTTTGCATAAATAGGTCTTATAAGAATTAACAAAAAAATTAACTTTCAATTAACAAAAATACGAGATGTTTGACGATGACGGTGAGGACGACGATGACGATGACGATGACGATGACAGTGACGTTGATGGTGACGATGACGATGACGATGACGATGACCCATCTTGTCTACACCACAAATCCAGAAAGATGACATGTCTTTAGAGATCAAGGCATTGAGGATGTCTACACATGGCAAGACATATTCAATTTGTCTCTGCATGATCTCTTTGACATGAGAAGACACTTTGAGAGTCTGAAGGATCCTAATCATCTCATGAACAAGGGGTTGGTCATTATCCTGATGAGGAGTATTGATATCTGAAGTCTTAAAGGTGTTTTGGTAGCATCAGTCTAGGGGGAGTTTGTAGAGATTATATGAAGAGGCTGAAGCAACTAAACACTCAAAGTCTTTCTGCATGCATGCACACAAGTACTGAAGAAGAATGCTTCGGAAGTTTCACACAAGCAATAGAAATATTCTAAGTGTAAAGTCTTCTAAAGCCAAGACCAATATCTTCCGAAGCCAAAGATGAAGTCTTCCGAAGCTTCAGAGACAAAGTCTTCTGAAGCCACACTTGAAGACAAATTTCTTCCAAAGACTTTTAACAACATGCTTTATCTGATGTACTTTTCCATAAAGCTGGACCCCTTTCCGCTGCAATTCTTCAAAGTCACCAACTTACATGAGTTGGTGAAAAGGTCCATACTTTTGGTAACTATACATTAAGGTCTTGAGTCTGTAACTTTCTACTTCATGTACTTTATTCTTTTTGTAATAGATAAGGATGTAAGTTATGACATGTCATAGTCACAAAGTCAAAAATGCAATCTGCCTTTTGACTTTACAATTGATTTTGTGTTGTGTCTAGTTAATTGTATCCAGCTGACCTTCAAAGTATGGCTGGTTGTAGGATGTAGTATAAGTATCTCATGTTCTTGTAACTTTCTTATTATGCTTTGTAACATTTGTAATAAAACATTGAGAAAGCAATATACTACAATCTTGAAAACCATCTCTTTGTGTATCTTGCTCTTTCATTTGTCTCTTAATTACTTGTGTGGATGGTGGCCGGCGACAAGGAGGAGTCGATGGGGATGGGGGTTGTTTTTGGGTATTTTGCAATTTGGTCCCTGAAGTATTCATCTTTGTTATTTTATGCATGAAATTTTTATAATAAGTTTCAGAAATTACAAGTTAAACCCTTGACTTATAAAAACTATTAAATAATAAATCAAATTAATTATTTATTAAAATTTTATAAACATGTAAAATTTATAATGTAATTATTTAGTTTCAATAATAAAAATTCATAACTACTAATGAAACTTTATAAGTTTATTAAAATTCATTTTATAACTTAATAAAATTTAGTAAGACTTTTCCATTTAGTTATTTATTTGTAAAATGATTAATAACACTTTATAACATTACAAAAAGAAGTATTATATCTCCATAAATTATTACAAGTTGTTTTAAATAATTAATAAAAAATAATTCACAATGAAGTTGTATTTAATCCATTAATCTATTAAAATAATTTAATAATGAAAATTCAAATTTAGTTCGGGTTTTGGGTTTTAACTCGAAAATTTACGGATATTAAATTATAATTATGAAGATATATATAAGTTATATGTACTTAAATATTTAAATAAAATAATACTTAGTATAAATAGTATTTACTTATAAAAATATAATTAGTAAATATATATTTAATTGTTAATAGCATAATATTATGAAGTGCATTAAATATATTAATAATATATTAATAATATTTATTAAATACATAAAAGAGACAAAGATAAAAATATCAAAGTATATAAAATTCAATGGATAAATTTACCATATTGTTTTTAAAGTGTCTCAAAATCTTAATTAATGCCCAATTGTACCTATTTTAAATGCTTTGCAATCTTTTATTCATGTTGGTTTAAAACTTGTATGCTTGGAAAAATTAATAGTTTAAATATAAGTATTTAAATAAAATAATACTTAATTTAAATAGTATTTAGTATAAATATATGATTAGTAACTATAAATTTAAATGTCACTTTATATAATTATAAATAAAATAAAATTTAACGAGGTAAATTAAATAATATCAAATTATTAAATAATGTATTAATAATGTTTATTAAATAATACAATAATTAGAATAAGTTTATTCAGTGGGAGCAAAAGTAAAACTATTGCATTAAACACTTGTATTGTATGTTTACAATGATTTATATGTGTCTTACACTTTGAATGAAATTACCATCTTATCTTTTTAATATGTATTATATAGTAGTATAGATATAAATTAAATTATCGTAACTGACTTGTTCAATATGATTACATTCTTCATTAGACCGACTCACAAATGTAAGCTTAAAATTCATATGGAACTTATGCCCAATACTCGCTCTCACTATCTATGTACTTCCAAAAATCATCAGACATCACAACTCAACACGTTAGTTTGACGACAAAAGTGAGACATGATTGTGTTTGCATAAGAAAGTTAACAAGCTAATATATGCATATGTGTATGTGTGGATGTGCATATGTGTAAGAGCGAGATAAATATTATTTAATACAAAATAAATTTACGCAGACAACTACAAGAATCTTATAAAGATATATAAATGTTGTTTTAAAAGAGATATATAGGTGGTTATGAAATTGTATAATCATCTCTCTCTCTCTCATATTCTATATCTGCCCACCATTATGTATAAATATTACCTAATTCTCTACTTGAAATTATTTATTTATTGAATACACCTCTACATAATATATAAAACACATAATTTATATTATAATTGTAAAATCTTGTCATTTTTAATCTTAATAAATCATATTCAGCTCTGTAGATAACTTGAAATTAAACTTGGATAATCTGAGAGTCGTGAAAATCACTTTCAGATCGAAATTATTCGGTGGTTCATCCGAATAAATCAATCGGATACAACTCAGACGAGATCAAGAATTCGCATGTTGCGTTGAGTGAATTTTCTTGAACCAGAAGAAGAATAAGAATTCGAGAATGAACCTCTGACCAACAACTTCATCTCATTCGGTTTTGGAGGGAAAAAAACGGGAAAAACTGCCATTTGGCAGTTTCATCAAATTTATTTATATTTTAAATAACCATTAAAATTATGTATTTTCACTCGAATTTCACATGTGAAATTCTGCAAAATCAATTCGAAATGCAAATTTTAATGAAGTCATTTTTACCAAAATAAAAAATTTCCAAGCTGACCTGCTCAACCCCAGCCAGGGGCTCTGCCCCTTGGACTCCGCCAGGGGTAGCCGCCCCTTGAACCCTGCTACCAGGGGCGTTGCCCCCGGACCCCCGCCAAGGGGGCGTTGCCCCCTTGGAACCCCTACTGCTTAGGGGCTTCGCCCCTAAAATGGTTTTCATTATTGAAGATCATAATACACTCAAACAAGCGTGCACTCCGCACCTCCTAACTTGTTTGATGGATATTATGATCACATTGGTCATTAGTCAATCCAATTACACTAAAATATCTGACAAGCTCAAAAGCCATAGTTAATCTTCATGTCAATCTATACGTGTCCTAGATTGACAACAAATTTATGGATGTTTTAGTTGTTTCAATTCATTTTGTTATGAATGGATCAATGAGGTATATGTTTCATCTCTAACTATTAGAATGGCTAAAATCATACATACTATCTGAAAGGTAAACATGCCTAATAGTTAAAGGTATCTAACGTGTAAACATGCTTTATGTTTAAAAACCAAATATTGATGTAACTTGTGACGCTCTAATTAATTTTGAAACCACGCTTTACATGAGGGATATTGATCATATGTGAAAGTATATGAATAACTACAATGGGGTGAAACACTCAATACATTTAGAGAGATAACACTAAATAAGCCTAATTAACGTGAGCCATAGGCTATAAAATAATAAATTGCCTAATACACTATATACATACAACTAATACCGTTGAAGCATTTATGTTAATAAATGATCATACACATAAAATCTAACATATTTATTAAAAATAATTTATTAAAAATAATTTATTAAAGAGGTATAGTAAAAATATCTTTCCTTAACGTAAATCGACATAATAGATGGAAGATCTATTAAAGTGCTTACTATCGGGTCCTTGAATAATTGATAGTTAACTTAATATGTTTTGATCTCTCATTAAATATTGATTATTGGTTATATGTATAGTTGATTAACTCTCACAATATAATATAAAAACAATCCGAGTTTTCTAAGAAGACAATGAATCATATGATCTCTCATGTGACATCTATCATGGTATTATATTCTAACTCAAACACTCGATCTAGATACAATGTGTTGCTTCTTAATTTTCCAGGGCACAAGATCTCTCCCAACAAACAATACACGGTCCTAAACTATCATTAATAGGATAACTTGCTCAATCTGTATGTGCAAGTCTTAATATTTGTGGCCCTTAAGATGTCTTAATTCCTTCGAAGCGAGCAGCTAGTAACATCACCATAACAACACTTACAATTTCGTAACCCATGCTGATGTACTCCTTGATCGAATGAAAGAACAAAAAATACAAAATAAGAACAAAAGAAACTGTTAAAAATATAATTCAACATCCTCTCTTTATCTCGATTGGGCCCCCCCTCTCTCTTTTGTTTTTATGTTTTGCAGGTTACTGTTTGTGGGCTTTCTAGTTGCGGTTTGGGCTGCTTGTTCGTGGGCTATTGATGCTGGGCTTTAGGTTTTGAGGTGTGCGGTTGTGGTGTTCATATAAACGAGCCTTAGGGCTCATTCTCAAGAAGAAGACGCTCCTCTCTCATTGTCTCTAGTTCACAGCTCCTGATGATTTCTTGTTCTTGATGGTATAATAATTCTGATAAGTCTCTGGTTCATTAGGTCATCACTTTGATGATCTGAGTTTAGTTGGTGTTTCGGTTTCGTACGTTGTAATCCGGGTTCTTGTATTTCGAAGTTCTGTTTATCTGATTGTGAGTTTATAACATGGTATCAGAGATTAGGCTCTGATCGATTGTTGTTTCTTTCGCTGGGATTATCTCGATTTCCGCTGCATCTGTCGATTGAGGGTTTCTTGATCTGAGATCTAGGGTTCTACTATTAAACCCTAGGTTGTTATTTCGATTAAGCCGACCGATCGTATCGGTCTTAGTCGTTTCTGCTGGTATTCTGGGCTTTTCGGTGCACCGTGGTGTTTCTGTCGTTCAAGAAGTTCAGAAACGCAAAAGAAGAGAGCTTTTCGAAGGATCCGGTCTTCTTCCTCGAATATTCTTGACGGACCTGCTCTGCTGAAGTTTTCTCTTCTTTCTTCTAAGGTTGTAACCCTAAGTAAAGGTTACACACCTTAGTTACTCACCTCTCCTTATTCTAAAGGCCCGCTGTGAGGATTTCTTGTTCCCTGTCTTTTTTTATTATTAGTTGTTATATCATCTGCATTGGTGTGTCTAGGCATTCTTGTCCGGGTTAGGAGTACCGGAGCTGTTCTGGTTACAGGGAGAGCCATCCCCTGTCTGTTTGTTGCATTTATTCTATCTGTGCATCACTTGTGTGTGAGTCTTGTGTGTTTTTTGCATAACAACCTTGGTTAATCCTTGATCTGCCAACGTAATTGGTGTGAAAACCTGGCTCTGACCTTGGTTGTTCTTTCCTGCGCTTGCTTGTGTGCCCTTCATTCTCTTGCTGTTTTTCTTAATATTAATCTAAAATGGCTGATGAATCTGAAAAAACTGGTAACACTCTTGTTGGGAAACTCGATCCCGGTAATCCTCTATATCTTCATCCAAGTGACTCATGTGTTCTTACAATTGTTAACATAAAACTTAAAGGAATAGAGAATTATACTGTTTGGGCTAATGCTATGAAACTTGCTTTACAAGTTAAAAATAAAATTGGCTTTATAGACGGTAAATGTGAAAAACCAAAAATGATGAGATATTAGTGGGTCAGTGGGAAAGATGTAACTCAATTGTTCTTACATGGATCTTAAACTCCGTATCCGAGGAGTATATGTGGGGCAAGTTTTCTCAAAACTTGCTTCTGATGTCTGGACTGAATTAAAAGAAACCTATGACAGAATTGATGGTTCGGTTATATTTGGCTTACATCAAAAAATTAACTCACTTCAACAAAATGGGTCATCCGTATCTGAATATTATCATAAACTTAATACAATGTGGAAACAAATGGATAACATGCTTCAATTACCTTCTTGTACATGTAATGCAGCTAAAGAATTTAATGATTTTAACCAATTAATAAATTTAATGCAGTTTCTTATGGGCTTAGATGATGTTTACCAACCTGTAAGAACAAACCTGCCTTTTCTATTATCTCTAGAGAAGAATCACACCGAAACTCAAACACTTCCTCAAAACAATCTGGTCTAAATGTTGGTTTGTGTCAAAAACTAATCAATCTTTTGAAAGTAAAAAGAAAAATATAAGAGGTCCAAACCCTAACCTTAAGTGCACTCACTGTAATAAAATCGGCCATACAATAGAGAGGTGTTTTGAAATTGTCGGTTATCCCCAAGGAAACAGACAGAAGGGAGGTTCAGGATCTAGTCAAGGACCTAAAGCAAATCAAAACTCTTCTGCTAATAAAACAAATTCTGTCTCTGCTCCCACCACGACAGCCTTAACAGCTGATCAAATTAGCCAACTTCTAGGTCTCCTAAGTAATAAACAGGCTGACTCGGCCAATACCTCCAACATAGGAGGTACTTGTCCATTCTCTTTCTCCTCTGGAGATTCTTTTACTTTTACTTCCTGTCTAAACTCTGGCTATCTCACACAATGGATTATTGATTCGGGGGCTAATCAATATATGGTCATGAGTGACAAAAATCTTTTAAATCCTATTGATGTTACTGAATTTAAAATAAAAGTCCATCACCCAAATGGAACAAGTGCTATTGTGACTAAAATTGGTAATATTAAAATCAATGACAAGGTTACTCTAACTGATGTCTTTCTTGTTCCCGAATATAATGTTAATCTAATTTCTGTGTTTAAACTTGCTCGTGATAACAAAATGTGTGTCACGTTTGACGAACATTACTGTCATATCCAGGATTTACTCACAAAGAGAACCCTGGTGACTGGTAGTCAAATGGATGGGCTGTATGTCTTTGGTAACTCAACACAAGCTGCAAGGTTTGTTTTCTTAGTGTTGAGGCCCCTATTTATGGCACACCAGACTTGGTCATCCATCTGACCAAGTTTTAAACATCTTAAAACAAAACCTAAAACTTAAGAACTCTATTTCATCAAAACCTTGTGATGTGTGTCATAAGGCCAAACAACATCGTGAACCCTTTCCCTTGAGTAATAACAAATCTCATCATATAGGTGACTTAGTGCACCTAGATGTTTGGGGCCCATATAAAATTCAAAGCAAAGAGGGTTTTCGATATTTCTTATCTGTTGTTGATGATTTCTCTAGGGCTGTTTGGGTTTTCCTAATGAAACATAAAGATGAAGTATTTACTAATATTGAGAGTTTTACATATCTCCTCCACACTCAATTCAATTCTAAGATAAAAATGTTTAGAAGCGATAATGGTACCGAATTTATGAACACCAAATTTGCTGAATTTAATCGGGTAAATGGAATAATTCATCAAACCTCTTGCCCATATACTCCCCAACAAACTGAGGTGGTCGAGAGAAAACATAGGCATCTTCTCAATGTGGCTCGGTCACTTCTTTTTCAAAGTGGTGTTCCCTTATCTTTTTGGTCTGAATGTGTGCTAACTGCCTCTTACCTAATTAACAGGACCCCTTCATCTATGTTAAATGGTAAATCTTCTTACGAGCTGTTATTTGGCTTTGCCCCCTCTCTTGTTCATTTGAAATCTTTCGGGTGTTTGTGTTTCTGTACTATACTTAATAATAACAACAAATTTGAAAGTCACGCTCAAAAATGTGTTTTCATGGGATACTGAATGAGAAAAAAGGTTATAAGGTTTGGAGTCTAGAACAGAAACAGGGTCTGTTTTCTCGAGACATCAAATTTTATGAAAACATCTTTCCCTTCAAAAGTTCAAAATTTTCAAATGACCTGAATCCTTTCCCATCTTCACAATTAAATAGCCCAAATGGTTTTGATTTTTTTGGTCAAAACACACCCGAGAGTATTTCTTCGGCAATTGATCCCAATAATGAAAGGGGCAATTCTTGTGATACACCTGATGTGGAACAGCAGCCACATAGCAATCCTAGTCCTGAAGGCGAGGCTAATCCTCAGCAGCCCTCAGATGGCAGTTCTGCCACAGAGGGTGGGGCTGTGCCACAGCAGCCCTTCAGTACTAGTGGAGGTCCTGGCGTGGCTGGTCCATCATCAGATGTTAATGATCATAGTCATACCTCTGAGGGAATCAACCTACCTTCCAAATTACTGCTCCTAGGAGATCTACCAGACATAGCTCTGTCCCAAAGAAACTTGATGATTTCATTATTGAAGGAAAAGTTAAATATGGCATTGAAAAAACCATAAACTATTATAACCTTTCTTTTGAAAACCGATGCTTTGCATCTAGTCTTAACAAAAGCATCGAACCTCGGTCATTTAAAGAGGCCTGTCATGATACAAACTGGCTTAATGCCATGAACGATGAAATGAATGCCTTACATAGAAATCATACTTAGGACCTTGTAAATCTTCCCCCCGATAGGAAAGCTATTGGTTGTAAATGGATATATAAAATTAAATACAAATCCACAGGTGAGATAGATCGCTATAAAGCAAGACTTGTAGCCAAATGTTATAGTCAACGGGAGGGCATAGATTTCGATGAAACTTTCTCTCCCGTCGTTAAATGGTTACTATTCGTTGCATTATCTCTATTGCTGTTCAACGTAACTGGCCCCTTTATCAACTTGACATAATAATGCGTTCTTATATGGTTCCCTCAATGAGGATGTCTACATGACTCTCCCTGAGGGATTCTTCTCCTCCACTGATACTAGGGTGTGAAAATTAAATAAATCTCTATATGGCTTAAAACAAGCTCCTCGCATGTGGAATGAAAAACTTGTTGGAGTTCTAACTAAAAGTGGTTTTCAATAGAGTAAAACTGACTATTCTATGTTATCAAATCCACTCCATCTGCTTTAGTTATTTTGCTTGTGTATGTTGATGATATCATCATCACTGGAAGTGATGAATCTGAAATTACATTTTTAAAACAAAGTCTGCAATCTGCGTTTTTAATTAAGGACTTAGGTCCCCTCAAATATTTCTTAGGAATTGAAGTTGTGTTCACTCAACATGGTCTTTGCTTGTCTCAACGTAAGTATTGTTTGGAGTTGCTCGCTGAGTTTGGTATGACAGGCTGTAAGCCTGTCAACACTCCGCTTGAGCCGCACCATCTTATTGCCACTCCTTCTGATTCTGATTCATCTCGCTTCAAAATATTTCTGAATATCAGAAACTTATTAGGAAACTTATCTACTTGTCACACACCAGATCTGATATATCCTATTCCGTTCAATTCTTCAGTCAATACATGCATAAACCTACTGATTTTCATTTAAAGTTGGCCTTACGATTGCTGAGGTACTTAAAAAAGGCCCCTGGTCATGGTCTGTTGTTTTCAAAATCTGAGTCCCTTTCGTTGACTGCCTTTGCAGACTCTGATTGGGGCAAATGTCTGGCATCTAGAAAGTCTGTAACTGGTTTTTGTATTTTTCTGGGTAACTCTCTTGTTTCATGGAAGAGTAAAAAACAGAACACAATTTCGCGGTCCTTGGCGGAAGCCGAGTATCGTGCCATGTGTTCTGCCACGTGTGAAGTCATGTGGATTATAAATATGCTTAAAGAACTCTCTATTTCTATTCCGCTACCTGTTCCTTTGCATTGTGACAATAGTGCAGCTTTATCTATTGCTGCGAATTCTGTCTTTCATGACCGGACTAAACACTTTGAACTTGACTTATTTTTCTTACGTGAGAAAATCTCATCGGGGGTTGTTCATACTGTTCCGACGGTATCTGAACAGCAGCCTGCTGATATTTTCACTAAGGGTCTTCTTCCAAAGTCTCATGATTTTTTAATGTCCAAGCTACACATGTTTAACGTTTTCGGATATTGAATTATGGGGGGGTGTTAAAAATATAATTCAACATCCTCTCTTTATCTCGATTGCCCCCCCCCCTCTCTTTTGTTTTTATGTTTTGCAGGTTACTGTTTGTGGGCTTTCTAGTTGCGGTTTGGGCTGCTTGTTCGTGGGCCATTGATGCTGGGCTTTAGGTTTTGAGGTGTGCGGTTGTGGTGTTCATATAAACGAGCCTTAGGGCTCATTCTCAAGAAGAAGACGCTCCTCTCTCATTGTCTCTAGTTCGCAGCTCCTGATGATTTCTTGTTCTTGATGGTATAATAGTTCTGATAAGTCTCTGGTTCATTAGGTCATCACTTTGATGATCTGAGTTTAGTTGGTGTTTCGGTTTCGTACGTTGTAATCCGGGTTCTTGTATTTCGAAGTTCTGTTTATCTGATTGTGAGTTTATAACAGAAACCCACTTGAAGAACAAAAGAAAACCTAGGTACAAATAGATTCATGTCTAAAGTAACAACACACAAATCAACAACTACCTTTGAAATCATGTAAAAACATTATCAAATTTAGGATTCCTCTTTACTTTCAAGAGTTTATTGAATACTATTAGAAATCAAGAAATAAGATAAGATAGGAAACTGGTTACAAATGATGTGAGAAAATAGAAGAGAGAAAGTGATAAGGTAAATCTGCAGAAGAAGTGATGACACATTTTGAAGAACACATGATAGTTAAAAAAGTGAAACAAGACAACCTTTGATTGGTCAATGATCTCAGGCACTGAGGAGGTGCACCACTTGCTTCAAAAATAGAATATGATCTATGTGTTTTCATATAGCATATGATATAGGGAAATTGCTTAAAATTTCCCTCATATTTCCTTCAAAACTCCTCCTTATATGTTTTTTAAAATTGTTTTCCCTCGAGACAAAGACAAGTGTGGTGTTGAGCCACTAAAAATCATACATATGTCTACGGGTAGGTACCTTCATTGTTAAGGCTGGCACCGTTATGAAGACGGGTGCCCACGTTACAAATTTGAAATGAAAAACATTTTGTAAAAGCACACAAGTCTAATTTTAATTGGGTTGCTATACAAGCGTCCACACTTGTCTAAAAATATGTCAACGTCTTGTATGGAGAGACACCCTGATGTTAACGTCTTGTATGGAAATAACTATCCTAAGAAGAAAATTGGGAGAAGGGGGTAGGGACATTTGGGGAATTTCCGTTTGATATAAAGTGGCATGGTTAGACAAATAATATAACTAATATATTTTATTAATTATATTTTAAAATCCATAATGAAAACCTTTAAGCTTAAGGTATGACAATCTAATGCATATGTCTCTTTTTCCCTTTTTGTCTTTATTATTATTTTTTAATGTTATCTTTTTGTACTTGCTTAATTTAATATTAATTAATTAGAATTAGTTTTGAATTTATTTTTTAATAGCTTTTAAAATAAGATATTCTATAAAATTTCAAATATAACGTTATGATGTGCTTGTTTTATCTATGCTTTGATGTAAATATCACTCTAAACGGAATTGCATGTAATTATATATAAGTTATCAAAACACAAATGTATAAATTGTCAAAAATGTTTTAATAAGGTTTCAACTTTTTCATAGTGTTTTTCCTCTTATAACCTTTAACATTCGATATTTTATAAAACTTTGAGTTTTACGTTGCCGTGAATTTTCATAACGTCATTTTTAAATCAACTAATGGTTCTAAGTGATTGTTTAAAATGTTCAACAACCATGTTCAAATATACTACCCCAATGTAGTTCGTATGGACATTAACTTGACTTTTTTATGGTTAAATACAATTTTTTCAGCAAAAAGAAACAAATAATGCTCCTGGTCCAGTAGTTTATGTATGTACATATACACCAAATCTTTTTTAATATATGATTTATTTTATTCTGACATAACTAAATTGATCAACGTTCTAATGTCAACATTTTTAAAAATTTCCTGTATATATTAAGCCTCAAATACTATCAACACCCTCACTTTAACTCATGATTTTATATATAAGGGTTTTGTCTTTATATAAAGTTTTCGAAGTTTTGTTTTTCTAACTTCAATGTACGGCTTCACAACAAAATTTAAACATTAACTTCTTTCATGATTTTAATCCACGTTGTAACACGATTGTCTTTATACAAGTTCATTATAATTACCTATTTATCATATCAATTAAGATCAGAAGTAAAAACTAAAAAGTGGCATGTGAACTAAAGGCTTTCATTATAATCGTGTGCCGACTTGACTCATTAGTCAAGCCGTTAAGCCGAGCACTATACATACGCCGCCACCATCATGACATCTAGCTGTAAAGAAAAGAGCTCAAACCAGACAGCTAGCCGGTTCGGTCCAAAAGGGTTAGCCGAGTTGGTCAGCCGCCTTGAGCCCCATGTGAACTTCCAAAAATGTCCCTCATTCAATTTCACATTATTTTATTTCCTTTAATGCAATATAAATCACTTAAATATAACGAAAGGAAGAGACCAAACCAATTTTATATAAAATTTAATCAATAGATTTTAAATTAGAAAACATTCTAAAAATGTCTTTATAACGATTTTTATCTCTCAAAATGTTTAATTAATAAATATATTCTCACAAAATATACACACATTAAATAGGGTCGTTCGAACCTTACGTAGAGTCGTTTAAACACTAACAAGCTTGGTCGGAACCTCAAATAGGGTCGTCCGAACCTTAAATAGAGTCGTTCGAACTTTAAATAGGGTTATTCGGCTATGTTTAAGTTCTATTAAACTTATTTGCATGTAAATGAGTTCAGTCAAACTTAATATAAATTCAATTGAACTTTAAATAGATTCCATCCACCTTATTGAACATGAGGACAAATAGTGTCCATTAAATGAAAGCTCGAGCAACTGTATTTAAGGGGCGAAGACAACTCTGTTAGATGATAATATTTTTTGGGATGACTTATCAAAGGTATATTTTGCGGGAATATCTTAGTCAAACTAACATTTTGAGAATTTTCCTTTTAAACTAAATTACGTGATTGGTTGACACCTCAACCTTGTCTTTTTCATTTTTATAATCTTGTAAACAGTTTAATTATAAAATAGTGTTAAAAGGTTTTTTTTTGCTCTAAATGTAGATTTTTAAAAGATTGTACGTACTAAGTACCACTTTATATGACCGACCAAGTGGTTGTCTCATTTTCAGCTAAAATTCTACTTTGTTGATAGGACTCGTGTTGAATAACAATGGTATCAAAATTGAATTGTTTTAGTTAAAGATAAGTTGAACTTTCTTTTCTAAAATAATTATTTGTAAAAATATATAAGATCATAGAAAGAATAAAGAAAGTATCAAACGAGTGGAGTAATATTTCTGGTTTGATAAGTTTTAATGAATTTGTGGGTCTTACCGTTAACTAGGGTTCAAATAATATCAAATCAAACTGGTTTGAAACGATTCTCCTTTACAAAATCGTTATATAAAGATTTTACGCATACATGTCTGGTTTGTGTTGTGTCTGTTCAAAGAATTTAGATAAATTAATTTTATTGATAAATTTATCATCATTTATATATTATCCATTACAAAAAAGTTTATATATAAATTTAAATTTTTTTGTTTGTATAGACATATTTGTTTAAGAAAATAAATTGCAAGCAGGGTAATGATGTGAAAGTATTGTAAAAATATGTAAGGTATTTGATTTGATCGGAGAGATAATAACTATTTATGTGTTAACAAAACGAACAGAGCTTAAAGCTTATTAAGTTAAAACGAGTTGAACTCGAGCCTAAACAAGCTCGTGTTCAGTTTAGTTTGTCAAACCACCAATTAAAAGGATTAATTAATCAGAGAAAGAGTATTATTTCTTTCATTAATAGTCAATTTTCTGCTCTATATAAACACAATACAAACGTGCTCCCATAGTCCAAACAATAACATAAACAATAAGCAAGCAAACTTGCATACCACCACCTTATGATCACCTACTAAAAATGTCTCAGACACACACACAAACCACCACCACCACCCCACCACCACAAGGCCACATAACCATCACTCCACCACCCACCCACCACCGCGGTGCCGCCAACGGCCCCACTCTCCCACCAATCAAACCCATCATTCTCCCACTCATTGCAAGGCTCCATGCAGGCTATTTCCGAATAACCCTCTCCCTCTGCTGGCAAACCCTACTCTGGAAAACCCTCGGCGAACCACCCGAAAGCGAAAACACCCACGCCCACGCCCACGCCCACGCCCACGCGCACCATCAAACCCTCGCAGCCGCATTTCTCCTCATGTGGTCACTATCCCTCATCACACTCACATCACTTTCAGTTTCATACATCCTACGTTGCTTATTACTATCCCACATGGTCAAACAAGAATACACGAATCATACAACAGTCAACTACCTCTTTGCACCATGGATCTCATGGCTCCTTCTTCTCCAATCATGTCCCTTTTTCGCCCCGAAAACTGCTTATTATTTGTCCCTATATTGTGCGTTTGTTATTCCAATAATAATACTGGACGTAAAGCTGTACGGACAGTGGTTTACAAAGGGGAAGAGGTTTCTTTCAATGGCGGCGACTCCTGCGAGTCAGCTATCGGTGATCGGGAACTTCGTGGGGGCATCGGGGGCGGCGGAAATGGGGTGGAGAGAGGGGGCAGTGGTGATGTTTGCTTTAGGGTTTGTGCATTATGTGGTGGTGTTTGTGACGTTGTATGAGAGGTTATCGGGGAAGAGATGCTCGCCGGAGATGCTCCGGCCGGTGATGATGTTGTTTGTTGCAGCTCCGAGCATGGGGAGCTTAGCTTGGGATTCGATTTGTGGGAGATTTGATTGTTCATCGAAGATGATGTTTTATCTTGCTGTTTTTCTCTTTATATCTCTGGTATGTGGCTATTTGCAAATAATAATCTTGTTTAACATTCGATTTGTGGGACATTAATCTTGTTTTTCTCTGGTATGTGATTTTTGCAATTATAATATGTTAATATTAATTAAGTTTTTAAACTAAGGGTTGCGGACAGAGTCGACCGCACCATACACACCACACTACATTACATACCACCGATTATAATTTGTAATGTCACATCACACCATGCCGTGTGAGGTGGGTGCTCATATCGTTTGATACGAAAGAAACACAGCTTCAGAAAAGGAGAGAAAACATCAGCGTGTTGAAACGGCTCAACGGCGCGGCGTGGGGACCGGCGCCGGTGTTGTCTCGTGCCGCTGTCCACGCCGGACCGTGGGGCTCCGGGGTGGATGCCTCCCATCCTAAGATAATTAAGCATATATCAAATTTTGTTTTTTCAGTTTTTTTATGGTTTTATAAGTCAATTTCTAAGAAACTGAAAATAGCCATAAGCATATTTGCTATTTAAAGTTGCATATTCTCCAACTTTCTTTTCGTTGGATATAACTTTTTATAAATCTGCACACTATAAACTAGTGTTTGTAGTTGGATGACTTTAATAAAAGATTATACCAAATAAGTTTAATAAAACCAAATTAACTATCTGTCCGATACTTTTAATTCTTAGTGAGAATTTTACCTTTGTCACTCCTAACAGGTTTTTTTCAAGGGCAATTTCACTCTAATGGAGAAGTGATCATTTTCTACACTCATGATGTGACATGATGCGTCAACAGCATTGCATCTATTTTTGGAAAAAATATGTTTGGCATATGTCACGTCATTAGAGGCATAAATTTTACTTATCAGTTAGGATATGATAGCTTTTTAGCAATGAAAACGAAAGTTACAAGTGTCATTAACCAAATTATCATATGGTTTATTTTCGATCGATGCGTAATATGATTGAAGAATTCCAACGAAGTATGATCCATGTAAAGTGTTAAAATTCAGTCTACTTTGACATTTCGACCGGAGTTAGACAAAATTTTAAGTCAAACCGGACAATAACTATAGTTTTCCGAAATAACAAACCAAACTAGATGGGTTGAGTGGGTCTAATTAAGGGAGTGGTGTTGTTCAAATGATTTGGTAGTTTTATGGTTCTGTTTTAATGATCTGAATTGAACTTTTTTACTATTTTCAGAACTATTAGTTTGTGTTATAAGTTTTAAAATGATAAAGATGGTTATATATGTTACATGTACATAATCACATGTTTTGAAATTAAATTAATGAATAAGAAAGGGTAGATGACAGATTTGTTTACACAACTAGTTTCAAGTTTCGGCTAAGCTCATAAACTATTAAAGTACAAAAATAAGCACTCACATTACGAGGTGGAATAAGGCCATTAATTTTTTGATGAATAAGGATTACCAAATGTGCTAAACTCTTTTTGTTTGGTGTCGAATCTCAGGTATCAAGGCCAATTTATTCAAGAAATCATTGAAAAAATTCAATGTAGTATGGTGGTCATATTCATATCCATTAACTGTATTGGCATTGGCTTCAGCTGAATATGCACAGGAAATGAAGACTGGTGTTGCTCATTTGCTCATGATAGTTTTGTCTATACTCTCAATATTGGTTTCATTCATTCTAATGGTATATACAACTCTAAACACTAATATCTTTTTGCCCGGTGACAATGATAATGACGATAACAATCCGATATTCAAGTCTCTAGAGCCAAATAATATAAATAGCATGACCATGGAATCGTTGACATGATTGATCTTACAAACCATGAACACCTATCATATTTGGACGCAACGAAGATTTATCATATTTATATGTTTATAACGCGCCTTCCTTATAAGTGTCCTCAAGTGGAAATGAAGTGCAAACGGGTGTAAATCCATGATGATTCGACATGCGGAATTACTATTAGCAACAAAAGTAAAAGTTTAGAGTTACATTAGGAAGATTTGTCAATGTGGATCTAGCCTGCGGTTATAATAAATTTAAATATTGACATTAAATTTACCTAAAAGCTAGAAATTATGAAAAAAATAAGCCAAATAAGCATATCAATTATTGTATTTGCATGATTATACAAATTACATAATTTTGTATTTGTAACACTTTTAAATTGGTTATTTTATTGTTATATTTTATTTTTAAAACAACGTTGGTATATAAATAATAATAATTTTTTTAATGATCTTAACTCAAATGATTTCTGTTTGTTATTGTATCTTTAGTGCAAAATTGATTGTGTACTTGTAGTCGAAAATATAATCTTTATTAGACTTTTAAGATTAAAATATTATTTTTACTATAAACCTGTCGAATAAATTAGTATTATACAAAGTCATATTATAATTACTAACATTCGTGTATGTATGTAAGAGCTCACAAATAGAAGGTGTGAAAAGATGAGCTCACATTCTAAAAACTACACTCTCTCTACTCTCTTTTCCATTACTTCTCACATTTTCATTTTTTCAAGTTTATAATTTCATACCCATGAACTTTCTTTCACATTCCCTCTTCCACCCCACCATTGCTCTCTCACCATTGCTCTCTTCAAATCATCATCTCTCTCATCTAAAACCTTCTAAAAACATAACATTGATGAAGCTTTAAGTTTATCCTTTAATAACTCGTTAAGACCATCTCCCAATGGTTGTTTTGGAGGTTTTTTACCAATGTGACCATTCTTAGACATTTCTCACCATCGAGCTACCATTGTTTTTAGGAGGCACCTTTGCGTTTTTATTTGTATAAATATAGAGAAAGATGATTGCTTGAAAGAAAATATTAATGATGTCTATAATATTTTCGTCTCTCTCTCTTAGGGTTTTTTTGTGTTTTTAAAAAGTTAGGTGTTTTCTAGCTAAGCAAACATGTTTCGTAGATGTTTTTGAGATGCGAATGCTCTAATATAAAATGATGAAAAACAATAATGTTTTTGTGAATATGACATCCGTATTATTTAGAGTAGCGGATATGATTATTTTTTTGTTGATGTCCGTTTGATGACTTATCAATTTTTTTGTTGATGTCCGTTTGATGACTTATCAATATTTTTTTGTTAATGTCCGTTTGATAACTTTGTTTGTGTTTTGATCCATAAGTGTTGAAGCTTAAATGAGCATAATTTAAGACAAAAGAAGCAAATAATAAAATGAAAGGACCGGTTGTGCAATTACACGAAAGATAGTGTCAAATCAAGTCAATCAGACACCACTGTATCAGTCATTGTATCCACCACCGTATCATATGCCACCTATCGTATCAATCACCATATCCTTAAAAGAATCCAGTAAACAAGCCCCGTATAACTTTATACCTGGCGTATGATACCGGGGCAGAGTATGATACGCCAGTGACTCAACTTTTCAAGTTTATTTCAACTAAATAAATCCCAATTCGAAGGAGAAATTCCCATACATGAAAATTAAATATTCTAAGCTGATTTTGGTGATTTCAAGGATTTTCATTCATCCCAAATCATCTACAATAATCATCAAAACAACTTTGAAGATTCATTAACTCTATGAGCGGCAAGTTCTTTCTTGATTTCTTTTGGGAGTACGATTCTTGTCAAGTGCGAGAATTGATATGCATTGGGTAGGTTTTATATTGAACATTGAATTATTGAATGAAACATGATGTTTTTGTTGATTTAAAAAGTTTGCTTATAAATAAAGTTGTTTGCTTAATTATCAGTACCGGTTTTTTTGCAGTGTTAACTCATAACACTAGTAAACAATTTGATATAGGTAATTAGTAACGTTATGAATTCATTTTTTTGTTGATATCAAATTTTGTCGCAAGTTTGTTGCAAAGTAAAAAGAGAAATTGTCACAACTTTATCGCAACATTAAAAAGTAATAAATCATATTTATTATGTCACTACAAGAAATGTGACCATTAGCGGTAACGCTATTACCGGCGACACTAATAAAGGCGACATATCGCCGCAAATAGCTAGTGATCTGTTCCAGCCTACTTGACTTAATTTTGGTCGTTGATTAGTCCCTAGATCTCACGGCTATTGGTGTTGGATTTACCCGGGGCTTTTTCCCTCACCCCAATCATTCGCACCTATCCACTCCACTCCTCCATCCCTGACGACTCCGACGACTCCACTGGACACCTTACCATCCCTAACCACCGCCACCCACCATCCCTAACCACCGCCACACCACCATCCCTATCGCCGCACCACCATCCCCACCACCACACCTTCCTCCCCCAACGTCCCTACCACGCGCACCACCATTCCTACCGCGCAGCAGCATCCCCCACCCTCCCCATCGCCGTACCTCCATCCTCCACTGTCCCCCACCGTCGCAGAAGCCACCATCACCGCCACATCTAACCGTTGGTAATTTTTCTTTATATTCTTTTGTTAATCTTTCAAACACTAACTTAGTTACTTGAATCCTAAAATAGGCTCCCACCACTCCACCATAGTCGACTCCATCTGCGGGAAGTCACCGCCACCACCACCTCTAGTTGCTTGAGTTAAAAGTAAGTTTTTAATGTTTTTTTGTTGTTTAAACCTCAACTTGTTAAAGATTAAATAGATGTATTATGTATTTTGTAAGTTTGAACTAAATCTATTGTGAAGTAATATATAAGATATGCTAGAGTTTATGCTTAGTTGATGAATATATTTATGTATTTTGTAGCTTAGAATTAAATGGATTTGAGTATTACAAAAATAGTATGCTATAATGAAAAGAATAAGAAATTACTAAGAAAATCAAAAGGAACGTGACATTACTTGAAACAATTATAATAATGTTTCAATTTGTTCAAAAAATGTCATATTTCATTTGATTTTTATAGTAATTCCTTATTGTTGTGTCTTATTAGTTTTTAGGTTTCACAACTTTATTTTAGTCACCACGAGCTTAGAAATACCCGTCCGAAATTGATTTAATAATCAATTTTGGATTGTCCTGGTTTTCGGATTCCTTTTTGAATATTTTATCTCATTTAGGATATGAGTGTGTATTATTTGATTGTTTGTGTAAGAAAGATTTGGTTGTCATTTTCTCTTTGCTCCTCGGGTATATATTTCTATATACTTGGGAGCTAAGAGGAAATGCTGCCAAATTTTTATTAAACAAACAATTATGTAATACAGGTTCATATATGATATAAGGTATTAAAAAAGTGGGTATAACAACCTACCCTTATGAAATTCTCAATCCGTTATCCTACTTTTTGTTAATGTTTCGTGGATAATTTTTCATCCACTTAACTACTTATATATATTGCAGTTTCATAATCATGCCTGTCGATAAGAGTTGGCTTTTTAATCCGAACCGTAGATCACCTGAGTACCAAAAAGGACTCAACTCTTTTATAGATATGTGCGAAAAACTAACCGACAGTTATGGCCAGATTCGTTGTCCATGTATGAAATGTCAGAACACCGTATGATTAGTGTGGGTTAAAATGAAATATCATTTAAAAATATGAGGAATGTGCCAGTCGTACAAGGATTGGATCTATCATGATGAAAGTTTAATTCATGAAGTTGTAGTTGTAGATAACGTTGCGCCAACAAACGAAATGGCTGACGTCATCGAAGACGTTATGGAGGAGAGTAGTGGTATCCATGATGATTTTGAGAACTTGTTAGAGGAAGTTTAATCAGAATTATATCCGGGTTGTGCTAAGTTTTATTCCCTTGATTTTTAGCAAAGCTTATGCATATCAAGGTGAAGAATAAATGAACTAAAAGCTCATTTGATTAGCTTCTTGAGTTGTTACAATCTTTACATCCTAAGGGTAATAAAATCCCACTTCTCACTATATAGCAAAAAGGACATTAAAAAGATTGGTTTAGGATATGAGTTGATACATGTGTGTAAATATGACTATACTCTTTTCTGGGGAGAAAATTTTTGTTAGAAAAATGTCCCTTTGTAATGAGAGTAGGGGGTAAATACAAATACAATAGGCAAGAAGTTACCTCACAAGGTGTTACGATGGTTTCCTTTAACCTCGAGACTATGACGATTGTATTCTTCAAGACACACGGCAAAAGATATGATTTGGTATAGTACCGGACGATCAGAAGAGGGTACGATGTGTCATCCTGTTGAGGGTACCTCATGGAAAGATTTTGACATTAGGTACCCAACCTTATCTAGGGAACCGTCAAACGTTCGCCTAGGGCTTGCACCCGACGATTTTAATCCATTTGGTAACATGAGTTCGGCTCGTAGCATGTGGCTGGTTATACTCACAACATATAACCTGTCTCCATGACTATGCATGAAAAAGTCCTTATTTATGTTGTCATTGTTGATTATTGGTCCTAAATCACCCAGGAAGGACATGGATGTGTTTCTTAGGCCGTTGGTGGATGGGCTTAAGTAGTTGTGGGTGTCATGCGTACATACTAAAGACACGTCGACAAACACGTTCTTTACAATGAAAGCAACGTTGTCATGGACTATAAACGACTTTCCAGCTCGTAGGAGTTTATCAGGTTGGAGCGGGCAGGGTCACAAAACATGCTGACTTGTAACGAAGACACTCCTTCTATGCGTGTTACAAATAAAGTTGTATATGTTGGTCATCAACGATTCTTAGATGCTAACCATGAGTGGAGAACAAGTTTAGAATTTAATGGAGAACCCGAGATCAGAGCCCCTTTGAAACAATTTAATGATACTGATATATAAGCTCAACTTAGTCGTCCACGCCATCGTTGCCAGGTAAGCATCCCGATTTTGGAGGTGTCAAATCAAAATGGGAGGAGTTTGAGTTGAATAGGTCCAAACGAAGCATATTGTTTGAACTTGAGTATTGGTCTTATATGCAACCAAAAGATAACTTAGATGTGATGTATATCGAGAAAAATATGCGTGACAGTTTGTTGGGTACTCTTCTAATGAATGAAAAGAGCAAAGATACACAAAATGCAAGCGTTGATTTGAAGAATCTAAATATTCGGAGTAGGTAGTAGTTGGGAAAAAAATAGCAAGTGGTATAGTCCACACCCAAAATACTTATTGAAGATCACTGATCGAAATTTATTTTGTGAGTTTATAAAAAATGTTAAATTTCCTGATGGGTTCGGATCTAATATCAGCAAGAGAGTGATAGATAGCAATACTAACATTATTGGGTTAAAATCTCATGGCTGTCATATTCTCATGCAATGTTTAATACTGATTGGGGTTAGATCCTTTTTAACCAAAGATACTTATACACCAATAGTTGATCTTTGTACGCTTTTTAAGCAACTTTGATCGAGAACACTATTGGTCGAGGATACGAAGAAAGCTAAGGATGCCATTCTTATAATATTGTGCAAGTTAGAGTTGATTATCCTTCGATTTTTTGACATTATGGTTCATTTAGTTTTGCATTTACCTGATAAAGCAATTCGTGGTGGTTCTGTATGTATGAGATGGATGTATCCATTTGAAAGATATATGAAAAAACTAAAAAATTATGTTAGAAACAAAACAAGGCTTGAAGGTTGTATAACTGAAGGTTATGTTGCTGAACAATCTCTATCATTTTGTTTAAAATACATTGAGATGTTGAGACACAGTTTAATTGCCCTGACAGAAACGAAGATGTCATTGTCATTATCAAGGCCTGACAGTTTAATCGCCCTGATAGAAATTATGTTAGAAACAAAGGAAGGTCTGAAGGTTGTATAAATGTCACCCGGCTAGTGCAAAAAACATGAAATATCTTTTTACAAGTGAAAAGCTTAAGTTAGAATGGTTTGTGCTCGATAGCTGTCAAGAAGTCAGAGACTACATGAAGTAAAATTTTCTATCTTTAACTTTTCATCATTAATTAAATATATTTCATTTATCACTCATTGTATATTTTTATCAATAATATAGTAAATTTAAATCTCAATGTCCATATGAGGATATTAAAAATCAAATTTCCAACATGGTTTCTCGAGAACGTAATCCATATATAACATGTGTTATTATGTATTTGTTAGGTAATCCATATATAACACATGCTAATATATATTTTCTTAGGTTTACTTGATGAAAATACAAAATTCTCCAAAATTTCACTTAGAGTTGTATGCTCTTTTAATGGGTGCGGATATAAATGCCTATACATACACTGTTTGCATAGTCAATGATGTTAGGTTTATGGTAGTTGATCGTGAGGCGCAATGCACAACGCAAAACTTTGGTGTTTTAGTGGAGGGAGAGAATGGTAAGAAATATTATGGGCAAGTTGAGGAGATTATTGAATTATGTTATGCAAATGGGTATTCAACAGTGTTATTTCATTGCAAATAGTTTGATACTCGAAAGGTTGAAGTGTTTCATACGACAATACTATCATTAGTATCAACACAGAACGTGAATGGGACAAAGACGATCAACTCATATTTGCCTCTCAAACTAAACAAGTGTCACACCCCGACCGACGACGAAATCATCAAGGCGGACGAATGTGAAACGACTGTTTGTAGCTCATGGAATTAAATAAGTTAAAATAATATTAAATGCCATTTTTCATTAAATAAAACTACATAATTAAGTCATTACAATACAACAAAGATTTGAGCAACAACATAAGATATTTATTTAACTAAGTCTAAATCCTATATGAGCAAGAAAAATTTCTTCAAGTAGCAATCCTGAAACATGTTAAAATAAAAGGTCAACTTTGAAATTTGGTGAGTTTCCATAGGTTTAGCATATATATATAAATATATATATATGTATATATATGTATATATGTATATATATGTATATATGTATATATGTATATATGTATATATATGTATATATATGTGTATATATATGTATATATATAGATTTACAAGTAGCAATTCATGTCAATGGTTATGAATTATGTAAGTTTATAGAATAAATATAGCTACAATCAAATCTTGACCAAGATTAATATTACAAGTTTATAACGATTAGCTAAGTATACTTGGTTCCTATGATGAACAAGTCATACATCATTAGGAGCCGGCAATACATCGGCTTTATCACCAAATAGGCTTGTCAGGCCCATAGATCTATGACGTCGTCAGGCTAGCAATAGTTAATCATTGTCAACATATAATGTATCTCATATAACACTCATAATAATACCAATAACCATGACAAAAATGTAAAATTAAATTGTATGTGCATTTACAAGTATCAAGATGTTTACAAATGTAAGTTTATAAAGTTAACATGGTTCACCCCAAAAGGTGTGAAATAAAGTAAAAAGGGGCATGGAGAACTCACATGAAAAACTCACATTGTATAATGATGATTATGGAGTATATAAGAAAGCTTGGATTTTCAAGAGTCAAAGTTGATATCCTAAAGGATAAAAAAACAATAACGTGAGGTCAGATAGAATGTTTGGTACGTGTTTGAAAAGGTTTTAAAAATAGCAAACAGTTTCATAAAATTATAAAAAATTACAGTTGGCTAGTTCAGAGTCTCCCGGACAACTTTCATTCAGTAACATTTTTATGAAAAGATCTTTAAATAGGTTAAAACCGCAGCACAAGACAGAAGGTGCTGAAATGTGCACTTATCTTGTAAAGGTTATTGACTAAGTTTAGTCTGTTATGACTAAGTTATGGTTAGTTTAAGTCAGACTACATTCTACCAAATATGTAGTAAGGCACTTATGTGCATTTTTATAATTGCTAAAGCATGAAACGGGTTATAACAAATTTATTATGTCGATATATAATATATCATACTTTATTTGAGTTATATAAAAAATATTCCAAGAGTTTTGCATAGCCATCATTTGAAGAAATAATTTTGTGGAATAACCGAATGCGGCGGCATAACCGTCCATATGAAAACGAGATTATTTGTTTATGTTAGTGTGTTGTTAACTTAATTTAGGAATGTTAGTGATTGTTATAAGGTTAGTGAATATTATAAGGTTAATTATCAAAAGATAATGACTAAATTAAAAAAAGATTTGGTAGAAGAAAAAATAAAAGTAAGAACATAAAAACAATTGGATGTTAAGATGATTGAAAGAATATAGAAATTCATAATATATAAGTAAGATTATCTTAGTATTAGAAATTTTTGAAACTACTTGTAAAAGAAAATTCTTAAAATTGATTATAACCAAAGGATGATGAGAGGTTTGTGTGTGAGACTTTTAGAGAATGAACAAATAAAAAGTTAGGCCTAAAGCTTGCTTTAATAGTTGATGTTGGGAGGGGGTTATGAATAGTGTAATGGTGAGTTATAAGTATTTCAAAAGGGGGTTATGATTAGAATTTAAAATAAATATAAAATTAAATAATTTAAATAAATAAAATAATAGTTACAATTTAAACTCTAAATTTATGAAGTCTCTAATTTTAATTAAACAACTTGTTATTAAATCTTTATAGACTTTATAAATCTTATAAAAACTTATAATTGATTATTTATTTTAGTTGAATATTTTAAAATGTTATAGATATTAATAACCTTTTAGTGATACATTTATTGTTTCTTAGAACATATAAATAAATAAAATGACTAAATAATGATTTGATTTACAAGATTGATTCAAACGGGTTTGGGTTTGGGTTTATACTTTGAAAATAGACGGATGTTACAACAAGTGTTCTACATCTGAGAACTTTCTCGAAGAAACTAAAACAATAATAATTGGTGGGTCATCGAGAATGTTAATAATCGAAAAATTTGGGATCGCCCTACATCCAATGATGGTGTCGTGGAGAACATTCAAAATGTTGACAACGACTTGATAGAAAATCTTGACATAATTCACAACCACTCTTCCTCTAATAGTGTACTTTTCATTGACTTCACGCAATAATTTCATAACATGTCTACTTATGTCACCGAAGGCGAGTCTTCAAGTGAAGTTGTAGGATCGGTTAAGGGGTCACTTAACACTTAGTTTTTCTCTCAAACTCACTTAGGACAACACTCGGATGAAGGTAGAGTTAATAAGAGTTGATAACAATATAGTAAGCAATACAGAACACAAAAAGTAATTTTCAAGGTACTTGCATATATTGCTTCTTAACTACAAGACTCTTACAAGCTTATCTTTTCAAGTTACAATGAGAAACTTTATATAATACTACCTACAGCCGGATATACTTTGATACCAGCTGTGATCCTATAACTAAAGCCTATACTACAAGACTATAGTTTAAGGTATCTCAGATAAAGTCTTATCTGAGATTGGTAGTCAGGACATGTCCCTGACTTACCTTTTGTCACCAACTAAAGTTGGTAACATGTACTATCATAAAAAGGTAAACAATGGAATAAAGTATGGTCAACTGCATGGCTCTTGGAGAAAACGCCATGCAGTATCAGAGGTCTGCAACGGAGTGTTAGAGACCATACTTATGTCCACTGGTTCATAGCAGTGTCTTCCAAAGGTTAAATGGCTTCGGAAGAGCAAGTACTTCCGAAGCCACTTATACTTCAGAAGAGGCTGCTTCTTTTAAGGCTTGGAAACTTCTTCTTTTCTTCATACTTTGGAAGTATTCTTCTGATAAGACTTAACCTTCGGAAGCAAGATCTTGACTTCAGAAGTAGTGTTCTGTCTTCGGAAGCTGATCTTTCACTTTATCTTTGGAAGAACTCTACAACCTTTAGAAGTTCCATGCTAAGCCTTAGAAGCCTTTGCATGTAGCACCAAAATTATCTAAGTGATTTGGTTTTGGTTGCACCAGCCTTCTTGATCTAACAAACTCCCCCTAGGCTGATGCTACCAAAACCTAACTGGTTTCTGCTTCTCAAAACTTTCAGCACCAAGGAAAGTAGATATTTATCTGTTTCCTTGTTCTTCTCGATGTGATGCTGAGAAGTTTGTAGAATACTTGGTAGACAGGAAGTCCAGTCGGTCACCTTGGATGATATGTACCCTCTGTTGTTGCCCTCTAAAAAGAGTTAGTTGATGGGAACTGTAATCATATTCCCATCTAACTATAGGTTCTAATTCAGGACCCTCTACCATCTGTAGAAATGCAGTGCCTTTAGTAGGAGGTCTTTCCTTGTCTTCCTGTCTTCTCAATCTCAACTCTTCTTCAATCTTGGCCTTTGCAGTTAGCTCGGCTAGATGAAGACTGCTGAGATGATTTCTGATGAGTGCAATAGCTTCAGAGTTGGAGGGGTTGGAGAATGGCTTCTCTGCTAACTCAGCAATATCAAATCTGCTGGAGTGTAACAAAGAGGTTGCATTAAGTCTGTTGACTTCGCCATTCTCCCTCTCAACAACAAAGTTGTAAGAAGTTTCATCGAACCTCCACTAGATTATTCCTTTTCTAGGCACAAGAGACTGACTGAGAATCTTTTCCTCTTTCTTAGTATCCAGTAGAGTCACCAATTTCCTTCTAAGTTTCTCTTTATCATTCAATGAATCTGAGTTGAGCCCCAGAAGTCTACCTGCCTGGTCCGATGTTCTCTAGGTAAATCAAGGAATTGATCTCTTGTGAGGGAACAAGAAGATCCATCAACATAGGTGGTATTGACATAATCTTCATCACATGAGATTTCGCTCAAAGTTGTGCAGTTGATGAGCTTAGTCTTGATTACCTTGAACTCCTCAAAAGAGAGAGATGTTGAGAAGGTTGAGGGGATGGTTGTTGGGTAGGTTGTGGTTCAGGGGTTTTGGGAAGTGTTTTTGGTTGAATGATGGGAAGTTTAGGTGGTTGAGGTGATGAGACGGGTGAGGGTAAGGATGTGGGTTCAGGGGTGAAGGGCTCAGTCTTGATGGTGAAGGGTAAGGGTGTGGGTTTAGGTTGTGGTTGAGTAGTTGCCGTGAAGTTCATCCCCTTTACCCTTCTGTACATCTTTTTCCTCTTTCCCAAGAAGATGTCAGCCTTGATTTTGCTGACAATCCGTTAGAGTGTCCTCTCTGACATGGGACCTACCTGCCTTCCAGAGAAGCCATGAGCCCGGAGATAGTCCTTCATCCAGGCCTTTTCACTGAGCTTTCTGGTTGTAGTGGTCTTTGCTTCTTCCTCCTTCTTCTTCCTTTCCTTTAGCTTTTCTCTTGCAGCCTTTCTTCTCTCTTTCTCCATTTGATCCTGCTCTTTGTTGTAGAGCCCAAGGATTGTTTCATTGTTGTGTGGAGAGAGTTCTTGAAGATTGAAGCCTCTGGAGATTAGGAACTCTATCCTTTCTCTCCTTTGCTGCAAGTCAGTCTCCTTCTGTTCTTCTTCTTTCTCTTTTTCTAAGGCCAACCTGGTTGCTTCCTGTTGTTTCTCAAGTTGCAGTCTAGTTGCCTTTTCTAGTTCCACCAACTCCTCTAGTGGTAGCAGAAGTGTTTCTTCATTGGCAGCTCCCAATTGGATGAGCTGATCAATTATCTCTTCTCTCCTTTTATTTTTGACAGCCTCTTAATTGGCTGCAACTGCTTTTGTACTAACAGCTAGCAACTTCTCAGTTGAAAGTCTTCCTTTCTTCTTTAATTTCTTAATCTTTTCCTCTTCCTGAAGCTCTTCCACAGTCATCTTCCTTTTCCCTTTGTTATTTTTAGAAGAACCTGACTGTGGTGGTTCTTGGAGAGTGGATTCTGATTATGAGAGAGGCAGAGAGGGTGTCTGGGATAGAGGTAGATTTAGAAGGTCCTAACTGTTCACCTCAGATGCCATTTCTAGGATAGCATCTATGATGATCAGTTCCTCGGACATCTTGAACAGTCCTTCCGCAGCTTCCATTGCAGCTTCAGAAGACTAGCTTGTTCTTCCGAGGCTTTAACTTCAGCTTCGGAAGTTTGTGGAAATGCAGATTCTGTCCCGGCTATTTCAGTTGCTGGGCCATCGGTCCCCATTTTCCCTTCGAAATGAATCTTAGGTTCCATGTGGACCTTAGTTTGACCAACTTCTTCCACAGTGGTAGAAGGTGCAGTTAGCCTCTGAAGCTCTTCAGCTTCGAAGTAAATCATTGCAGCATCTGGGCTTGGCTGATCAGTAGAGGATCTCAACAGAAACTTGGCGAATAGTCTGTAGATATCTCTGACCATCTTTGGGTCGATTTGAAATACAACTTGAGATGGCTCAGACAAAGTGATGACAGGAGTAGAAGATGTTGAGGTTGAAGTATGAGTCTGTGGGTCCTTAAGTGTTTGTCTCTAAACATTCTCCCTTTTTTTGGTAGCATCATCTTGAGAGCTAGATGAGCTAGAGGAAGAAGTCAATGAGACCTGAACAGGTACATGCCTAATAGATCTCTCGGGCTGTTTCTCAGCCAGTTGAGCCTTGAGATTGTCAATCTCAAGTTGCTGAGTGGCTAACCTTTCTTCTAAAGTCCTAACCAAGGATTCAAGGTTTGAGACTTTAGATAGAAGGTCTTTTATGAGGAGTTGCATGCTTCCCTCATCTTCTTTTGAAGAATCACGAGGATATGAGGTAACATACCTGGTATGTTCAGCCTCACCCCCAGATGTGGTTTCTTGGCACCCTGGTTTCCCTTGCTGAATGATGTCTCTTTTAGAGTCATCAAACGGCATGGTTGCCACAGATTCAGTCTCAGATATGTTACCACTGTCCATAGGGTCCATTGAGGCACCTTTTGTAGTGGTAGTTGAATATGTATGAGTCCCCTTCACATTAGTGAGATTCACCTCAGTTATGGGCTGCTGATGGGGGCTAGAAACAAGGGATCTCTTTGGGCTCTGTTAATCTTGGAGAGGGTGTTGTAGATCAACTTTATTGCGGTGGAGAGATGTTATCTTTTCATTATTTTAAAGAGAAGTTCAGTGAAAGATAGGGATGTTAAGCCTACTGACCCGGGACCTTGGTCAATGTCTACAGGCATTGAGCCTTTGGTGGGGTTGTCCCTTGTTGGCTGCTCAGAAGAGTGTAGATACTCATCCTGAAGGTTGTTGGTTTGGGTGTCAGGCTCATGGGTTTGAGACTAAGGAGACTCAAAACCCAAATTGAGGTCAAATGAGAAGGATGTGAGACCTCAGACTAAGTGGGAGCCCATGTTTCCACTTTAGTCTTTTTGGATTGAACAGGAGGTGCTTGCTCAATCAGAGTAGATTGAAAAAGGGTTTATTTAGGGCATCTATGGTATGTGATGGTGATGGGTAGAAAAGGTAGTGTTGGCATTATGGAGGTGGTTACTGGTGTGGGTTCATCACCTGTGGGGTGAACAGGGATGTCACCAGGAGCTATGCGCTCAATCATACCTGGAAGTAGAGAAGTGTACCTTCTAGTGAAGTTGGTGAACACTTTCTTCAAAGTTTTGAAGATGGTAGGCCTCATGTGAGGAATAGGCAGAGCAGCTGCACAAACAAGCATACTCTGTTCCAACTCACAGTTGATTATGTTTTGAATGAATCGAGGATACATGAAGAATGTCTCCTTTTGAAGATTCCCAATGAGATTAGTGAACACAAATCTTAAGTAATTGAAGTAGAGGCCTCTCACCAGTCCATGAACTAAGCATCCTAGTTCATAAGGGATTTGATCCCATCCCCCAGATTTGTTTGACAGACAGTGGAGAACAACATGCAGGAGGAACTTATAGTAATAGGAGAAGTTGTACTTGTAGACTGTCGACCTGCTCACATCTCCACTATATCCCATGAGAATATAAATGATGTCTAAATCTTCTTTGGGGAATTCAGTAGGAGCTCCTTCATCATGAAGCTTGAGATGCTCCCTGATAAGTTGTTCAGTAATGACTAATTCTTGTCCACAAATGCTGGACCTTAGTACGCGAATCCCGTTTAGGGTTTCGACTTGACCATTTTCCCAAATTTCGGCCATTTGATTGGAGTAAACAGTGAGGTTAACGGTAAGGGCTGTGTAGTAAGATGATTGGGTGAGAAAGGAGATGATTTCAGAGAAGTTAGCATCTTTTGAAGAATTAAGAAGTGCGACTTGGTTGTGCTGAGGGTTGAGTGCCATTGGAGAAAGGTGAATGAGGATGAATTTGAGCTTGGGTAAAGTTGGAGTAGAGAAAATTTCTAGGGCAGTAAAATTTTAAGTAAGAGGATGAAATTGAGTAGTCGGGATTATTTAAAAAGAGGGTGGGAAGGCGGTAATGGGGGTTAGGATAAGGTGATATGATGTTTTAGTGGGAGAAATGACAGTGGCGGTAAGGTTAAAACTAGTTAAATAATCTGACATCATTAACAAAATCTTTGCTTTTTACAGTGTGGGGCCCAAGAGATTTCCGTTACACAGTAAAATCTCTCTTCCGAGTATAGAACATTTCCGAAGTTAATTTGTCTTCCGAAGGCATTCTTACTTCCGAAACAAATACTTTGCTTCCGAAGGTCAGGATTGCTTTCCGAATGGAGAGTGTGTATAACCCTCGAAGTAGATTTGATATGAGATCAATCGCTTCTTCCGAGACCAAAAACTCTTCCGAGACCAAAAACTCTTCCGAGAAGAAAATTATCCTTTGAGAAATTTTGCTTCGGAAGATATGAAAATAGCTTCCGAGGGTTAATTTCTCTTCGAAAGAAATTTATACTTAGAAAATTTTAGAGAGACCAGGGCTTAAATTGTATTGACATAGAACATTACATATTAAAAGGTTTTCAAAAGAGGTAATCTAATCAATGTTTATCATCCCAATAGCTGTTATGAGATACTTAAATCTTTGTTCATCAAAAGCTTTGGTGAACAATCAACATATTGTTTATTTGAGTCAACTTTGATTAGTTTAATCATATTTTTCTCATGAATATCTCTAATGAAATGGTACCTGATATCAATATGCTTTGTCTTGGAATGCTTCACCGGATTTTTAGTAATGGAGATAGCACTGTTGTTGTCAATAGGGATAGGAGTACTCATAAAGTTGAATCCATAGTCTAACATTTGATTCTAAATCCATAGCAGTTGAGCACAGCAGCTAGCAACGGCAATGTATTCACCTGCAGCAGTTGATGTAAAGACACAGGATTGCTTCTTGCATTGCCATGAGATAATCCTTCCACCAAGAAATTGACATCCTCCTGATGTGGATTTCTTGCCAATGTTGCAGCTGCCATAGTCACTGTCAGAGCATCGATAAAAATTGAAATCCTTGTTTCTGGGATACCAGAGACCTAGTTTGGGTGCTCATTTAAGGTATCTGGGGATTATCTTAACAGCACTAGATGAGACACCTTTGGAGCAGCCTGATATCTTGCACATATGCAGGTAGCGAATATGATATTAGATCTACTGGCTGTAAGATACAATAGAGAACCAATAATTGCCCTATACTGATGTTGATCAGTATCCTCCCCTTCAAGGTCAGGACAAAGATTGTGGTTTCCGGGTATGGGTGTCTTGGCAGGCTTACAATCTTTCATCTCAAATCTTTCTAAGATGTGAGAAAATACTTAGATTGATTAATGAAAAACCCTTCTTTCATATACTTCACCTGAATTCCAAGGAAAAAGTCCATTTTCCCCATGGAACTCATCTTAAACTTTTTCTTCATAATGCTTTCAAAGTCCTTACACATTTGGTCATTTGAAGAACCAAATATGATGTCATCGACATAGACTTGAACAAGCAAAATGCCCTTTCCAGACTTTCTGATGAAGAGAGTCTTGTCAATGGTACCTCTAGTGTAGCCATTCTTCAGAAGAAACTGAGACAAAGTCTCATACCACAACCTAGGCGCTTGGTGCAGCCCATATAGAGCTTTATCCAATTTGCACACATAGTTGGGGTGTTGTGGGTCTTCAAATCCTGGAGGTTGGCACACATAGACTTCCCTATCTATATCCCCATATAGAAAGGCACACTTGACATCGAGCTGGTAAACAGTGAAGTCCTTGGATGCAGCATAAGCAAGGAAGATCCTAACTGCCTCAAATCTTGCAACAGGTGCAAAGACATTAGTATAATCGATTCCTTCCTCTTGGGTGTATCCTTGAACTACAAGTCTTGCTTTGTTCTTGATGATCAAGCCTCTATCATCTCTCTTGTTTCTGAAAACCCATTTAGTGCCTATAGGTACTTGACCAGATGGTAGCGAACATAGGTTCCTTACCTTCTATCTCTTGAATTGAAGCAGCTCCTCTTGCATCAATTCAAGCCAGCTACTATCTTTCAAGGAATCTTCCACCTTCTTGGATTCCATATGGGATAAAAAGCATGAGTACAAGCAGACATTCCCATGATGAGTCTGCCCTCTTGTTCTCACACCTTCAGAGACATCCCCTATAATGTTCTCAGTTGGATAAGTGTTAGGAATCCTAAGACGAGGAATCACTTCCAGCTACAGAGATAGATCCAGATTGGACATGTTCTGCTTAGGAGCTGGTACACTCTGTCTAGCTGTTGTTTCAAAGTCATTCAATGAGGACTGATTGAATGAATGAGAAACATCATCAATGGTTAGCTGTGAGGTAGTATTAACAGTTTCCTGTTCCTTCAAAATACTATTTCCTTCCGCCTAGTGTTGTAGTGGATTACATGATGAGTTTTGAGGCTCAACAAGTGATTCACTTGTTGAAGCTTCACTATTCCTTGATATGGTCAAGCTGTCAAATCTGTGAATGGTGGAAACTTCATTTATTGCATCTCTTGGAGAATTGGAAGAGGTCTGGGTAGCTCAAACAGTTGATCATCAACAGCGGTATCAACATCATTTTGAGCACCTGTTCCAGCTGAAACATTCTCACAAGATGGTTTAGAATAGTTTGAAAACAATTCTAAATCAAGATATGATCAGGGCCATTCCTCCTAACACAAGGAGTGTGCTCATTAACAACTATGTTTGATGACTCCTCAAATTGTTGATTCTTAATGTTGTATACTCTATAAGCTTTGGAGGTACAAGAGTATCCAACAAAGATAGCATCATCCGACTTTTCAGCAAATTTTGCTAAATTGTCTTTTGTGTTAAGTATGGTACACCTACTGTCAAAGGACCTTAGAAAGCCAATGAACGGTGGCCTCTTGTTCCATAGCTCATAAGGGGTTTTCCATATGGCTTAACTACAAGAACTCTGTTCTGCACATAGCATGCAATGCTGATTGCCTCTGCCCAGAATGTAAGAGGTTTTGAATCAGCTAACATAGTTTGAGCAGCCTCAATTAGTGTTCTGTTTCTCCTCTCAGCAATACCATTTTGTTAAGGAGTTCTAGAAGCACTGTATTGTCTGGCAATCCCTTTTGAGTTACAAAATGAGTCAAGAACAAAGTTCTTAAACTCATTCCATTGATCACTTCTAATAATTTTAACCTTGTGATCAATTTGATTTTCTATTTTATGAATAAAATATTTTAATGTTTCAGCAGTTTCATCTTTAGTTCTTAAAAAGAATACCCATGTGAATCTTGTAAAATTATCAACTATCACAAGGCAATATGATTTCCTTCCAATGCTCATTATACTTATGAGGCAATAAGTGTAATGGAGTAGTCATAAAGTTAACACATTTGGATTTATGAGAGGTCATGTGTTGCTTCCCTTTCAGGCATGCAACACAATTATCTTTGCAGAAAAACTCCTTTTTAGGCAAACCGTGTACCAAGTTATTTTTAGCCAATTTATCCATTGTCTTAAAATTTACATGACACATACGTTTATGCCATAGTGTTGACTCATCACTATCAGCTTTGGAAAGAAAGCATGATACTTCACCCATTGGGGAATCATTGTTCATATCCAGCTTGTACATATCCCCTTTTCTGGGAGATCTAAGAAGCACCAATTCTGGAGGAATGGTCATCCTTGGTTTGAGGATAATGCACTCATGTTTTGTGAAAAGCATCTGGTGCTTTTGATCACAAAATTGAGAAACACTTAACAGATTGTGTTCAAGCTGTTTGACAAAGTTAACTTTGTCAACTTTTAACTTATCATTGGATATACTCCCTCTGCCTTAATATATCCTCCGGCCTCACCTCCAATTGGACAGGACCTTCATCATAGTGTTGAAACTGTTGAAGGAGAGATCTGCTCCCTGTCATGTGCCTGGAGCATCCACTGTCCATAATCCAGACATTGTTGTTCTTATCATATGGATGTCCGTTCACATAAGATGAGATTGTTAGTTTTGATTGGAAACTCAAGCCTTTTTGGTCTTGGGTTCTTCCAAGGATAATGACATAATTAAACCAAAAGATATGCATGGGGGTTCAATAGATGTCTTTGAAGAAGAGGTTTGGACTGCAACATCTTCCTTGATCTTCCAGTCCATCCTTTGGTCAATCTTGGAGGATGAGCCTATGGAGGCTTTTGCAGCATGGCCTTCTTCCGAAGCTTCTTTCTTTTCGGAAGAAGTCTTCACCATCTTTTCTTCTGAAGTAGTCTTCTTTTGGGATGGTTTCAAGGGAATCTTCTTGTTCTTCTGAACTTTAGGAGCATTTGCTTCCGAGGCCATTTTCCCTTCGGAAGAAACAGTTTCTTCTGAAAGCAATCTTGCTTCGGAAACTAGCTTTCCCTTCTTCATCACTTGAACCGTTTGAAAAGGTTCAAATGTGAAACCTTCCCTGACTCCTTCTTTCCTAGCATTATTTGCATAATACGTGCTTGCAGGATTGTAGTAACAATATTTTGCCATATGGTTGTGTAGACCACACATTATGCATGCAATGTTAGTCTTTTGGGACAGTGAAGGTTGCTGTTTCTTTGGCTTATTCTTTTCATCAGCGACCTTCCCTTCAACTTTTGATCCTTTGGTAGGACAGGTGTGCTAGTATTACACTCCTTTCCTGAGTCAGAAGTGCCTAACACTTGGAATCCAGCTGAGACAAAGACACCTTTCTGCTTTGGGTCAATCTTCAGCTTAGACTCAACCACTTTCTTGGCAGTTCTTCTAGCAGCTTTAGCTCTGCTTCTTCTGGCCTTAGTGGTTAGGATTTGATCTTCACAGCAGGAAATGGGTACTTTTACCTGTTCCTTCCTTGTGGTGGCCACTATTGTTGCTTCATCCTTCAATTCTAGTGAGGAAGGGTCAACAGTTGGAACCTCTTGCTCCTCAGTACCACATCTAGGTTGTCTAATAGACTCATAAGAGTGTGGTGGAGCAATTTCATTGGTTCCCAACCCTCCTTTGTTCTGATAGCAGAGTTTGGAGTGGGAGGATGATGCAAGAATGGCTTGGAAGTTTTGCTCAGAAATAACATGCTTCCTGGCCTGAGCCTCAGTAGTGACAAGCTGGGCTTGAGCCTCAGACAATTTGGATATCAGATCCTTTATTTGAGTCTTGTAGTTGGTGTGTTCATGTTTTAAAAGAGACACAGTTTTCTCTAACTCCTCATTTTCTTTTGATAGTCAGATTCAGCTCTCTTAAAATCAGATTATAAAATATTTAAAAACTCAATATCAGATCTGATTTCCATATTGTAATCCTGATAAAGTTTAACTTTAGCTATACATGCTGGAGTATAGAGGTGTTCATATACCTGAGCATCATCTGTTCCTGCCATGAGAGCTTGACCAGGAGTCACATCCTGTACCATGAAGCTCCAGTCAACTTCTTGAGCCATTGCAGCTATTTCAGTTGACTTTCCAGTGGGCTTTGAGGTTGAGGGATGTGTGGAGGCCTGTGGGGTTCCCGGATTGGTCTTGGGAGCCTTGCATTCCCTTTCAAAGTGACCGAGTTGGTTACAGTTGTAACACTTTGCTTTGGTCTTGTCAAACCCAAACTTGCTGGTAGTTGGGTTTTGAGGGAATTGCCTTCTAGTTCTCTTAAAAAACTTCTTCGCTCTGTAAGTTAAAAGAGCCTTCTGTTGGACAATGTCCACATACTCTACATCATCTGGATTGAAACACTCGAGATCATCAAAACAGTATTGAAAATCATCGGAGTGTCCACTTCCTGAGACAAAGACACAACTTTCCTGGAAGGAATTGTGTTGAGCCTGTTAAGACCTTGGAGTCTCAAGAAAAGTGATGTAAGGTCTAGAGGAGCAGGATGGCTACTGGTAAGTCAGGTAGTCCTAAGGCTATGAGGGTGTTGAGCCTTCTGCAACCATTAAAGCGTTGCTAGCAGGAAGACTTAAAGGACGGCTTGCTTGGTGACCCTTTTTACTTTCCATCTCTAAACGATATCCATCAAGGATGCCATAAAGTTTAGTCATAGTGAGAGTGTTCAGATTCTCTATCCTCTTGATAGAAACACAGTAAAATGTCCACTCGTTTGGAAGTGCACTCATGAAACTTCTCGTGAGATCTCTGAGTTCAGGAGTGATCTTCAATGACTGAAGAGAAGAGATAAGATCCATATACCTGAAATACTGTTGGCTGAGGGTCTCTCCAGCAATATAGGTGAAGTTCTCGAACTGCTGCTTCAGTGAGTCCTTCTTTGAGTCGTTGGAGCTTGACTACATCTGAGCAAGAGCATCAAACAATTCTTTTGTAGACTTACAATGCTCAAACCCCACCATGATAAAGTTCGGTATTGTAGTCATAAGAATTGTCATAGCATTGCTGTCAATGTCTATCTTCTTTCGGTCTTCATCAGAATAGTCTTCAATAGCCTTTTCAATCATGGCATTGTTTCCACCAGGTGATGCCACCTTTAGCTTATACGGGCCGTTGACAATGGAGTTCCACATCTTGCTGTCTTGGTATCTGATGAAGCCTTCCATTCTCTTGCTCCAAGACCTGAAATTTTCAAGAGTAATAATGGGAGCCTTTGTCATGGTTCCCATCTCTACTTCGGACTTGTTAAGGGCCATTTTGAGTGAGTGAGTTGTAGGGAGGAGTGAAAAACAGGTTGATTTGTATGGTTAGATCACACAATCAAGAGCCTGAGAGCTCTGATACCAATTGCAGGATCGGTTAAGGGGTCACTTAACACTTAGTTTTTCTCTCAAACTCACTTAGAACAACACTCGGATAAAGGTAGAGTCAATAAGAGTTGATCACAATATAGTAAGTAATACAGAACACAGAAAGTAATTTTCAAGGTACTTGCATAGATTGCTTCTCAACTCAAATATTACAAGACTCTTCAAGCTTATCTTTTCAAGTTACAATGAGAAACTTATATAATACTACCTACAACCAGATATACTTTGATACCAGCTGGGATCCTATAACTAAAGCCTATACTACAAGACTATAGTTTAAGGTATCTCGGATAAAGTCTTATCTGACATTTGGTAGTCAGGACATGTCCCTGACTTACCTTTTGTCACCAACTAAAGTTGGTAACATGTACTATCATAAAAAGGTAAACATTGGAATAAAGTATGGTCAACTGCATGGCTCTTTGAGAAAACGCCATGCAGTATCAGAGGTTTGCAACGAAGTGTTAGAGACCATACTTATGTCCAATGGTTCATAGCAGTGTCTTCCAAAGGTTAAATGGCTTTGGAAGAGCAAGTACTTCCGAAGCCACTTATACTTCGGAAGAGGTTGCTTCTTCTAAGGCTTGGGAACTTCTTCTTTCCTTCATACTTCGGAAGTAGTCTTCTGATAAGACTTAACCTTCGAAAGCAAGCTCTTGACTTTGGAAGTAGTGTTCTGTCATCGGAAGCTAAACTTTCACTTTATCTTCGGAAGAACTCTACAACCTTCGGAAGTTCCATGCTAAGCCTCGGAAGCCTTTGCATGTAGCACCAAAATTATCTAAGTGATTTGGTTTTGGTTGCACCAGCCTTCTTCTTGATCTAACAGAAGTTAATCCTCCAATTATTACCACTGATGAAATGTTTGAGGACGAGGCTGATTATGATGAGGGCGATTCTGATTATGACACCAAAGGGTCTGATGAAGGTATTGAAGTATATAAGGGTGACTCTGATTGATTTTGATTAGGTTTATGTTTATTAGGATTTATATACGTATTTATTTATATAAAACTTTGTTTGCATTTCATGTTGTAGTATTAAAGTTTCTTCTAATTTTAACATTACGTTTTAAATCTTATATTTCAATAGATGATACCATTGTGGATTGTTTTCGCATACCTTATGGTTGATGTCATGAGCCATGGAGGTGATGGCGTGGGAGATCCACCACTTCCGCCATTTGGCGGTCCTGGAAGTCACGCACTGGATGGTAATTGTTATTATAATTTATGTATTTACTATGTTTATTCAATTATTAAATATGTAGTTCAATTAATGAATTTTTATTATAATTACATGTACGCCTTCTTGAAAAACAAGAGGCAAGACGAAAAATAAAAAAATGCAATAAGAGATAGCTAAAAAAGAGGGACCTTTATCTCTTCCCTTTGATAGAGCTGCCGCGTATACCCCTGTCGGTGAACTTAATGATATGTTTGTTCGCAAGGTGGGAATATACATGGAAGCTAATTTTCCTCTAAATGTTTGTTCGTATGAAAATCTTTCAGTTGCTTAGAAGAATGCTTTAGAAGAGCATATGACGATAAAAAATTTATAAGTTATATGTTCGTTATTCATTTTTACACAACTAACTATTTTTGTTTAACTTAAATGTAGCGACGCTTTGACTTTGATGAGATTTTGTGATATTGTGAACGCGCTCAGATAGAGGGTGGAATTCGTTCGGTGTTTCTCAAACGATTTAGAGATTGAAAAATGTGGCAAAAGACACTTTGATCATGTTGGAGAGTACGGTAATGTAGAACAGGCAAGGGTCACCCTCTAACGGGAATTAATCATGAAAAGTGGAGGAAAACCTTTGATTATTTTATGAGTGACACGTATAGAAATGCATCAAATTCAAACAAAACAAATTGCCAACAACAAATACATACAAACCGTGGGGGAAGTGTTTCGTACAGTAGTTATTGTTATAAGACGGTAATGATTTAAATTTATACATTATGTATTACATATTAATATCTTTTAATATTTAATATACTTTTTAAAAGCAGAATAAAAGCAGACTTGAAACGTTTCATGATATTCATACCGGTAAAGATGGGACATTTGACAGTGAGGTAGCATAACAACAATATGTAGGTATTTCTAGAAAGTATAGTTTTTAAATATATATAAATATGTATGTATAAATATATTAATATATTTTTGTTAATTAATACATAATCAATTCAAGGAAAGACTTGATGAGCTAAGCCAAACCCAAAATGAAGAAAGTGGTTCATCAACGCTAAATAAAGTTGATATTTTTGAGTCGGTGTTAGGACAACGTCTTGGACATATTAGGGGGATTGGGCGTAAACCATCATCATCTGTAGGAACGAATTCTTTTGTACATGATCACGGACAAACTCCTCAGTCATTTACACAGGTAAGTGGTTTTATGTTATTATTTATCTAAGTTTAGTTTAAACGGGTCAAAATGGGTGCAAACGACCTGATTTGAGTTTAAATGGGTCAAAATGACTTAAAGTTGCATGTCCTGAGTGCATCATAGTGGGTTTAGGTTATTATGACTTTTTATCATTAAAATAGACTTTAATTATCCAATTTTAGCTTAAACGGATCAAAATAGGTGTAAACGACAAGATTTGAGTTTAAACGGGTCAAAATGCTTTAAAGTTGGATGTCTTGAGTGCATCATAATAGGTTTAGGTTGAAATGACTATTTATCGGTAAAATAGACTTTAATTATCTAAGTTTAGCTTAAACGGGTCAAAATGCGTGCAAACGACATGATTTGAGTTTAAACGGGTCAAAATGCGTTAAAGTTGGATGTCTTTAGTGCATCATAGTGAGTTTAATTTGAAATTACTATTTATCGGTAAAATAAACTTTAATTATCTAAGTTTAGCTTAAACGGGTCAAAATGGGTGCAAACGACATGATTTGAGTTTTAATGGGTCAAAATGACTTAAAGTTGGATTTAAGTGCATCATAGTGGGTTTTAGGTTATTCTGACTTTTTATCGTTAAAATGGACTTTAATTATCTAAGTTTAGCTTAAACAGATCAAAATGGGTACAAACGACATGATTTGAGTTTAAACGGGTCAAAATGCCTTAAAGCTGGATGTCTTGAGTGCATCATAGTGGGTTTAGATTGAAATGACTAAATTATCGCTAAAATAGACTTTAATTATCTAAGTTTAGCTTAAACGGGTCAAAATGGGTGCAAACGACATGATTTGAGTTTAAATGGGTCAAAATGACTTAAAGTTGGATGTCTTGAGTGCATCATATTGCGTTTAGGTTATTTATGACTTTTTAGAATGTTTCTAAGTATATTAAGTGTGATTGGTTCAACATGATTTAAAGTATATATTTTGTTTTTGTAGGAACAAATTTCAAGTTTGCTTCAAAATCTTCATTTTATGTCACAAATTACAAACTTAATTGCTTTGCAAAAGGCTCCAAATCAAGCCGAAGAAGACGATTCAGACGAAGTGGATAAATAGCATATTGTATCAAAGGGTCACATTAGTTTTAGAATACTTATGTTTAACTTTAATTATGACTAAATGACATATGTTTGTACTTTATGTAGTATGATATTGTGAAATCTAGATTTATTTTGTATGAAATTGAATGTTATTGGAAATTCTAGGTTTATTTTGGTCATTTGAAAAAACTAGAAATATTAAAAAATAAATAAAAATATTTTTAATTAAATTGATCATTAGCGGCAACATGTCGCCACTAATAGTCATTTAATTATTTAAAAAAACATTAGCGACGAATTATTAGTGACGACAAGTTGATTACTAGCGACGACAACATTAGCGGCGACCCTTTAGCGACGATATTTGTATCTTTAGCGACGAACTATTAGCGGTGACTGGTCGCCGCCGAAGGCTATAGCAGCAACTATAATGGGTCATAGCGACGACAATCATGTGTCGCCGCTAATGATAAAAAAATGTGTAGTGTGTTTGTCTCAAATTTGTCGTAAATATTTGTTAAAACATTGACGGTAAAATACTTGTTTCAAAACTGTTACAACTGGTTGTTGGACAACTTTCTCAAAATTATGTCAGAAGATTGTTGGTATCCTGTCGCAAAGTACTTGTTGTAAACCTGTCGCATACTTGGTTAGAAATCTGTCATAACATTTTTGCAACAAGGGTTTTTGCGACAAAACAGTTTTTGATGTAAACTTGTCGCAATACACGTTTTGCAACAAATTTGCAACAACCCTGTGTGTTGTATTTTTTTTCTTAGTACTGGAACGAATAAATCTTAAAAGTTTGTTCTTTTGTTATCATTTTAATAAATTGCTGAGATCTTGAATTATTGTATTTCACACATCCTAATGAAACATATCAATTGTTCATCTTGTGGAATTAAAAACCCAAAAATAATTGTTTCTCAATATTTAAGAAAGTTTATTCCATAGTCTTTTGCTTTTTGCATTCATGTATTTCAAATCATCTAAAGTTTCAATTTTTAATTATAAAGTTCATATATGTCTTTAAGTCAATTGAGTTATATTGGTTAAACACTTTTCATAAATTTCATACATAGATGACCGTACTTATCCTAACGCAATAAAAATAGAAAAAACCAATATATTTACTTGTTTTTTATCGAGTCTCAACAAACAGATCACCGTTCATTGAGATAACATGATGAGTCATTCTTTGCCACATCAGATACCTCCACTATCTTAAGTAGTGAAGGTACTAGAATGCTACATGTTGAAATGATGAACTTTCGGTGTAGTTCCGACTGAAATATTATCAAAAACTTAACAAAGTCGTACATTTTTCTTAAAATGAGTAGCAATAGCAGTAGAAACAAAAATGGTTTTGAAAAACACCTACTAACACTTTAACACAAAACCATCTGCAAATGGGAAGAAAGATCTAAACCAGAACAAGTGTGTATTAATTAACAAGGAACTTATATCAAGATGTTTAATACCCACCCCCTCATGAATTTCTAATTTCCTTGAAAACCTCTTGCTGATCAGTTTATCACTCCATTGTTGTCACAACCGGTGGCATTCACATTTCATCAATGTTGTTCCCATTACAACCATCGCTGTTGTCACCACCCATTATTCTTGACATCGCCTTTGCTAGAACCGTCGTAAAATTTGGATCAGATGTGAAGGCCGTAACAGTGTGCTTCAAATCCGCAAGTTGCGACCATTGATGGTTTAACTGCAATGACGGTTTGCACCCAATGTTTCCCACACTGGCATCCATGTAATTTTGAGACATTTGCAGCCCTGAGAACTTGGAATGGTTGCATACAGACTGCTCGAAAACGGGCAGTTGGAACTGATCTGAGGTGCGGTGAACTTGTGATGGGGTTGGGGTTTGAGTGAGGTCTAGTGTGATTGTTGGAAATGGGCCTGATGTAGAAATGGTGGTCATGGTTGATGAAAAAGGGTTGAGAGTTGTTGCTGTATGGTTTGAGTTTCTGAGGCTGTCGGGGCTCGGTGTGGAGCCGGAGAGGAGCATCCGGGCGGCAGAGGATGTGGTGGAGGCCATGGCTGTGGCGGTCGGCGGGAGAGGGTGGTTGTGGTGGCCTTCGTAGGTGGTGATGAGGATGGTTTTATCTTCTGCACATCTTTGCACCTGCATGAACAGGCAACACTTGCATGTAATTAGTTTCATTTAAATGTATAAATTTCTTTATCATTGTTATAATTTTAGCAGCAGTTGGAACGGACATTGAATTGATCGTTTTATTTGTTTAATTTGATTACACTTGATTTATAAAACAAATAACATCATAAATAAAACAAAACTTGTTTAAATATATAACAAAGTTTATAAACAATATAACCATACACTATATAATTTAATTGTGTGTGGATTTGATGTTTATTAATGTTTTACTAAGATTATTTTTTTTCTTTAAAATCACTTAACTTTCACTGAATGTTTCAATCCTATATGTAGTATTTTTACAAGTGTTTATACTTATTATAGTTAAGTGAGATAAATAAAACATAAATGAATCTTTAGTGAATATTTTTTAATTTGACTTCTTTAATAGTTATAAAGCTTTGTCATTATTTAGGAAAAAAAAGTTCATGATTACCTTAAACTTCAAGTTTTACATGGTAGAAAATAAATTCACTTATAATTATCAAAATTCATGTATAATTTCACTCTCTTAAGTTATATTTTTTTAATATTTATAAAAAATATTACATAATATTAAAAAAGTTAGTGAATTTAGATACTTTAGAGAATGATAGTATTGAACGACTTTAATAAAACACTTCAGAAAATTAGTTATTATTAGATGAAGTTAATTTTCCCTGTATGATGATAAATAATAATCTGAAAAAAAATCGTTATCCCGCCCGACCCAGTTTGCTTCATTGTAACCGGCCGGTTTGAAACGAACTTAAGAACGAACCATGGCGGACGCAACTTACTTGTTTCCTGACGGGGCAACCGGCCCCCATGGTGCACCGATAATACGCCCGTGGACAAGGGTTTCCTTTAGCAATTTTTTGACCATACTTCCTCCATTGACATCCATCTATGATCTAACAAACCACACAAATCGATCAATTGCTAAAGAAACCATCAAACCAATAAACAAACTTTAAACCTGAACCAACATACATACCACTGAAGCCTCTGATCGAGCTCGAACACAAACCCTAGCTCTCCGAACAGTTGCTCCGGCATAATAACCTATATCTCCGATGTTCCCACAGTTTTCATCGATCGTTAAATGATCATTTTGGCTTCTTCTCGGTGACGTTGACTTATCATTCTCATCTGTTTTATCTGCCACAATTGTAGATCCATAATATCCATTGAGATTCACTCTCCGGTGTTCTTCTTGTTGTTTTTGTTGTCTCATGGTGGCGAAACGCATCTGGAGCCTGTTGTAATCGATCATCATGTGATTCAATGCGTCTTTCAACTGTTGATTCTCTCCGGTTATCCTCTCATATTCAGCTTTTGCAGTTGCTAACTGCATAACGAATTCATCAGTTAGATCATCAAAGATTGCAAACTTTTTATATATAGTAATGCTTGAGCTTGTAGAGCTATATGCACCTTGTGTTTTGTTCGTTTATCATCCGAATTGAGAGATAAAAGATCGTCGACTGTAGATCGATCTGTGCTTGTGTTTCCAGTGAGATGATGTAAACGAGTCTGATAGATAATGATTGAAAGAAATTAAGCACTGACAGGATAAAGTAAAAATACTGTAATATATCATATCCGCTTACGTTGATGTTGAAATCTAAATCGATAGTAGGTGCAGCAGACTCCTTCTGATAGTCACGAAAACTGTTAAAAGATTCGATCAATATATTCGAGGGATGGTGTTCTTTATCTGTGAACAAGTCCAATTCTTTAATAATCTGTTTGTCATGAGATGTTTGTGGCTGATAGTAGGGGCTGTTGTTTTGGAAACTAGTGGTGGTGGGTGGTGGTGAGTGTGAATGTGAAGATGATGAAGATGTATTGTGTCCGGTGGAGGCCATGGATTCCGGTGGTGGTGGTGATCGGAGATGGTGGAGTATTCCTGCAGCAATGAGAATGAAGACTAAGAGATGTGTATGTACGTGTGATTAGCCGCCGTGGTCATGCGTGTGTTAATTTGTGTGTTTTTTCTAGATAGTTTCTAACAATAAACTCTTTGAATTGAATTTGTGATGTTGTTTTTTCTTATGTTGTTTTGAGTTTTAAACCATGTTGCAGACGTAATAAATAGGTTACATGTAAGTCAGCATCTGAACACATTATATCATACTCTAAATTAGAAACAAGAGAAATGAAAATTTCCAAATTAGCGATTTGACCATTCAAATTTACCCTAATAGTCATTTACTTTGAAAATATTCAAAGTATTTTTTGAATCTAACAAATATTCAAATGTTTCTAGCCAAGCGATACGAACAATCAGCTTTATGACTCCAATAATACTAATATATGTTGTACCGCTAGTGTATCATTAATGTATTACTCAAAAAAAATTATCAAAGAAAAAAATTACATATCACCAGCAAAAAATACATCATCTCTCGTGTATCGCCCACAAAAAATAATATAGTACCAGGGATATCATTCGTGTATCACCCACTTTAATTAATATTTTAAAGTTAAAAAAATGGTTCAATCAAGTATATAAAAACTAGTACAAGTATATTAATTTATAAGAAAAATATTTTGTACGTCATTTGTCTACACATTTTAAAAATCCAGATTGATTAATTAAACATCTTCATTTTTTCATAATTCAACTTAATGGTTTAGTAATCAACTGAGAATGATATTGTTGTTTATTCATGATATATGAGTGAAAAATAAAGAATAGTGTTGGATCATGAATGATATATGAGTGAATGGGGTAAGGATTTTGTACTATTTATAGATATATTTTTATTATAAAAAATAAGTTTTTATTATTTAAAACAATTGTTATTTGCTTAATAAAGTATTTTAAAACAAATTCAAAATTTTTATTTTAAATTTTATAAAAAAAATTTGGCAATACGAAATAAGTGGTGTATCATCAGAGTATTTTCAGAAATATATATTAAAAAATTGTCACATCGATACTACATGGGAACCGTATCATAAACGCATGATCTGTGTAAAAAGTAGGTAATCGGATGATGAAAAGTCAATGTCAAAATACTCTATTCTGGTAGTTTACACATTAATCCATAAAGAATATAGTTACTTTTGAAAGGTTTTTGTCTTTGTAGGTGAAGCATGCATAAAGAATACAAAGAAGATAAAACACCTCTCCATACTAGTTCCTTGGGTTGATGGAGGAAACAATATGAAAATCGAAGCCCGGGAGGTGTAGAAATGCAAAATAGATGTTACGACTTCATGGTACCTTAAAATAAGCCTAACTTGATCTAGAAAAGAGTTAGGGGACTCATGACATATCAATGGAAAGTTTTCGAAAAGTTACAAGTAAAAATCATAATGTTGCAGGAGGAGGCTCCACCAACGCCATTCTAGGCGCCACCGACGCCGCTTTCACCAGAAACACATTCAAAGCCACCGTTGATTAGTAGATTTCAACCTAGTTGGTGATGAAGATGACATGCATGGACGAGCAGGGGCGGAACTACCATTCGGGGAACAGGGTCAAGTGACCCCATTGATATTTGAGCTAGTAGTGGATCAATATAATACTAAAATTTTGGGTGAACCCATAGTTTTTCTAAAAGTGACCCTAAGTAAAATTGAATCAGATTGTAAACAATAAATTGTTCTTGGTTCACTGGTTTTCGTTGTTGCACGCGCGTCTTGGTTTCAAATAGGTCTGCAGTTCGATACTTGCAAAAGGGTGTTTTTATACTATAAAATTACTTTTTTACTCTTAAATCTTTTAGGTTTACCAAAACCCAAAACCCTCTCCTTCATCACTGTTGTATGCTTTAGACTTCCACATTTGTTAGGCTAAAAACAAGCTCCGTCGGACCCTCCCTCGGCTCATCCCTAGCTCCAACAACCGGCGACCAGGCGATCAACCATCCGGTGACCGCCATCCAACCCAATGCCCTCTGTTATGGTTAGTTTTCTTTGTGATTTTGAACATTTTCCCATGGCTTTTGTTTTTTTACTCTTTAAGTTCTAGCTTGATTTGAAGGTTCATAAACTCGATGTTGATTCTACATTCTGTGCTTTTCTTCTCCCTTATAAAGAGTCAAGGTTAGTTTTGTTTATTTGTTTAGATTTTAAGCCTAGATCTTGATTCTACAAAATATGGTATATTCTACTTCTTAGTTAATTTGTTTTAGTGATTTTGGCACCTTGATTTTGTTCAAGACCAAGAATTTGATTCTACATTTTGCGTTTAATAGTTTATTACAAAGATCTTTTTATTGTTCATCTACCGGTCTCGCTTTTGTTGAGCATAATGGCCGTTATAACCAACGAGTAGGGTTTGAGTGAAACATAGTTTATGGGGGAGCATTAATTTCTGATTATCGATTCGGATGTAAATATGCAATAGAATCCTAGGAAGATAAACAAACAAGCTTCTATTTGTTTATTTGAAAAATGAAACATTTATCAAGTTTGTATCCTTTATTAGTTCTTTTAATATAATTTAGATTGAATTCATATACGTGCTTTAAATTTGTGAATTTATGGAGCTCGTTAAGACATTGGGTGACATGAGAAAGTTTAACAAATAGGAAATCTGATTATGGCATTCATAACACTTTTTTGACCTCTAATTCTTCAAGAACTAAGGTTTGTTCTTTATTATTTTTTTCCTCATTTTATAAAGATTTATTTGATAATTAACCGTTAGATAGTTGCTTACGATAATATGAAATTTTAATGTTAGATGATAAAGGTTCGAGTGTGTATAATAGTTATTTTGGGAACCGACCCAAATCAAAATTTTGTAAATCTAATTGATTGATATTAGAGCATTAAACTTAGTGATCCCAGTTAAAAAAGTTTCTGGTTCCGCTACTATAAACGAGGGGGACGAATGATGATATGTTCTAGCTAGTTTGATGTTTTAATTGGTTGTTTTATGTTTGTGTTAAGTAGAAAATCTGGAAATTTCATGAATAAGGAAAAAAAATACGTGATACAGGTCATAGAGAATTAGGAAAACATTTTTAAGAATTAGCGACGACATATTTAAAAATGATTTTTTAGCATTAGTGAAATAATATTGGCGGTGATATTTATTGCTGCTATCGCTCTCAATCACAGTGATTTTCATGTTCCAGTTAAGTTGGTTTATTGAAAATACATAAAACAAGAACTTTCGAGAAATTTTCATGGCTAAATAAAAAGTCAAATTAAGAAAAAGAAGCGCAAGAAATATAACTTTTATGACAAATATCAATACAAACTCCAATACAAAACAAACGACATGTTTAGTAATTTTTGTGTTCTAATCTTTTATGTAATTGAGCTTTACAAATGCCAAAATACTTTAGGTTAACTACGAATTAATATTGGTTTACACTTCTTTAAGCTAATAAGTTTTATAAGCTAATCTAATATCACACCCAATGAATGACATGAGTTCAAGGGGTTGCGCCCCCTTAATTATGGGGTCAAGGGGCAGCATTTCTGATCACGACATTAATCCTACTAAAAAGGTTTTGCTGTTAGAAGAGCTTAATCGTTGGTTAAATGTCATATAATTTATTATTCATTTTTTAATTCGTTTGTAAGTTGTTATTATATCACTACTTTGACTAGCAGGATAGTTATAAATGTTTTTATCATTATCTTATTATCTTGTAATTAGGTTATATCTTATATTTAAGAGGTGAGCGTTACTGTTCTCCAGTGCCAAATCAATTTATCTTTCTATTTAAATTTAAATTTGTTTTACGTTTTACAAGTTAGGCATTGACTTTGAATTCAAGATCCAAGTAAAATGAAAAATGCAATAATGATCTACAAGAATGACCTTGATTTTTAAAGACTAGAACAAAATTTTAAATGAGGACGATGAATAATCCCAAGATCGAAAGAAGAATAAACCATGAAGGTAATGATACTCTAGCTAAGTTTTGTCATATGCTCAATTTGTTATACTTCGTTTCAAGCTATACTTGTCCCCAAACGTCTTGCTTTTGGGGACGTGTTAGTCGAGATTATTATCTATCATATTTATATATTGTTTGATTCAATTTGGAATTTGAGTTTGTTTGATATAAGGGTATCTAGTATTCAAATCCTCGAAAACTTAAAATTCGATTCGATTAAAAATTACCAATTCAAATTTTGATTCGAATTTAAAAATTCAAATTTGATTCAAACTCTAAAGTCGAATTCGAATCGAATTTCAAATTTATGATTTTCAAGCCAATTTGAAATTTAATTCAGAAAAAAATTCATATAAATTTTAACATATTATCTATAGTTTATTATTATATATTTTGGAATTGTTAGTATAAACACATTAAACAAGATATATATATATATATATATATATATATACACACACCACACACATATATATATACACACATATATATATATACATTAAATTACCTAATTAGTAAACTAGTAATCAACTCTTAAGTTCCCTTTCAATTTGTTAAAAAAGTCATAAAATTTTAGAACTTCTCGATCTTCATTGTCCTCAAATCAGGGGCGGCTCTATCATTTCTAAGGCCCTAAGCAAACCTAAAATATGAGGGCCCTTTCTAAGGTTCACACTATAAATCATCTTCTTTAATCCGGTTTTGAGTAGGACAACTTAACCATAGTAGAGAGGCGAAGGGAAAACCCACAACCTTTTTCAGTATTTCATTGTTGGATACAATGTAGTTTGAGCATAGATAAACAATGAGTAGATTCGCACAATGTATAGTTATATAAGCTCATCAAGTTTTTAGTAAAACTTCATCATTGGAAATTGAAGTTTTCCACATGATTCTTTAAAGCATCCCAAAATTCCTCTTCGTTAGAAATGTTCATTTTAAACAATTCTTTCACATTGTCTCACTTTCATCACAAAACCAAGTTGAGTCATATAACGATTAGTAGAGATCTATGTAACTTAAAAAGAGAAATTCAAGTTTATACAGTGGACATTCACATTTGAATGATACATATGTTTCATGAGTATGAGAGTAAAATATATTATTGTTATGTTGAATTGCTAATTCATCACCATGATAAAACAGAAAGTAAAATACAAAATATTACAGTTGAGATAGTATACCTTCAACAATCAATAAATGAAAAGATTAATTCTTTGAATTTGGTGACTCTTTCTTCAAACAAAAGGACCGACTCTCAACCTGCGGACCCTTTCCTTGATCCGGTTGTTAACGAAAGATGAGAAGATCAAGAATAAGAACAGTCACAAGATGAGGAAGAAATTTGAAGTCTTGTAACCCGATTAAGTGATTAATGGGTTGCAAACTTTAACACATCGTTGTCCAAGAAGAAACAGGGCACGATTCAATCTCAAAGCGATGTGGTTCACTCTTCCCAAAGACGAAATTTTCTATTGATTGAGGCCCTCAAAAGTGGAGGCCCCAAGCCCTAGCTTAGGTTCACTTCCCTTTAGAGCCGGCCCTGCCTCAAATAAAGTAATAACCTTTGATAACTTTCTGATTAACCCTAAATCCTTATTTCCCTCACACCCATCATTAACCATTAACAGTTTTTGAGTATTTGAATCATACACGGAAAACTTGAATTTCGATTGTAATAAAAAATCACTGAATTGAAGTCTAATATCGAATACAGATCCTTATAATTCAAGTTTAATAGTCATTATTCTAATATTTTTGGTTTGAATATTACGAAGTTATAGATTTTTTTATTATCAGTGAAATATTAAAAGCCAAAACAAGTGAAACTTCCGAAGGTTAAGTTTCTTCCGAAGCTTAACTTAGTCTTCCGAAGCAAAGTTCATTTCTTTCGAAGGTTATGTTTGCTTCGGAAGGATGTTGTTGTGTACTTTGGATTTCTTCCGAAGTATGCATATGTCAGGTAGGGAATCTTCCGAAGGGTTACTTCCGTTCGGAAGATATAGTGTAGGGTGCTTAGTGTAAATTCTCAATATTTGTTGAGTGTTAGTTACAGTTAGTTAAACACAATAAATAAGGGTGAGTTGTAATCGGTGAAGCATCCAAAATCATTCAATTTATAATAATCATTTGAAACTTCTTGTTCACAGTTATTCATTCTTGTATCATCTTTGTATTGGTGATATTCCGCGTTTATATTCTCGATTAGTTTTACAACAATTGGTATCAGAGCCTGGTTATTGGCTCAATTTAGAATCCCTCAATCAAAGATCGATCGACAGCAACAATGGTGTCTACGAAGTTCGAAGTTGAGAAATTCGACGAGAAAAACGACTTCGGGTTATGGCGGTTGAAGATGAAGGCATTACTCGTTCACCAACGAGTGGTGGATGCCTTGGCCGGAGAATCCAAGTTGCCGAACACAATGTCAGACAAGGAAAAGAAGGAGATGCTAGAACAGGCACACAGTTCAATCATCTTGATCTTGGGGGATCGAGTACTCAGAGAAGTGTGAAGGAGACGTCTGCTGCAAGGGTCTGGGCAAAATTAGAAAGTTTGTACATGACGAAATCCCTTGCGAACAGATTGTATCTTAAGAAACGGTTGTACACATTCCAAATGGCTCCTGAGAAGTCAATTGAAGATCATAGTGATGAATTCAACAAGTTGGTGTTGGATCTTGAGAACATCGAAGTTGAGTTAGATGATGAAGACCAAGCAATCATATTCTTGACATCTTTTCCATCCTCTTATGAGCACTTTGTGGATACGTTGATGTATAATAGGGATACTCTTACCATTGAAGAAGTGTTGGCAGGTCTCAATTCAAAGGAATTAAAGAAGAGAATTTATTATAAGGAAGATGGTGGAAAGGGCTTGGTAGTCAAGGGAGATTTGAACAAAGAAACTTCAAGTAGAGAATGTCTCAAAGTCCCGATCCAAGTATAAGAGGAGGTGTTATGTGTGTGGATCTGAAAAGCATTTCAAGAAAGATTGTCTTGACTTGATAAGTGAGACGGGTGAATCAAGTGGATCAAAGATTCATTCATGACACAATGCATATGATGATTCTTCAAATGGATATGAAAGTGCAGATGTGTTGGCTGTCACAAGCAGTGGCAAGGAGGATGAGTGGATTATGGATTCAGGGTGTTCATTTTATATGACACCGGTGAAAGAGTTCTTTAAAGAATTGAAGATTGAAGATCTTGGAACAGTTAAGCTAGGGGATGATAGACCTTGCAAGATTATGGGTCATGGTACAGTGACTCTGAAAATGAAGAATGGCATGGAAGTGGATCTTCATGATATAAGGTATATTTCTAGTCTTAAAACAAGCTTGTTGTTTTTAGGGCTGTTGGAGAGTTCTGGTTACCATGTTAGTCTTAGAGATGGTAAGGCTAAGGTGATAAAGGGATCAATGATAGTATTGTCAGGGAGTAGAAGGGATAATAATATCTACTTGTTAGATAGTGCTGGTGTAGTAGAATCTTAGGTGGCATCTACCTCAAGTGATAGTAGTTTTAAGGCTATGTTATGGCATAAGAGGCTTGGTCATATCAGTCATCAAGGACTGGTGGAGTTGCAGAAGCAACAGGTGATGACTGAGCTGCATAATTGTGATTTTGGTTTTTATGAAACTTGTATTCTTGGTAAACACAAGAGAGTAAAGTTTACAAAGGCTAAACACATCACAAGTGGGGTATTAGACTACATTCATTCTGATATATGGGGTCCTGCTAAGGTTGATTCTTTGGGTGGTGCTAGATACTTTATGACCTTGATTGATGACTTTTCTAGGAGAGTTTGGGTTGTTATACTGAAGAATAAGAGTGATGCTTTCAGAAATTCAAGAAATGGAAAGTCCTTGTGGAAACTCAAACTAAAAGGAAAGTGAAGAAGATAATAATTGATAATGGGTTGGAGTTCTGCAGTCATGAGTTTAATCAGTTTTGTAAAACTCATGGTATTGCTAAATATAGAACTGTGCCAGGGACTCCTCAACAGAATGGTTTGGCTGAGAGATGAATAAAACTTTGCTTGAAAAGGTGAGGTGTATGTTAGCTAGTTCTGGTTTACCCAAGATGTTCTGGGCTGAAGCTGTTTCAATTGCAGCATATTTGGTCAACAGGTCTCCATCAGCAGCTTTAGACATGAAGACACCTAAGCATGGTCAGGAAGAAAGGTGACTATGGGGAACTTAAGGTGTTTGGATCTTTGGCTTATGCTCATGTTAGCCAAGGGAAGTTAGAACCTAGGGCATGCAAATATGTCTTTTTAGGATACCCTGAGGGTGTTAAAGGGTAAAGATTATGGAGGCTAGAAGGGGACAGACCTAAGGTGATAGTGAGCAGAGATGTTATTTTTCAAGAGAATGTCATGTATAAAGACATTCAAGAAAAAAGGAAGTCAAAGGTTGAAGATCAGAGTGGGGTTCAGATTGAGGTAGAGCAACGAGGTGTGAATGATAAAGGTGTTGATCAAGGTACCTCTGGTAGCCAGGGAGATGGTATAGATGATTACCAGTTGGCTAGGGATAGACAGAGGAGACAAGTGATACCTCCTCTCAGGTTTAGAGAGGGGATGGATTTTTCTGCATTGGCCTTTGTTGCTGCTGAAGAAGAAAGCATTTATGAACCATTGTTATACTCTGAGGCAATTTCTGTAAAAGAAAGTGAAAAATGGTGTAAGGCCATGGAGGAAGAGATGGAATCTATGTACAAGAACGACACATGGGAGCTGGTTGATAAACCTGAGGGTCACAAGCCTGTATCATGTAAATGATTGTTCAAACTGAAAGATGGAGGTGAACCTCCTAGGTACAAAGCTAGGCTGGTGGCTAAGGGGTTTACACAGAAGCCAAGTGTGGATTATAATGAAATATTCTCACCAGTGGTGAAGCATTCATCTATCAGGGTTATGCTATCATTAACTGCTTCTATGGATATGGAGCTACATCAGTTGGATGTGAAGATTGCATTTTTGAATGGGAAGTTGGATGAAACTATCTATATGAAGCAGGCGGAGGGGTTTGAAGTTAAGGGGCAGGAAGAGAAGGTATGTCTCCTAAAGAAGTTTTTATATGGGCTGAAGCAATCCCCTAGACAGTGCTATAAAAGGTTTGATGAACATATGGTGACTAATGGGTTTAAAAGGAGCAGCTATGATAATTGTGTGTATTTCATGGAATACAGTAAGAACAAATTTGTGTATTTGTTGATGTATGTTGATGACATGTTGGTGGCTTGTTCAGACTTGGAGGAAGTTGAAGCTATTAAGAAAATGTTGATGTCAGAATTTGAGATGACAGATCTAGGTGAAGCAAAGAAGATATTGGGCATGGATATTACAAGGGACAGAGAGCACAGGGTATTGAAGCTGTCTCAAAGGTCTTACTTGGAGAAGGTACTAAGTAACTATAGGATGGATGATGTGAAGCCAGTAACAGTTCCTATAGGGCTCATATTAAACTGTCAAGCTCTGATTGTCCTAAGTCAGATGCTGAAGTTAGATATATAAAGAAAGTACCTTATGCCAATGTCGTTGGGAGCTTGATGTACTTGATGGTTTGTACAAGGCCGGATATTAGGTATGTTGTAAGTTTAGTCAGCAGGTATTTGTCAAATCCGGGTAAAGCTCATTGGGTTGCTGTGAAATGGATCTTGAGATATCTCAGGGGTACTAAAAACTATGGTTTAGTGTTTGGGCATCATGAACGTGAGAAGGCTGACAGGATTGTTGGTTATGTGGATTCAGATTTTTCCAAGGATCTAGATAGGGGTAGATCTATTACAGGGTATGCATTTCAAGTGCTGGGCAACTTGGTTAATTGGAAAGCTCAGTTGCAGAATGTGGTGACATTATCTACAACAGATGTTGAGTACATAGCATTGATTGAGGGAGTCAAGGAAGCTATGTGGTTGCATGGTTTTGTTTTTGAATAGGGAATCAAAGTTGTGGACTTAGTGGTATTCTGTGATAACCAGGGTGCAGTTAAGTTGTCAAAGAATAGCATGTTTCATGAGAGAACAAAGCACATCAATATGAAGTTACACTTCATAAGGGATGTGGTGAATGTTGGTAAGGTGAAAGTGGAAGGTGTGTCTACTTTGGAGAATCCAGTAGATGTGTTTACAAAGTCTCTACCTGGTGTGAAATTCAAGTTTTGCTTGATGCATTGGGAGTTGGTTAAAATCTTGTTTTGGATTTTAAGGTGGAGATTGTGAAATATTAAAAGCCAAAACAAGTGAAACTTCTGAAGGTTAAGTTTCTTCCGAAGCTTAACGTATTCTTCCGAAGCAAAGTTGATTTCTTCCGAAGGTTATGTTTGCTTCGGAAGATGTTGTTATGTATTTTGGATTTCTTCCGAAGTATGCATATGTTTGGTAGGGAATCTTCCGAATTCCGAAGGGTTACTTCCGTTCGGAAGATATAGTGTAGGGTGCTTAGTGTAAATTCTCAATATTCGTTGAGTGCTAGTTACAGTTAGTTAAACACCATAAATAAGAGTGAGTTGTAATCGGTGAAGCATCCAAAATCATTCAATTCATAATAATCATTTGAAAGTTCTTGTTCACGGTTATTCTTTCTTGTATCATTTTTGTATTGGTGATATTCCGCGTTTATATTCTCGATTAGTTTTACAACATTATCATATTATCTTTTAATTCAATTACATTTCTGTATTTATAGAGCCGAATCATGTTCCAAAGTTTTCATGAGGACGTAAATGAGTTAGTAACTATGACAATATCTAAACATTCTATACGAAGAAAGTTTATTATATATGCATGCAAAATATTTGTTCTCTAGGTTGAAAATGCACATACAAACACCTTCACGTACTTTTCTTTTGTTGTTACTTTGAAATTTGTGCGTAACTCGATGTAAAGACTTAATTAGATACTATTTATAAAAGTACAACATACACGATTCAAGTTTTGTCAAAATCAACTATCACTGATTATCAAAAACTCTGAAGGTTAAAATCAAACAATTTTACCATCTTATTTTATTGACATTTTTGTATTTTTGTTTTACAAAAGTACACTTGATGAGAAAATTTAGATGCGCATGCATATTATAATTCTTTATGAATCAATGTTTTCAGAACCGGGTCGGACGTTAAACCAGACGCATTACTGGTTTGGTGGTTGGACCGGTTGGATCGGATTTAACTATATTTTAATTATATTTATATATGTAGTTAAATATAAGTAATTTATATATATATATATATATATATATATATATATTTTTTTTTATAGTTATATATAAAACTTAACTATATTTGTGTATCAAACATACTAATTATGATATATCCCGTTTTTACCCATTAAAATAAATAAAAAACGGTCCGGTTTCCCGGTCCGACCGGCGGTTCGGAAAGAACCGGCCGGTTCGACCATTCAGAAACGATTCGTAGCGACCCAGACCGGCCACCGAACCGATCCCCGGTTGAACCGGCCAGTTTGATCCGGTCGCGAAAACACTGATATGAATACATGTATATCATGTATACGAATATAAATTAATTAATATTTTTTTTAATGATGCATGTATGACTCTTCGTACCTAATTCTTATCAACTACACTTCACCATCAACATGCAATTGTTTGCATGCGTGTCTAAGCAGGTTAAGAAAAATGGTCGTTAAGAGTCAAGAAATGTATGCCTATTGATTTTGACTTTTGGAAGTTTCAACTTAATTAAATAGTCTTGCCCTCAATCAAAAGGCTAAAATATTTCTTTAATGTTGACTATAAGTTTATTCTTATCTCATCATGTCTTTCTGTTGTGTGAACGTTTGAATGAGGAAACCAACTGATTTTCCAAGAGAAAGCGAATGAGTGTCATACATTTCATTTTCACATGATAGCGTATAGACAAATTGTATGGAATTTAAATTTTAATATAATACATTTATACTTTATTTTGAGTTAAACTCTGTTTTTAAATCCGTACAAACAATAAACTAACCTTTTAACAGGTTCACTTGTTGGACTGGCCGATCAGATTGATCGGACCAGATAAAAAGAAGCGAATTACGTTATAGATAATAAAAATTTTACAACAACAAACTGAACTTTTAAAAGTACTTTTGTACATCTAATTTAGAACAAAAAATGAAAATATTATATAATTTGATATGAATATGCAAAGACTTAAATAACTAATATAAGAATAATATAATACTATTTAATTATATGAGACTTTTAAAGATGAAAAACGAAAAAACAAGTAAAAAATCTTGAAATCTAGTCTGATCATCCGATCCGGTTCAATTAGTTCACCAAGTTTATAGTTGGTTTTTAGTCCAACCGGTTTGACTGTCAGTTTGATTCGTTTTTGCTTAAACCATATATTAATGAATGCATTTATGTTGATGTATCAATATTTCTTTGAGTAAATTACAAACGATGTCCTATATTTATATAGGATTTACATGGTATGTCCTTTAAGGTTCATAATTACATCAAATGTCTTTTTATTTTAAAATATCGACACACCTATTGTCATTTACACTAACTTTCAGTTAAATGTACAGTTAATGTAGTTATCATCTCTCACATGAGGCGGATTTTTGTTATTTTCTTTCCACATCTAATATATAAAAAATTATTTATATAAAAAATAAAATTAAAAGATATCGGATAGGTGGGTAAGTTAGTGAACCTACGTTCCTCTTATGTTCAACACCATTAAATCTAGCATTCCCCTTTATTTGATAGCTCAATACTATTCATCTTCACCACTACCTACCACATCTCACGTACCATTGAAACCTTTTGAATTTGAACAAACAACGATGAGAAGATTAAAATCCCTAATTCACTTTTTGTAATTTGTTTCTCTTTGAATTTTTGGCTTATAGTTGTGTGATTAACGGACGACTCATAATCATTTTCTGGCTTTTGAAATTATATAAGCAATTTCAAGAATCACAAGTTATCTGCAAGTTTGTGTTTCTTATTGATTTTTTATTATTTGTTGGTGTGAATAGTTTATGAAGTGTTTACATGTATATTTTTTGTGTTTATTGTTGATTTTCTGACCTTTTAAATGGTTTGTGACTAGACTTCTTAATTCAGTAAATGTTATGGGAGGTTGTTGTTATTAAAAGTTTTGACGGTTAGTCAAATGAACACACACCAAGAGTGATGGTTTCACCTACTAACCTAACGGTTCGACATCTTATAATTTTATTTTTTCATTTAGAATTTGTATCTTTTATTAATTTTTTTAATATATTAGACGTGAAAAAAATGACAAAAATACACTCATGTAAGGGATATATAACTGAATTAACTATACATTTAAATGATAGTTAGTGTAAAAAACAATATGTGTGTAATTTATTTAATAGAAGGACATTATATATAATTATTAAAACTAAATGACATACCATTCAATTTCATATATTAATAAAGAACACAATTTGTAATTTACTCTCTTTCTTTTATATTTGTTATAACTACTCTAACAATGATAATTTAAACACTAAAGTTATGAGAAAACAACAACATTGCATATATTTATAAATAGGAAACTTGGTTGGTTAGAGCGTCAACGAACACTGAATCTCTCTAGTCGCCACTATTGGCACTAACATGATCAAGCTTTTATAGTATAAAAATAAGATGATAACAGTTAATAGATAGTTTTTACCTCCTTCTTGTGGTTTTCATCTTCTAAGATATTTAAGCATCTTTTTAGTAATCCTAATTAAGCATGTCAAAATAATATGCTTATGAATGTGAACTAGACTCGAAAACTATTTTATTGGTGCAACATGTTTTGATCGTGGGGTGCATGAAAAATTTACCAAATTGGACCAAGTCGCCAAAGTTAAGAAAAAATATTTTAACCAGATCGGATTGAGTCACCAAAGTTAAGCAAAATTAAACATGTTTAAACCTTTTATTCATCTAAGGGAGGATTGATTCAAAACCTTAAAGAACTATTTGGTATGCATAAATATAATGTGAAAGAAAATGAGTCATTCCGTATAACAAGAAATGGTAATGATCAATTTCATTATTTGCCTATTCATTTATTTTGTTTATCTTATTTCTTCGTTTATTCATTTATCTCATTACAAATAGACCTAAACATTATGGGAATTTACAAAATCAATTTTAACTACTCTTTTGTTTTTTAAACTACTATTATTAAATTAATTGAAAAGACTATAAGTTTTAATGATTAAATGGTTTTTGTTTCTAACTTTTTTAATGGCTAAAGGGTCACTAATGGATCATTAGTCCACCCGATTATTTTCATTACTCAAGTATGAAACTCAAAACCATCTTAAGATGGAACTCATCTTAGGTGAGAAAAATCTTTGATCCAATCTGTAATCTTTTTCATTACAAATGAAACTTAAACCCAATATATTTCCCTATTTTAATAATGTCTTATGATACATCACCTCAACCACTTGGATTAATGATTACTAATCTCTTTCCAACTAATTAACTAATGCTCATCTTTCATCTCACCCTGATAACAATATTCGAGCAATATACATATGTGTAGATCCAGTAATTATAGTGATTTTACGCCTATGTAAATCAAATAAATTATAAATAAATGTAACATAGTATAGATGTTAAAACAACAATGGTTTGTTTTGTATGTATCTTGTTTATATGTGAATGCACATATAAATGTTCACATTACAAATAAAATACAAATAATTTCTTCAGAAAAAGTAGGAAGCAACATTATCCCAATCTATAATAAAACCAATTCCAAACAAACAATTAAGAAAACCAAAAATAATGGTTTCACACACGCATTTCATAATGATAAAATGAAAGAGCAAGATGACAATGGAGAGGCAAACAAAATGCTAAGAAGCAAAACGGATTTGCACTTGAAGCTCAATAATCAAGTGATTATGTAAACATCCCTAAAAATTTAACAAATTATGAAGGCCCCTAAGAATTCGCTGGATAATAATTAATTGTGTGTAGAATTAAAAGTATGATAGATTAGTGTGTGAGTTTCTGGTGAGAACCGATACTTTTGTTTCGATGGAAACAAGAACAAACAAGATAGTTGGCCCGATTCGAGAGGGATAGTCTCCTAATTCTCAATACAAACCGGATAACAATATCAAAGACAATCAAAACAACCTGAATCTAAGCTATTTAAATGAAGAAAGAGCGGGAGCAGTACTTGGAGCGGTTTTGTCCCATTTTCTGATTTCATGAGTTTCTCCTTCCCACTTACTGAATTTTCTGAATTAAATGGCTTGGGTTCGTATCAGTTTCGTTCAAAAAATAATAATATAAAAGAGGTAAGTTAAAGACTATTGTGAAAAAAAGGGTAAAATATACCTAGTATTTTATTTAATATATATTTTATATTTAATAAGTTACACATATGTTAGTATGATTTTATGTCATTCGTGAGATCATCGAATGGTTTAGATGGGTTCTTCAACTTCTAGACTTCTAGTAATATGATCAAATTAGATGATCAAATTACAGATAAGCAAGAAATAACTTCATGTTATATTTGGTAAAATATGTTTAGCTTGTTAAATTTGAAGGACATATATTTTAGTAACATATGAGATGATGAAATTACAGATAAGCAAGAAATAACTATTGTTGCTTTTTTTTGCCTTTACATCCTGTTCTACATGCCTAGGGTGCGTGTTGCTTGGTTTATATCTTATGTTGTTTGCCAAAAATTCTAGATGAAAGATAAACTAGACTTGCATGTTGTAATAGCTACATCATCTTTCTATTTTACCTGTGCACTTTACCTTCAATTGGTGTTCACTACAGATCTTGATGAGCCTAATTTGTATGCAAAAATGTATGTGTTTAATTGTATACATATGGTGTTGTACAAGGGGTTGAATATAGTAACATTCTTATTGTCCCCCTAAATGACTGTGGTGTTCATATGAATATTAAGTGACTTAGGTATCTTTGTGAGTCGTTGTATGTGCTGTTAATATGTCTGTTTCAGTCTTCTGATTACTCTAAAAACAAATCTATATGCTTTGTTTTCTCAGGTTGTCACAACCCCTAAAAGCTTAATTTAATGCACCTCAGCTCTGGCTTCTTAATTTTTTTCATCATTCACTGGGTTATAGTCGTTGTTCTAAATTGGTTCCACCCGTTTGAAGTAATGACGTAAACAAGCTTTGAAGCTCTCTCGAATATATAACAAGCGGCCTATTGAAATCGAACATTTATCGTATAACGTGCGATCCAGATTATTACTAGTTTTATTTGATGGGAATCTACATAACTTTGGGCGCCCATATATACAGAATCGGCCCAGTTATTCTATGCAGCAGCAGCCCCATAATCACCACTTTAACAAGAATATCTGTGAGTGTGAACTCAAGAAATTATATTGAAATGCAAACTTTCCGATGCAAAATCCAAAATAACTTATTTACCTTAATTGGACCTGTTCAAAATTGAAGAAAGTTGACAATCATGTCATCTTTCAATTGCAGAAGTTGAAGAAGTAACTTGAAGAATTAAACGGTCTCGGTCTTACGTACTACCCGAATCACCAAGGACTGAATTAACTGATACCTGGACCGTTCACTCAGCCCTTATGGCCGGTGTCAATTTTATAATGTAAGTTATGACTCATTGAGCTTGGGCCCCCTAAAAATAAAGGGTCCCCGTTTATAAAAAAAATATTATAGTGGGTTTTGATATTGTATAGCTCAATGAAATTTTAAGTGAGAATAACAATTGATAGTTGAGTCCTTATTAAAATTTTGATAAACTGATAGGTTATTGAAAAACTCAATTCCACAATTTACAAAATAAACAACTATTCCTAAGTTTCTTCTTCTTTGATTGATTTGATCGACTTCGTCAAGAAATCAACTATCAAGTACATAAGTTGGCATACCAAATTCTCTTTCATTTACTACTTTTGTTCAAAAAAATTTGATTAGATTGTTTTTGTTTAAATTGCGATTTTCAAAAGGACCTAAATTTTTTATTCGATTGGGGCCTCAAAAAACATTAAGCCATTAATGATATATGCATTCTGTAGTGTATACACGATATGCATGAAGTTATTCACACAGAAAAATGCTTACTTTCATGATTTTCTCCAAAAGTGGTTCTACATGTAGTATAGTCACTAATGGTATATGCATTCTATAGTATACACTGTAACTATCAATGATTATAACAGTGTGTATTTACTAGGCAAAAAAAGATTCCTAATGATTCTCACCAGTCTGAGTCTTCACTAAATTAACTGAATTGGAGGGATTGACCATATCGATTTCCAATGAAATGACACAGGTCTAACCCAAAGCACATAACCTTGATGATAGTTGAAACTAATGGTATGGTTCCAGCCATGGACTCTAGATTATTAACCAATCAAACTCCACTATATGCTCAAAACTTAGCTCTCAAGTGTATTTGTGTGTGTGATATACATAAAAAATTTAAAGATGCAAATATATAACATAGTCAAAGCTCAAAACCATTCAACTTACAGTACTCTGAATGTCAAGACAGTAGTAATAAGATCAAAGAAACCAGTTCAAAAACAGAGAAATGCGTGCAAGTAAAAAGAAAACATAAAGGGATCATGCAATTACCATCTTTGTTCCAAAATAAACGAGCTTTTTCCTTTGTACCCACATAGGGAAAAGCTCGTTTAATTTGATACAAAGATCGTGCTAACGTTGATCAAGCCCCAACAGCACCATGTTTGTTACCAAGCTTTCCGAAAAGATTCTTGTATGCATCATCTGCTGCTCTGTTCACAGCTATTATCTTCTTCAACTTGTAGTTTCCTCTCCCAACCAACTCATCGTCTATGTAGATCTCAATCTCCCCGGTTTTGCTCCACAGATCATTCGCGTGTGGTTTGAGCCCGATCTTCTGGCACGCTTCATGGAACTTAGCCACGGATGCTGCATCAGGTTTTCTGGAGTGATCAACGGCTGTAACAAACGCTCCACAACCTGTAAAGATCAAGTTCATGATCCACAACAAATTAGACATATATTTACACCAAATGATGAAATCAAAGTGCAGTATGTTACCTTACCTTCCAGGTATCATCCATCGATGAACCGGTATCGACAAAGACGGCACCGATCAATGACTCGAATATATCAGCAAGAACTTTAGGCGGATCAATCATACCGTAAGAGTGCTCAGGGTACTCTGCAATCCCTTCCATGAATTCTTGAATCTGTAAATTTTAACGAACATATGCACATGAAAAAACATACAAACATACCAACAAAATCTCACTCATATACCATATAGTCCAAATGCAAATGATAAAAAACATTACCTTCTCAGATTAAAAGTGATCCCTAAATTTAAGTTTCTAACCAGGCTTAGAATATTCACATTAGAAAAATGATACCTAAAATATTAGTTTCCAACAATATTTACCAGGGATTTAGGTTAAATACACCACTTGCATTGTAAACAAACGTTTACATCAAGTAAACTACAGTTTAAACTCCTGTAAACTACAGTTTACTAAGTAAACGACCATTAAAGTGCCACTAGTGTTGTAACATGTCTGATTAATAATGTATGAATCCAGACAACAAAAGTTCATGTAAAGAGTAGTTTACTTAAAAATAATCATGTCACTAGTGTAAAATGCCTAATATGAATCCAGACAATCGTCGATGATCCTCAGCTTAGCTCAAATGATTAAGGTAAGATACTCAAGACATGTAAATATAAGAGGTTTTAGGTTCAAGTATCACTTTAAACAAAAATGCTCAAGGCCAGTGTTGCAAAAATCGGCGCTTAAGCGCCGATTAGTCGGCGACTAATCGCCAATCGAAGTTCACCTTGGCGATTTCACATAATCAGAGCCCCTAATCGGTAATTGGTCAAAATTGGTCAAAATCGGACCTAGGCGGTCTTAATCGGCCAAAAATCGGTGATTCCGGCGACTTTCCAGTAGTGTTCCGGCGGGTTTCCGGCAACTTTCAAAAATTCCGGCAAAAACTTAGAAAATCCGGCGAAATATGTATAGTTATATATAAAACAGAACTTTTTTATTAAAATTACATTCTAAAATGTGTGTATTTATATATAAAACTAAAAATTATATATGAGAATTCCAATCCGATTAATCCTGGTCTTTATTTGGCCGTCCGACTAGCGATTTTTACAACATCGCTCAAGGATATTATAAGTTTCCTCCTAAGAGGAATGAGGGTGCAGTCTAAGCTAAGAAACAAAAAGTCGGATCGATTAAAATAATATCTATCCTTCAAATCATTTTCGTAAATTTGCCGGTCATAAAAATAAAAATAAAAAAAATAATAATAATAAAAGTGATTTGGGAACAGTAACCAAGAAATCATATATAATAAAAGATGAAATGAATAATCTCGTGATCTTCAAACACATATCAAAGATAAAGCTGAAACCAAATCGAAAACAACCTACCTGACCATCGAGCAGCGGTTTCCGGTGCCGGAGATACCGATGCAACCCATGCTTCAACGCGGCTCGAGCCAGCGCCTCGGTGTCAACATTCGCGGCTCGCAACCGAGTCAACTCACCAGGACCCATATCCTCATACAGACCATAATGCACCTTAGCCATCAAGTGGTTCAGCACCGAATCCCCCAAATACTCCAGCCTCTCGTACGACGAACCACCCTCTGCCCTCACTGAACCATCAGTAAACGCCTCCCTCAACAACTCCTTGTTTTTGAACTCATATCAGCAATCTCCTCCACCTCCGTCAACCTCCCCGGCGGCGACACCGCCACCGCCACCGCCACCGCCACCGCTGACGATTCGAGTTCAATTACGGGTTCATGTTGTTCCACCATGATTGTTGATTGATTTGTGAAATTGTGAGTGTTTTTTGGGGATTTTGTTTGTGGAGATGAAATTGCAGTTGTGGGGTTTCTTGTGGTGGAGGATATGGTTTTAACCCGTGGGTTTGTGAGTTGACTCAGTAACGTGCGAGAGAGGGTGACGCGTGATGGTGACTTTTTTTGTATATTGTTTTTTTTTTAATTTAAAAGTTTAGATTATATCAAGTATGAACATGATATTTTTTTGAGATATTCTTGGGTTTTTTATTATTTGACTATTGTTGGTGTGCTTTTAAGGAAAGGGGATCTAACAATGACGATGTTTTCACTTAATAAATCACTTTTTAAGTATAAAAGCCATTTTAATTTTTAGTGAGATTCTTTTTGTAAATATATATTTTATGCAAATTTTATGATAGTATGGAGCGTATGATGAAACTTGTTTATAGTTTAGTTGTTAATTTTCTTTGGGTTAAAACAAAGGCTATGTGATTGTGAAGTGAAAGGTAGATGATTATGAAGAGAAATGTTCATAAATAATAATCAAGTTTTTATAATTGGTTCATTAAATCAACTTAGAAAAATCACTAGATAGTAATTAAGCATAAGTCCAATTTAAGTCAATTAAATATTTATAAAAGAATAACATTAATGAAAAAGTTTACGACAATGAAATAATAATAAAGTTTTCAAATGGTTTTTGTACGTAGGAAAAATTATGAGTAATTTTACTCTAGCGATGCTAAAATTGTTATTATTTCATAAAATTATCCTGTTTTTCAATTTACAACGAGTATCCTTACTTTTCTATTTGTAAACTAAAGTAAATTTTAACAAGGATACACACACGAGTTAGGCCTATTCAAATAGTTTGACGTTCGAAACTTGCTCGATCTCGTTCGAAAAGACCTTGGATTTTTGCTCATTTGAATTTTGCCTCGGTTGTTGTAAGGCCCCGTTCCCGGGACGCTTACAGCTGATAATCATCGCACATAAAACATATATTTTCATATTACATAAAAACTTTTTGCAGTGGAACATGTAAACAAAACCCTCCATTTCAATATAAGAGCTTTTGCAAAATAATACATCGTTAATTAGTTACAAAATACATTGTTGCATTACATCACAAAAACATTAAATAAATAGATGTCATCCCAAAAAAGCTGAGTAGTCACCTCGTGTCATCCTCAGCAATCACTACCTGCCAACTGGAAACACATCAAAGTCAGCGTTGCTGAGTGAGTTCTAGTTTTATAAAATAAAACATATTTTTCTTTCGTTAAAACCGTTATTTGCTTTCATGTGATCATACAACATACGTACACATAGATAATATTATTATTATCTTCTTTAATCTTTCATGCTTTCATTCTTTCATCATTATTTCTTTCCTTTCCTTCAACCATAAACTTTACCCAGTTATTTCCTGGTACTGCACCTAGGTCTATCATAGACCAGCTATAACGGTGCATTACACCTCTGATCACAGTACCTGGGGTAGAGTTTAGGTGTACCACTGCTATGTGCAATACCCAGCTATTCCTGGTACTGGACCTAGGTCTATCATAGACCAGCTATAACGGTGCATCGCACCTTTGGTCGCAGTACCTAGAGAATGCAGCAATGGGGCTATACAAATGGTCAATTACAAAGAAAGACCCTGATGTGCATCCTCCCGAGGTAGCGAACCCGCACACCGTTGGGCTAACACCTTTTAATGGCACGTCTCGACACTATGCTTGCAAGACTTTCTTTACTTTCATCTTTCATTAATGCATGCATTCTTACTTCATATTCCTCTTTTCTTTATCTTTCACTTTACGTTACTTACTACTTTCATTTCATTCATTAACATAACACGTAAAGCCACAGGAAAGAAACATACATCATAATAAGAAATATATCATACACAGTCATCATCATCATACAGGGCAACATCATACATACATAACATGCATAATCATGCAACATCATCATCATCATGCCCAACATGCTCTCTAAGGCCTCATCAGTCATCTTACATGAACCTATGGGAACTTCCACGTCAAAACTTACATCTGCACTTTTCCCCGAAAGTCAGAAGTTAAACTACACTTTTCCTCGGGTGCAACAACCCTATTCAGGCGCATGGACACCCTTCAGTCGCATGGCCCCCATGCGACTGAACATCATATGAATGGACTAATGCGGACGAACACCAATATGGATGAACACCCAATCGTGCAAATGGACCTCATGCGGATGGACTCAATGCGGATGAGTCCTATGCGAATGGAGCTAATGCGGATGGAACTAATGCGGATGAGCATTTATGCGACTGGGCTCTCAGTCGTGCGAATGAACATCAATCATGCGAATGAACCCCAATCATGCGAATGAACCCTCGGTCGCACCTCAATCGACCGTATGGCCTCCATTCGGTCGCCTAGCCCTAGCTGGTGCAGAATGCAGTTCATCTCGAACCTAATCTGCCATTTTCGACCTCCAAGCTCATCTAAACCCATTCTAAGCCCAAGTCAACCATCCTAAACCTTAGGAAAGCATACCACAACACCATTCAAGCACACACAACCGAAAATCAAAACCCAAACGAATCATACACATACTCACACATACACAAACGGGTCAAACACCCACACACTCAAAAACCCGATTTCGGATGTGTTCCAGCCCTAAATCATTCAAAAACGTGTAAAAGAGGGGTCCTAGAACTCACACAAACAACCACAACGAGAAGATCTTCGATTTGACCCGCTTCTCAACGATTTTACTCACTCGAATCAACCCGAACCAACTTTTCTCCCTTTTTCTCTTCTTCTTTCTCTCTATGCTGAAAATGTGAGTGTGGGGAGAGGGTAATGGCTGCCCTCTCCCTACAAATATCACCACATTCCCAACTTTTCATCGTTGGCTAGTTTGGTCCCTCGACTTTGGGCTTTATTTCTTTTATTCTTTCGTCGGCTTTAAAATAAATAAATAACCGGGTGTTACAAGTCCACCCCCTTAAATAGGTTTCGTCCTCGAAACCTGTTATTCCTCAACAAATGTGGATAAGGCTGTCTCATTTCTTCCTCAGTCTCCCACGTTGACTCCGATGCATTCCTGTGCTTCCACTGTACACGCATAAGAGGAACCACTTTATTTCTCAGCCTTTTTTTTTCGATCGATGATTGCCACTGGTTGCTCCACATAATTGAGCCGTTCGTCTACTTCGATATCTTTTATTGGAACAATCATATCTTCGTCTGCCAAGCACTTCCTTAGTTGAGATACGTGGAAGGTCGGGTTAATTCCACTTAACTCATCTGGTAATTCCAATCTATAGGCCACTTCTCCTACTCGAGCAATGATTCGAAAAGGGCCTATGTACCTCGGGCTCAACTTGCCCGCTTTCTGAATCGGATAATACCCTTCTAAGGTGAGACCTTTAACATAACCCGGTCACCCACCTGGAACTCGATCGGTTTGCATCGTTTATCGGCATACGACTTCTGTCTATCTTTGGCTGCCTTCATGAAGGCTTTGATCCTCTCAAGCTTCTCAGTCGTAGCCTCAATCACCTCGACGCTCCCCAACTCCTTCTGACCAATATCACCCCAACAAACGGGTGTTCTGCATCTCCTACCGTGTAGCATCTCATATGGTGGCATACCAATGCTGGCATGATAGCTATTGATGTATGAGAATTCGGCTAGCGGTAGGTGGTCATCCCAACTTCCCCCAAAATCAATCACACATGCCCAAAGCATGTCTTCCAATGTCTGAATGGTCCTTTCTGACTGATCATTAGTTTGGGGATGATAAGTCGTGCTAATATGTAACCTCGTCCCCATGGCATCGTGAAATTTCTTCTAGAATTTGGATGTAAACCGGGTGTCACAATCAGATACAATAGACACCGACACACCATGACGAGTTACAATTTCCTTGATGAATAGATCCGCCAACCTCTCAGATGAATATGTCTCGCGGATCGGTAGGAAGTGAGCACTCTTCGTCAGACGGTCCACAATCACCCATATGGCATCATACCATTTCGGAGTACGTGGCAGCTTCGTAATGAAATCCATGGTGATGTGCTCCCACTTCCATTCCGATATATCCAAGGGTTGGATTTTCCCATACGGCTTCTGATGCTCGACTTTCACTTGTAGACAAGTAAGACACTTACTCACATACTCCATTACGTCACGCTTCATACCCGACCACCAATAATTCTTCTTCATGTCTTGATACATCTTTGTGGCACCTGGATGAATGGAGTATCGAGTCTTGTGAGCCTCATCCAAAATCTTCATCCGTAGATCCCCAAAACGAGGAATCCACACCCGTCCCAATCGGGTTCTAACACCAAGTGTGTTTTCATCCAATTCCACAACCAGACCTCTCATTCTTTCAGAGTTAAGATGATCTTCTTTCAATGCCTCATCTTGAAACTCTTTGACTTGCTTCATCACATCAGAGGTCATGATTAGTTTATATGCTTTCACCCAAATCGGCTCGGGCCTCTCTTTTCGGCTAAGGGCATTAGCCACCACATTGGCTTTTCCCGGATGGTAGTGGATCTCACAATCATAATCCTTTATAAGCTCCAACCATCGTCTCTGCCTCATGTTCAGATCTTTCTGCTCAAAGAAGTACTTCAAGCTCTTGTGGTCAGTGAAGATGGTGCACTTCGTCCCGTAAAGATAGTGCCTCGAAATCTTTAGCGCAAAGACCATGGCTACTAGCTCCAAGTCATGGGTAGGATAATTGACCTCATGAACCTTCAGCTGCCGGGATGCATAAGCTATAACTTTCCCTCTTTGCATTAACACGCATCCCAACCTCGAGTAGGAAGCATCAGAATAAACCACCAAATCTTCGCTTCCATCGGGTAATGACAGAACAGGAGCTTTAGTCAATCTTGCCTTCAATTCTTCGAACGCCTTTTCTTGAGCCTGACCCCATATAAACTTCACATCCTTCCGGGTCAACTTAGTTAGTGGAGAAGCGATCTTGGAAAAGTCTTGGATGAACCTTCTATAGTAGCCCGCCAAACCCAAGAAACTACGAATCTCGAATGGCGTCTTTGGAGACTTCCATTGCATCACCGCCTCCACCTTTGCCGGGTCCACCATAATCCCATCAGGATTCACCACATGACCCAAGAACTGAACTTCGCTCAACCAAAATGCACACTTGGAGAACTTGGCGTTCAACTTCTCCTTTCTCAACGTCTCTAGAACCTCCCGAATATGACCGGCGTGCTCAATCTCGCTTTTCGAATAAATCAAGATATCATCAATAAACACAATCACTGATTTATCCAACATCGGCCGACACACCCGATTCATCAGATCCATAAAAGCAGCTGGCGCATTGGTCAAACCAAAAGACATGATAAGAAACTCGTAGTGACCATAGCGCGTGCAAAAAGCTATTTTAGGGATATCCCGCTCCTTCACCTTCAACTTATGGTAACCAGATCTAAGGTCTATCCTTGAAAATCAACTGGCACCCTGAAGCTGATCAAACAAATCATCTATTCTCGGTAAGGGGTATCGGTTCTTCACTGTCAACTTATTCAGCTCACGGTAGTCAATGCACATCCTCATACTACCGTCTTTCTTCTTTACAAACAGGATCGGAGCACCCCAAGGAGAGATACTCGGTCTGATGAACCCCTTATCCAGCAACTCTTGCAACTGCTCCATTAACTCCTTCATCTCAGTTGGAGCCAACCGATACGGTGCCTTGGCAACAAGCTGGGCACCTGGTATTAGATCAATCTGAATCTTAATCTCTCTGTCAGGTGGCACTCCTGGTAAGTCTTCTGGGAACACGTCTGGAAAGTCACACACAACCGGTACATCAGACAGTCGTGGTGCTGGCATATCCTCATCCTTTACATAATCCAAGTAGGCGTTACATCCACGCCTCATACACTTTCCCGCCACCACCATTGAGATTACTTTCGGGATCGTCATGACCCGATCCCCATAAACAATTACCGAACTCCTGTCAGGCGCTATCAGGCTAATCATCTTCTTGCGACACACAATGTTCGCCTCGAAGTCCGCCAACCAATCCATCCCAAGAACCAAATTGAAACCACCTAAGGTCATCACGAACGGTCTAACAGGAAACTTATGGCCTTCTAGCTTCACATCACAGTTCTCTATCATCTCAGAAATCCTGGTAGACTTACCTATGGCAATTTCTACATCAAAGGGCGCATCAACACGTCTACTACTAACAGGAAGCTTAGCACAGAAAGTAGCATAAATAAAACTTTTACTGGCACCCGAATTAAATAACACAGAAGCTAAAGTTTGGTTTGCTAGAAACATACCGGACACAACATCGGGGTCCATCCTAGCTTCCTCCTGTGTCATAGTGAATGCCCTCGCGCTTGCCCTCAATCCTTCACCTCCCTCTTCTTCGCCCCGGAACCTTCAGCCCTCGGCTTCTTGTAATCCTTACTCATGTGACCATCTTCACCACAATTAAAGCACCGAACCGTACGACAGTCCTTGGCTATATGCCCCGCCTTCCCACATTTGAAGCACCCGATAAATCCCAACCAACATTCTCCTGCATGCTCCCTTCCACACTTGCCACACCTTTTTGACCCCGCACTCGATGTAGCCACACGGCGATCATCCACCCGTGCCTTCTTGTTAACCATCGAGACATTACCCCGACCAAACCTCTTCCCCTGCCAGTTCCGATCACCACCACTCTTCTTGCACCTTCAGCCATCACCACCACAGCCCTTTCATCATATAACCTCCCTGCCAAGTGAGTTCTAGTTTTATAAAATAAAACATACTTTTCTTTCGTTAAAACCATTCTTTTCTTTCATGTGATCATACAACATACGTACACATAGATAATATCATTATTATCTTCTTTAATCTTTCATGCTTTCATTCTTTCATCATTATTTCTTTCCTTTCCTTCAACCATAAACTTTACCCAGCTATTTCTTGGTACTGGACCTAGGTCTATCATAGACTAGCAATAACGGTGCATTTCACCTCTTATCACAGTACCTAGGGTAGAGTTTAGGTGTACCATTGCTATGTGTAATACCCAGCTATTCCTGGTACTGGATCTATGTCTATCATAGACCAGCTATAATGGTGCATCGCACCTTTGGTCGCAGTACCTAGGGAATGCAGCAATGGGGCTATACAAATGATCAATCACCAAGAAAGACCCTGATGTGCATCCTCCCAGGGTAGCGAACCCGCACACCGTTAGGCTAACACCTTTTAATGGCGTGTCCCGACATACTATGCTTGCAAGACTTTCTTTACTTTCATCTTTCATTAATGCATGCATTCTTACTTCATGTTCCTCTTTTCTTTATCTTTCACTGTACGTTACTTACTACTTTCATTTCGTTCATTAACATAACACGTAAAGCCACAGGAAAGATAAACATACATCATAATAAGGAATATATCATACACAGTCATCATCATCATACAGGACAACATCATACATACATAACATGCATAATCATGCAACATCATCATCATCATGCCCCACATGCTCTCTATGGCCTCAATAGTCATCTTACATGAACCTACGGGAACTTCCACATCAAAACTTACATCTGCACTTTCCCCCAAAAGTCGGAAGTTAAACTACACTTTTCCTCGGGTGCAATAGCCCTATTCGGGAGTATGGACACCCTTCAATCGCATGGCCCCCATGCGACTAAACATCATGCGAATTGTAAGGCCCCGTTCTCGGAGACCCCACAGTTGGTCATTCACAGCATTTTCATACATTAAACATTATAAATTTACAGGCTTAAGCAGCGGATTTATTTTAACAAAAGCCATTCATTTCATTAAAACACTGTTGTTGAGCAATACACTACTGTTTAATCGAATACAAAAGAATTATTTAATTGCATTACAAAACAACAGCAATCATAAACATGAATGGATGTCAGTCTTTTCCTGCCGAGTAGCTTCACCATCGTGCCATCCTCAGCATTGTTTACATGCCAACTGAAAATGTATAAAAGTCAGTGTTGTTGAGTGAGTTCTAGTTTTAAAAGTAATAAAATACTTTCTGTAGGTGTACATATGAAAATACTCTTTTTATGAAAACTTCATCTCTTTATATACGAGCATGCATTAACTATACAATCAGATAATGCTTTATCTCTTTACTGTATGCCTTGTTTACTATGTATTCTTTTATCTTTATCTTTCACTGTCTATATGGACCAATGAGCAATACCCTAAACTATGTGTGTGGGGAAATTGGTGCTGGGCCCTCTATTCCCACAAGGGGCTCTAAATATTGTATACAAGGTTGGCCCAGACACCTAGGGTATGCTGCAAAGGTCCGCTAATCTCAATTGACTGGCCCCGTGTGCATCTTAGGGTAGCTAACCCGCATCACATTTGAGCTAACGACCTCATGGTCGTGTACCTCATGTAAGCTTGCAAGACTTGTTAACATTTTAATTAAGTTCCACTTCTCTTCTTCATTACTCTTTCACTTTATTATTAGTAATAATACTTTACGTTACGATAATAAACACACCACGTAAAGTCACATACTAATAGTAATAATAATAATAATAATAATAATCATAATAATAAAGAACAATCATAAAGCAATCATAATGATGTATGAAACCCAGCATTAATAAGCCCTAGTCAAACCCCGGTAAAAACCCTAAAAGCACAGACTCCCGAAAATTATGTAATAAATTCTAAGTGTTTAGGCGCTTTGACAATATTTAGGCGCATGGGCCTTGTTTGGGCGTTTTATCACTATGCAGGCGCATCAACCAACACTTAAGCCTTTCAACACTTAGGCGCATGAGCTATTTCAGGCGCATGGATACTATTTGAGCGTATGGAAACTTAGGCGCATGTGGTTATTCAGACGCATGGGCACTATTGGGGCGCATAGCCTTACACTTAGTCATCCAACTAATATTCTAGGTGCATGAGGGCACTATTCAGGTGCATGAGTTACACTTAATCATTTCTAAGGCAATTCCAGGCGCATGGGCCTTATTTAGGTGCATGAACCTTCTATTAAACATGTTTTTAGGATATTTCCGAACCCAAACGTCAAGCCTAATTGTTCTAAGCTTACCAAGGCTATTCTAAGCATGAACAACTCAATAACACCTAAGGAACATCATCAAACATGCATAATACATACGGGTATACATACATAAACATTGTAAAATCGTTTTAATACATTTTCAGCCCCAAGAAGAGTTTAAAACAAGTAAAACCGGGGTCTAGAAACTCACCTGGTGCAACTTTGGGTGTATCTTCCTTCTAACCCGTTTGCAAATGAGTTCAAACACCTAGAAACCCACAAAACACACACACACGAACACACACAAGCACATAAGCACAAACCCGAGACAAAACCTAACACAAACACTTCAAAACTTTGAATTCTTACCTTGAATTCAACGTCTCTTCTTTTTCTTCAAACCCGTAGTTTTCTGCTCTCTCTCTCTCTAATCCGAATGAGAAAAGGTGATGTGAAGAGAGGGTGGGCGGCTATGCCCACCTTCACACCAACTTTTTGTACTTTCATCCCCTTTTACATTTTTAACCCCTTAACTTGGGTTTATTGATGTTTCCTTCTTTTATTCTTCATTTCTTATTCTTCTTTTTAAAGAATAACCGGGTGTTACACGAATGGACCAATGCGGATGAACACCAATACGGATGAACACCCAATCGTGCGAATGGACCTCATACGGATGGACTCAATGTGGATGAGTCCTATGCGAATGGAGCTAATACGGATGGAACTAATGCGGATGAGCATTTATGCGATTGGGCTCTTAGTCGTGCGAATGAACCTCAATCGTGCGAATAAACCCCAATCGTGCGAATAAACCCCAATCGTGCGAATGAACCCTCAACCGTACCTCAATCGGCCGTATGGCCTCCATTCGGTCGCCTAGCCCTAGCTGGTGCAGAATGCAGTTCATCCCGAACCTAACCTGCCATTTTCGACCTCCAAGCTGGTGCAGAATGCAGTTCATCCCGAAAGCATACCACAACACCATTCAAGCACACACAAGCCCAAAAGCAAGACCCAAACGAATCATATACATACCCACACATACATAAACGGGTCAAACACCCACACACTCAAAAACCGGATTTCAGATGTTTTCCAGCCCCAAATCATTCAAAAACATGTAAAAGAGGGGTCCTAAAACTCACACAAACGACCACAACGAGAAGAGCTTTGATTTGACCCGCTTCTCAATGATTTTGCTCACCCGAATCAACCTGAACCAACGTTTTTCTCTTTTTCTCTTCTTCTTTCTCTCTATGCTGAAAATGTGAGTGGCAGGAGAGGGTAATGGCTGCCCTCTCCCTACAAATATCACCACATTCCCAACTTTCCCTCGTTGGCGAGTTTGGTTCCTCGACTTTGGACTTTATTTCTTTTCTTCATTTGTCGGCTTTAAAATAAATAAATAACCGGGTGTTATAGTTGTAAACGAACCAAGCACGAGCAAAGGTACGCTCACTTGTCGATCGCTCAGTTTCACTCGAATTATTTTTTTAGTTTACTTTTATATAATATATTTATTAATCTATTTTATTATTTACCATTTACCACTATTTTTAATTAATAAATCAAAAAATCAACCACCTTAAATGTAAAGATTTAATTCTCTAATTAAATCATCACTTTCACATTTCAAAATCCTTCATCATTCCACCTATAACCACTTTACAACCGTCCCCCGTATCCCCCCCCCTATCGACTGTCGAGGCGTTGACCTCCGGCATCCCCGACCTCTAGCACTCTGACATGTGACCCTGATCTTCAGCAATCCGATCTGCAATAGTCTAATCGCACATCCCACCTTCGACAATCCGCCTCCAGAGTGCGAAGTCCGACCTTATTCGAAGCCCGACATTGTTCAGTTCTTCCTAATTGCGATATCTTGAGATTAGATTTTTTTTATAATTTGGTTCTTAAAGAACAGTTGTACAAGAATTGATAAAGATACTACGATTAGAACATAAAAGTTAAAACTTTTAAATGAATTATTAGTTTTGCTTTAAGTATAAAACGAAACCAAACAAAACTGAGCAAAACCGAACCGAGTTCGAGCATGAAGTTTGCGTTCGAATTTGTAAATTCGAACCGAACCGAGCCGCTCGGTTTGAAACCGAACCGAGTTTGAACGAAGCTATGTTCGGTTCGATTCGGTTCGTGAACAGCCCTAACACGAGTACATCTTTTTCTTTCTCAAAATCCTCTCCCAAAACAAATATATTTAAGATAATGAAAAATAATAATTAAAAAAAAGATGACATTTAGGACAAAGTAAAAGACCTTTATATAAAAAATATTGCCGACTAAGAGTATTCGTAACTCATTCTCTATCTTTATTTATATAATTACATTAAAAATCACTATTTTTTCTATCTTCTTTTTAACTTTATTATTATTTTTTCTTTTTTTTTCACTCACAACCACTTAAAGTATATTAAAACTATTATATGGTTTTGAATAGTGATTACCCAAAATACAAACTAAACAGTAAATATACAATATCCTTCACTCACAATCACGTATAACCATACCATATAATATAATAAACATATTCACAGAAATACAGAGAATGGGTTGTGAATGCTCTAAGCTCAAAAGTTCCGCTAGTCGTCATATCCTATATAATTTACACGTTGTTAGAAAATCACATTACGGTCCTACATTTAAAAAATAATAATAAAACGTATGATTTCCTACAAGATTTGTTCATTGAGAAAATCACATTATACGGTCCTACATTATACGTATGATCATGGCTAGTATGTAGATTTTGAAGGCACTATGCAACAAATAAATAAAATCTCTTAAAATAGAAAGTTACATATAAAAAATCAATAGTGCAACATTATTTGTTATAACAACAAACTAAATAAGATTACTATAATAGATTATGTTATCTCACATCGTTAAATGAATCATGATGAGCACCTAGTTTATTGTTAATTAGGTTATTTTTAAATGTTTAAATTGGTTATTGATCTAATGGTAGATAAACTATTTGTTTAAGCTTGTCACTAAGACTTATTAGGTACTTCCGGAACATGCTTTTTTAAAAACATTCATGTACAAAAAAAAATGAGTTGTTTTATAACTCGTTCAAAAGCTGTCTCCAAATCAACGCCTATGGATCTAGACACTTGAGATAAATAGTCGTTGCCCAAAAATCCACAATTTCCAAGCAAGGTTGACGCATGATGATAACCTTTTTTATATATTCTCTTAAATAATATTTAAGAATGTAATATTTTATGGAATTTCTCAAATACTATGGGCCTATTTGACTAATATTAGTATGTTTTTAATAATGGTGAGGGTTGGATGTAGTAGTAAATGATATCCTCAGCAAACTAAAGATTGTGATTTCAAGTTTCCGAAGTGACATTTTATCTTTGATTATCCAGGTGTTGTGTCTTATTGTAGTTTAAAAATAAGTGCATAAGTTTCAATCAAACTCAGCTTTTAATTATAAAATTCATTTAAGTTTTAAATTCAACTCATTGTTGTAAAGCTTTTTTATAAATTTATATTCTTTTGAAATTAATAAGGTTGCAATGGAACATATAATGAAACTTGTTTAGTGTTTAGATTGTAGTGATCTTGTTTTTCAATTTAATTCAAAGTAGGAGGCGATTGTTAAGACAAGCCCTCACCAAATAATGATTGACTTTTTACATTTGTTTCATTTAAATCAACTTTATAAAAAAATTCACTAGATTTTTTTAATGTTAAAAAGTACTTTTTTACCTTACATATATTATAATTCTAAAATTACCATACCTACACTTGATAAAAATTGAATCAAAGTATTTGACATATATATATTCTTGATATAAGGCTATCAAACAGTTCATAAGTACAAATCACTATACTTCATAAATCTTATCAGGAATAATTTTGTGATCACTTATTGACTTGATAATATTGAGGTTTTATATATATATGTGTCTAATCTAAATGTTAATTTTAAATAAAAACAAAATTTATAAAAAAGAAGTTCACAACAAGGAATCATAAAAAAATTTGTGAGTACTTTCTATGCTTAGGAAAATTATGAGTATTTTATAGTAACAACACAGGAAATTTTGTTATTGTTTCATAAAGCTTTTCCTATATTTAAAATTATGACGGGTAATCTTTGTTTATCTACTTTTAAATTTAATTATTATTTGTAACACAGAGATACACATAACTGCATATTTTGCTTTCTCATAATATTCTCCCAAAATAATTATTTAAAAAAGTTTAAAGAAAATTATAAAACTGCTATCTAGAAAAAGGAATAAGAAAATATTTATATAAGCATTGACGAGAGACTTCAAAACTTTCCAGATAAACACAAAGATGAATAACGTATAATTTCCTACAAGGTTCCTTCATTGACAAAATCGCTACCATTTAGAAATAACATGAAAAATGCAATGTTATTTCCTATAAGGCCGAATCATAGGAGCCGTACGATCTGTTGATGACATATTGATATCAGTCAATGTCGGTGACACGTTACGGGTCGTATAATCTTTTTTACTTCAACTTTTTTAATGAAATTATACCTTTTTTTTTATAATTCATCAAATTTTTTTAATTAAATAAAAATCTAATCTTTAATTATTAAAATATAGACTTTTACGTGTCTAAATTTATATCATCAGCATTACCAACTATCATCTAGCTATAAATATATATAGATGCATTCGTATACGTGACATTTACATTGTTTGCGTATCTAATTGCACATGTATGTTTGTATTATTCCATAATGTTATAGAATGAGGACCAAATACTTTTGTTATAATTAGACCGTGACCGATGTGTAATTTTAGATCTTTTTTAATGAACTATATAATATGGTTTCTAGACATACATAAATTGTTTGTTGCTTTGAATCTATGTGATATGTATTTCTAAAAGCAGGTTTCGGGTGATCCACTATTAATGTTATTTAGGGTAGGTTCAATAGGAAAAAAATGAGGCCATTAATGTAAAATACCAATATCTTATGTTTAAACATCCGATCGAACTATATGTCTAAATCTAAATGCCTAAACACTAAAAAGTAGCATAAATCTAAAGGCAATTAAGCAAATAATAAAGCAGGCAGTAATAAATAAAAATATTTTAAAACAGTAAATCAAAATACTAAATCAAAAAAAATCTTGTATAATAAATTACTAACCTTGCCTTGAACAAAAAAAGAGGCAAAGAATGGTGTGTCGTGAGGCCTAGAAGGGTCGATCAGGAGTGGTGTAGGAGTAGTGTGGTATTGCCGACTACGGGTGGTCCACTAATCCACCATGCCGGTAGCCGGTCGGCCGTTTTAAGCTTCGAAAATCAAAATTTAGATGCAGAGGTGGTCAAAATTTTGCTAGTTCTTAATTAGATGGAATTATAGAATGATGGTGATGACTAAATCGACTAATGAACAGGTGATCGTTGGGACAAGAGGTGTGCTTTGAGCAATTGAGTTTTGTGTCTCTTGAAATCTTAAAGGTAAAAAGCCCATTATAGAATTTTTAGAAAAATAAGGGCCCTTATCCCTTATCCTTTGAGAGGGCCACAAACCCAATCCATCACAACCCAAAAAGTTGGCCCTCATGTTAGTGATGATGGCGGATGACACCTGCATGATATGATAGAATCTTGTTTGAACAATCAACTCAAACATTCTTTTGTAGTATAACTTAAATTCAAAACAACTTTAATTTTATACCTAGAAACCATGCATGCATGGTAATTTTAAACAACTCAAAAAAACATCATGCAATTGTAATGGTCTGGTGGATCAAAAACTCGTCTAGACCATTTCAAAGGGAGAAGCAAGTCGTACTCCCTGGTTAGATTAGGGGTGTTTAAAAATATTCATATTCGAAACCAAACTCAAAATATCCGAAATTGTGGTTACCGGTTTCTTTTAATAGAGGACTTGCTTTTAGATTAACAACGTATGGTTAATAGTAGAAACTAGTATTATGCCCCCGCGTTGTGGTGGGGACGTAAAATCATGTCAAATATAAAAAATACCATACTACCATTAGCAACCAGCAACATCCGAAAAACCCGTATTACAAAGAAATAAAAACGAAAAATTTAAAACCGAACGGAAAGTAGACGTAAAAACGTTAAATCACACACGTGAAACGTAAATCATTAAAAAATAACTAAGTCGATCTAGTAATCGCACGTTGTGATAAACCGTCAAAGGGGAAAAATAAGGGTAAGCCTAAATCACGCGCACACATTACAGTGTGTTAACTCGTAAAATTTAGGTCGAAACGTAAAATGAAAAAACTTGTAAAAATGTGAAAAATATTGGGTAAAGTAGAAAGTGAAAGTTTGTTAGGATCAGTGATCTATGTTTGATTGATTAAAGAGTATAGCAGCGGAATTCAAACAATGAATTAGTCGATTCACAAGAACTAAACGATATTCAATGAAGAACAAAGACGGTTATAGAGAGAGAATTCTGCAAATATATTTCATTCAATATTCGCTTTCGTGGTAACAGAATGTCACACTTACAATTAGGTCGACACCTCTTATATAAGAGATGTGACGTCTGCTGATGTCACTTGATAGTGACAACTAACAGATTTATTACAACTGAAACACAACTACTGAAGATGTCAAAACAGCTGACATCTCCTTACAAAAATGCTAAGTGTTATCAGTTGTTATAACTACTGAAAAACATAAAACTACTGAAACTACAACGACTGAAGAACAAGCTCTTCAGTCGTTTTACAAAACTACTGAAAGTAAAAATATAAAACTACTGATATCACAACTACTGAAGAAGTACTCTTCAGCTGTTGTGACAAACTACTAAAACTTCAGTAGTTGGTCTTCAGACTTGAACTTCAGATGTTTCATCAGCTGATGACTTCAGTAGATATCATCAGCTGATGTCTTCAGTCTTTGTCTTCAGACTTTGTACATCAGTTGTTGATCTTCAGCACTTGTAAACTCTTCAGCTGTTGTACTTCAGTACTTTGGTCTTTCAGCTTCAGCACTTGTGTTCTTCAGCTGTTCAGCTTCAGTACTTGTGTTCTTCAGCTGTTGTACTTCAGCACTTTAGTTCTTCAGCTGTTGAAGTCTTCAGCACTTGATCTTCAGCTGTTGAAGTCTTCAGCACTTGTCAAACTGCTGATGAAGCTTTCAGCAGTTGTTGTGATACCATGTGGGACTTAGAGGTTTTCTGATCTTGGCTCAGTGGTTCTTTTGGTCCAACAAAGTTCATAGGGGTTAAATTGTACACGATATAAATGTATTGAGGTTAAAAATAAAATAAATTAAAGATTAAAAAACCCAAAAGTAAATACAACCCACTAAGTTTAAGGTACAAACCTCCGTACACACAAAACCTGGTAATACATAGTGAGAACACCACAAGAAAATATGGTGAGAAGTGCACCTAAGAGGAAATTTATGAACATAAAGTTGTTCATAATTACCGATATCACATGGGAAAACTGACAACACACTGAATCCTTTTGATAATATGGTTACAATCTATGAAGTATTCTTTGTTACACCGTTTGAACAAAGTCCTTAGAAAAGGTAAATTTAAGGACCTAAATAACAAATTGACCAAATAAGCTTACAAAAAAAGCCTTTGATTTTCGAAACATCTAAAATATTTCACGAATCAGATTGTGACACATTTTCAAATCTCTCTACAACAATACTAATGCATGTGGTATCGTTATAGTTTCGCTAAAAATGTATTGTTGGTCAATGATACAACGTGCATATGTATATCGCTTAGAAAAATATTAAAAAATATAGTTGTACTGTGGTCAATGATACAGATACCTCTATGTATCGCTAGAAAAAATAAAATAAAAATTAATTAAAAGTTAATATTATAACTAATAACAAAAAAATTTCATAGTAAATTTAAAAAATCGTAATGAATTTTTATCTTTTAAATACTTTTATTATTAATGACTAATATCTATCTTAATTAATGAATTCTATATTGTCTATTAATTCATCTAAGGTTTTTTTTTTAATTTTACAATTTCATCTAAGTTCTTTCAAATTAATGAAGTCTAAGAGTACATGACTATAATTTTGAAAAGATTGGAAATGTCTTTATAGTCCAAGTGAAAATTGTTGATAACTTTTATAAATAAAAACGTAAACTAAAAAAAATAAAAAACAAAGATATGTCAACTATACGCTTATTTTCGAGTAGATATGTTAGTGATACGAGTTGACCCACATATCGTTGACGTGTCTAAATGTTATTGGTTCCATTATTTTCAATAAATTAAAGACATTTTAGATTTGACATAAATGGCCAATACATCAGAGATACACGTTTGTTTACGAGGCGATACACCATGGTTGGTGCATCTCCGGTATATCGCCAAACATAAAAAAATAATAAAAAAGCCACGTGGGCGATACCACATGAATTGGTATCGCCACATGGCAATATGATGGCTAGATTACAAAATTCATTGGTCAACGGTTATTATTGTAAACTGATTTGATCAATTAGCTATTTTGGTAATTAACTAATTATATGTAAATAGTTGTTGATAGCTGCGGGTTATATGTCATATTATTAGCAGTTAAGACAGTCTTGCAATAAAAAAGTGAGAAATACATACTACAAATGTACACTCGCATTCATGAATTTGATGACAATTTGGACGTCCACTTAAATGTGCGAATGTGATGACAACATTATCTGTAGTTCATCAACAGACCTAGGCAAGCATCATGCTAAACCACTTGAGCCTAGAAATACACAGTATACATATAATGGATATATACGCAAACACACACAGCACATATCATTTGAGAATCTGAATATTCACAAGAAACATGAGAACCTTATAAAATTATTATCTTCCTAACTTTAATCCATAATGTTTGAAGGGGTGCCACCCCTAACGCTAACAAAAGATCGAACCTCAATAAGACTGAGTCACGGTTGATCGAACCGTGGTTGAAGTAAAGACAACCCCAAGCCGCGGCCGAAGCAGACTTCAAGCCGCGGCCGAAGCAGACCCCAAGACGCGGCCGAAGCAGATCCCAAGCCACGGCCGGAGAAGAAGGGCCCCAGACCACGACTAACCGAAACCGCGACGGATCCCAAACTGCAGATAAGCCCAACCGCGGCTGGCGAATAAGCCCAAAGCCACGGCTGGACATGATATTGCTGAAACGATATCGCGAGTCCTCGTATTTTCAACATTTATATAAACCTTCACAAAAACTTGGTAACCAAGAAAGCCTTTCATTGGCTAAAAAAGAATAAGGAAAAAACGCAAGATGACAAAATGCATGAAGCCAAAACATTGGCAGAAGTTCAGAGCAGCCACCAAATCCCCAAGTCAACTACAAAGACAAACCACATTAATGACAGTCAGAAACCCTTTACACCAAAAGGGTATAAAACCACTGGCTAGAGAATTTCAGGCCCAGATCATTAACCACAGACTTCTAAGAATAGATTCATGTCATTTCTTGTTCTCATACACCAACACTATAAATACTTATTCCATCTCAAAGGAAGGGGGCATTCACACACTAACATTCTCAGAACACTTTCACTATAAACTATTTACTTATTAATTCTCTCTTTCAAAGTTGTATCAACACAAATACTTATTCTCACGCCGGAGTGTAGTCTCGGGGAAAAAATCCTTTTTGCCCGAGGCGAGGCTTACGGTGTTGTTTTTGTCTCACAGATATTCCCGTCAGCTGGAGTTCATACCAAGTCCCAGCTAGATCTTCGATAATCTGCTCAGCTGAAGTCCAGCCCAGCTAAATCCAAGCCCAGCCGCATCCTGCTCCCGAGCAGTCAAAGCCAAGTTCCTGCCTGATCCTCGGTAGCATCTCCATTCTCGCATTACTTCTCGGTCTTAATCCTTTGATTAGGATTTGTGTAACAATATTTGGCGCCATCCGTGGGACCCAGACGTTACCCAAAGAATCACCATGAATTCAGGTCAGGAAACTCCTCACCACAAGGATGTTGACAATGTTGACGATCCACACCCCGTTGCCTCCCCTTTGGGAACCAGCGCAGGGGGCAACAACAACGGTGGTAGTGTCATTACCCCAGAGTTCATCAATAAAAACCAAGAACAAATCCTCTCCATGCTAGAACAGGAGGAAATGGAGCGACACCTTGAAGAAATCCGAACACGCTTGGAATATGAAGAAACCCCAAAGGAGAGAAATCGTGTGGATGGAGAAGGTAGCCATGGGGATAAAGTAAAGAACGTTGAAGACAACGCGAAGACAAGCCTGGGCACCAACGCCACAAGAGAGAAAGCAGTAGTCGATGATGATTTTAGCAAGCCATACCGACCGTCGACGGCGCGAGCAAGATCAAAATTCATCCCAAGAATAGCAGAATTCGTTTTCCCTCCAAAGCTAAAAATTTCATCTAATGTTGGAAAATATGACGGACTGGGAGACCCAGATGACCACCTCGCAATTTTCATCGGGGCAGTAGAGGTGGAGCAGTGGTCAGTTCCCGTATGGTGCCACATGTTCACCCAAACACTAACAGGCGCAACTAGGGTGTGGTTTGATAGTCTTTCGATTGGTGAAATTGGGAGTTTCGAAGAATTGGAAGACAATTTCCTGAAAAATTTCAGTCAACAGCGTCGCTCTACAAAGGATCCCACTAAGCTTCACAACATTAAGAGGGGAGATAACGAGTCCATTGAAAATTTCATAACTATGTATTCTAAGGAAAGCATGCAGATTCGTGGAGCTGGGGAAACGGTCCGGATTTCGGCTTTTATTCATGGTGTAAGAAACAACCAGCTGGTAGAGAGGTTCCACGAGAGTCTTCCAAAGTCAGTGGAAGAAATGATAGAAAGGGAAAAAGCATTCGTACGAGGGAAGAAGGCGTGCAAACAGTTAAAGGAGAAAAGCCTGTACCCACATGGGATGTGCAAAGGAGACCAGGAGGAGCAAGATCTTGGGATAGGCCACGTTTTCAACCTCGGTTCGCCCAGCAGAACTCGGTTTTTCAGCCTCGTTTCACATCTTCCCCAGTTAAAAGCTCACAAGGACCAAAAGTGACTCTACCTCCTCTAACAAAAACCCCGAGTGAGATTTTAGCAACTGAAAATATTCTTTTCACCAAACCCACCCCACTGAAACCCGAGGTAAAGAGGGACACAAACAAGTATTGTGAGTTTCACAAAGAAAATGGACATGCAACAGATAATTGTTTCTCTCTAAAGAAGCAGATTGAACTCGCTATAAAGACAGGGAAGTTAGCACACTTTCTAAGGGAGTTGAAAAAGACGCCGCAGGCAGGGGACAAAAGAAAGGAAATATTCATGTTGCAAGTGGAGAATCGTGGAGGCAAACGGTATTCCGACCATATGGAGCCTTGGATGGCACAAGAGATATCTTTTCCCCCAATCCGTGGTGGATGTTTCGCCAATGCGCCACTCACGATCTCAGCCATCATTGTAGGTCATCAGGTACACTGGATATATGTGGATAGTGGTAGTAGTTCAGAGATTATGTACGAGCATTGCTTTTTGTAGCTAGATGACAACGTCAGGAAAGACCTGGAGATAGTGACGCATCACCTCACAGAATTTGCGGGGGAGGTGGTGCAGACGTTGGGCCAGATACAGTTGCCAGTAGCGATAGGGAATGAAGTTGGTTGGAGAGAAGTTATGATGACATTCCTGGTTGTACGTTCAGAGTCTTCCCACAATGTTCTTTTGGGGAGACCCGGTCTGTGTACTATTGGAGCAGTAATTTCGACGGTGCACACGACGATAAAATTCCCTACCCCTACCAGGGTAGTTACCATTTACTCTAGCAAAGCGTGTAAAGATGTAAGGGTGGTAAGGCCAGGCACCTCAACCGAAGCAGACGATGCCATGCGCCCAATGTTGGAAAAATAGGTGATCAACCCCACTTTCCATGAGCACAAAGTCACGGTCGGAGGTCGGTTGACTGACGCAACCAAAGAGCGACTACGGCGTTTGCTGCAGAATAATTTAGATGTTTTTGCATGGCAACCAGCAGACATGAAGGGTGTACCCCGGGACATAGCAGAACACAAATTGAACGCATACAAGTCAAAGGAACCGGTCGTCCAAAAGCGTAGACACATGGGCCCGGAGCGAAGCCAAGCCGTGGTAGAAGAAGTTAAAAAGTTACTTGATGCAAGAATAATTAGGGAGGTGCGCTACTAGACATGGGTGGCCAATCCAGTGATGGTAAAGAAGAGTGATGGCACGTGGCGGATGTGCATCGACTTCAAGGATCTCAGCAACGCTTGTCCAAAAGATTGTTATCCATTGCCAGGCGTAGATTTGAAAGTAGACTCTGTAGCAAGTATCCCTTTGAAGTGCTTTCTAGACGCCTACAAGGGATATCATCAAGTTCAGATGGCACCCGAAGACAAAGACAATACAGCTTTTTACACTGACATTGGAATCTTTTGTTTCACCAAAATGCCATTTGGCCTAAAAATTGCAGGGGCCACATATCAACGTTTGATGGACAAAGCGTTTGCCGAACAAATGGTAAAAACATTGAAATTTACGTTGATGACGTGGTGATAAAAAGTCAGAATGAGGAAGCTTTGCTGGCAGACATCGCCTACACGTTCGAGACATTACGAAAAATAAACATGAAGTTGAACCCAAAGAAATGTTCATTCGGGGTGGAGGAAGGGAAGTTCTTAGGAGTCGTGGTGAGAAAAGAGGGGTTGGAGGCTAATCCCGAGAAAGTTGCAGCGGTGCTCGAAATGCCGTCGCCTAAGTCTGTCAAAGAAGTGCAAACACTCAATGGACGTCTGGTCGCACTCAACAGATTCTTATCAAGACACGCTGAATGTTCTTTTCCTTTCATGTCTACGTTGAGAAATTTTTTGAAAAAGAAAGATTTCAGGTGGACGGATGAGGCAGAGAGGGCTTTTCAACAGATGAAGTTATATTTGAGCAACTTGCCGGCACTAGTGGCTCCTCTTCCAGAAGAACGACTCGTGATGTACCTGTCAGCTGGAGCAGAGGCCATTAGCGCAGTTTTGATGACAGATAGGAGTGGAAAGCAAACACCAATCTACTTCGTCAGTAGGGCTCTCAAAGACCCGAAAACCAGGTACTCACTAATGGAAAAGCTTACTCTTTCTTTGGTATATGCGTCCAGGAGGCTACGAAGATATTTCCAAGCCCATGTGATCGAAGTTCGCACGATCCACCCCATACAACAAGTGCTGAGAAGACCGGAGATTTCCGGGAGATTGGCGAAATGGGCCATAGAGCTGGGAGTTTTCGGAATAGAATACAAGCCAAGGGTGGCGGTAAGAGGACAAGTGGTGGCTGATTTCTTAGCGGAGAGACCACAAGATGGAGTTTGTGTCGATGGCAACGTAAGCAACGAGCGTCAAAGTGACGAAGATTGGCGTTTACACACCGACGGAGCCGCAAACGACGAAGGGTCAGGAGCTGGTCTGATATTAGTAGGGCCCAGAAACGAAGAGTTAACCTACGCCCTACGGTTAGCTTTCAAAAGTTCTAACAACGAGGCGGAATATGAGGCGTTATTGGCAGGATTGAGGTTAGCCAAGCAGATGGGGATTCGGCAGCTTCATGCTCATGTAGATTCGCTGCTAGCGGCAAATTAGATTAATGGGTCTTATGATGCAAAGGAAAAAACAATGAAGCAATACTTGAGAAAAGCAAAGGATTTGATCAGCGGTTTCAAGAAGTGCGATGTCATCCCAAGAAGCAAAAACAAGAAAGCAGATGCTCTTAGCAAACTCGCTTCAGTGACTTTCAGCCACCTAGCCAAGGAAGTCAGAGTTGAGGTACTACAATCACCGTCGATCGGCGAGAAGGAGGTAACTTCAGTGGATGACATGAATGTTGGATGAGTCCAATTATCAAATTTCTAGCAAGTGGAGACCTACCTGAGGAGAGGGGAGATGCAAGGGCGGTTCAAGCAAAGTCACTATAATATGAGCTGCAACAGGGGGTCCTATACTACAAATCCTACATGGGACCATTGCTACGATGTCTTACGCCAGATGAAGCAAACTATGTCATCAGAGAAATACACGAAGGCATTTATGGAATCCATGCAGGTCCAAGGATGGTGGTAGCAAAAGCGATGGGGGCAGGGTACTATTGGCCCGGGATGCATAGGAGAGCGACCGAAGAAATCCAAAGGTGTGAAAGTTGTCAAAGGCATGCACCAATGTGCCATAGACCCAAGAACAATCTAGTTCCAGTCAATGCCACGTGGCCTTTTCAGAAATGGGGAATGGATATTGTGGGTCCGTTCCTAGTGACGGCCGGAGGAGTGAAGTTTCTCTTAGTGGTAGTGGATTACTTCACCAAATGGGTGGAAGCTAAGGCCCTCAAGTCGATTACGGGGCAACAAGTGAAAAAGTTTACATGGGAAAACATCATATGCCGCTTCGGGCTCCCGTTGTTTATCGTAACAGATAATGGGAAGTAGTTCGCTGAGAATACATTCAAGTCGTGGTGTAGAGACCTGCAAATCCAGCAAATTTTCACTTTCGTAGCTCATCCACAAGGTAACGGTCAAGTTGAGAGAGTCAATCGCAGTATTGTTGAAGGAATAAAAACAAGATTGGGCATTGAGGGGAAGAACTGGGTAGAGGAACTACCCAATGTCTTATGGGGCCATCGAACCATGCCCAAGACCAGTCACGGCAAAACCCCGTTCAGTTTAACTTACGGATCGGAGGCCATGATACCGGTCGAGATAGGTATGCCAACAACCCGTGTCACACAAGCTCTTGGAGAGGAGAACGAGACCAATCTACAACTTAATTTGGATTTACTTGAAGAAAGACGAATGGTAGCAGCAATTCGAGAAGCAAAGCATAAGAGAGAAATTGAACGGTATTACAACTCTCGCGTGAAACATCAAACATTCAAGGAAGGCGATTACGTTTTAAGAAGCAACGAGGCGAGTAGAATTCAAGATCAGGGTAAGCTGGGTCCACATTGGGAAGGACCTTATCAAGTCATTGAAGTAGGAAACAACGGAGCTTACAAACTCATTCAGCTGGACGGGGCAGTCATCCCTAGAACTTGGAATGGAGCTCAGCTCCGACGATGCTACATGTAATAGGCAGTAAAATCTCAACAGTGTAACTCATTTTTTAGTAAGAAGGTGCATGCGAGCACCAGTAGTTACACCAGATTAATGAATCTTTTTATATAACCAGTATCGTAACAAGTCACGAAACCACAATGACGTGTGAGTAAAGAAAGCGAAGCGAGATACCAACACAATTATTCAAGCGACGTTTGTGAATGGTACAATATGTAACTAAACAATTTAATGTTTGCCAAGCTAAGTTAAATGAAACCACAAGCAATCATGACAAGAGCAAACAAATAAGCAAGTACGAGCTATTCTCAAGGTTTAATAGTAGAACTTGCTGTTCGTAGCCAGATCTCAAAGAAAATCAAATACGTCACTCTAAACACATGGTTATATTTTGGCAGACAATTAGAGCCACTTAACAATGTGCATTTCCATTCGGCTAAAAACCCAAGCCATAAAAGCAGCTAACTCGAAATCAAAACGAGTGAAAAGGTTGGCAATACGTTGAGTATGTAGCAAAAATAACATCTTTTATAAGGTGAATAACAATGATAACCAAAAGATACATTGGTGCGTAGAGTCGCGGCCAAAACCGTAACCAAGAAACAAGCCGCGGCCAAAACAATTGGCAGGCCGCAACCAAAAGGAAAGTCGCGGCCAAAGTCAAAGTCGCTGCCTAAGCCCTATTTGCGGCCGAAGTTACAAATCACGGCTAAAAATGTAACCATATTTATGTTGTAGGCGAGTGGCAAGTCGCGGCTAAAAGCTGCGACCATGAAGCAAGTCGCGACCATGCCGCGGCTAAGTAACAAGTCATGGACGAAAGCCACAGCCAATCAGGGGGCATGTCGGGCCCAAAGCTGTAGCCCCGATACACGGCGCGACCATGACCCCAAGACCACCATATCCAAGGTACTAATCATCATATTAACATATCAAGTGTTAACCCAAAGCCTATAAGCTAAGCACGCATGACAATGTGGTGCTCATGCCCACAACCAAAGGGCGTGCCGTGGCCAAACCCTCAACCCCAAGGTATGCCGCGACTTAAGGCACACCTCAATAAGTGCCGCGGCTAGAGGCCACAGCCAGAGGGTGTGCCGCGGCCAAAAACCTAATCCAATATGTGCCGCGTCAAGGCACAACTCAAGACGTGCCACGACCAAAGTCCCAATCCCAAGACCACCATGGCCAAAATAGTAATCACAAGGCAAGTCGCAGCCAAAAAACATGCAAACAACCAAGTGGCACCCAGAAATTCAAAGCAAAGACCAACCACGATGTAAAATATAAATATGGGATGTCAAAGCTTAAATAACATTACCAAGATAAACGCAACATAAAGTCAAACGCAAGTTCGATGACATCACGAATACAAAAAGAAAACTAAAGATAAACTAGTTAAACTTGAGTAGGGTCTTCGGATGAAAGGGTCAGAAACGACTTGATTTCCTCGATGTCGAGTCACACATAGCTGTAATAGTCTCAGCCATGGGAAAAGTAGCTTTATCAAACAAGTCGGATTCAACTCGCAACTTTTTCAAAGCATCTTTATCAAAATTCTTGGACGTCTTGGGTTTCTTGCCCTCTGTAGCGGGGTGAGCTCCATCCAGTAACCCGGCATTATAACCCACTTTGTCTGACAAGTTGTTGATCCGGGCTAAGATATCAAGGAACTCGTCACTATCACGAATCTTGTTAAAGGCCTAGCTCACACCATCTGACATAACCCACCTCCTCTCAGATGAGAGACGTTTAACCTGCTCTTCTAAGCCAACAATATAGTTTTCAGAAGTTGTTTTGCTGTCTTTCAATTAAGTGTTAAGGCGTTTCATGGCAGCATGTTGAATACACAGCTCCTCACGAACACCACCAAGTTCGTGGACAAGTTCCCCTTTCGCAGCCTCAGATGCGTCACAACGAGTTTTGAGAGACGCATTTTCAGTCTCCAATTTCGACACCTGCTTCTTAAGATCACGGATCTCATTGACACCGTCCACCCAACGGCCATGAATCTCAGCAAAAGAAAACAAACCATTCACCACAGCCAAACAACCAGGGTTCGACAATGCCCTAATTTTCAACCCTTCTCCACGAAAGAATTCCGCAGGTGTGCGAGATGCAAACATGAAGTCCCTACATGAATCCGGAGTCTCGAAAGTGGTTCTATTAGTCAAATCCCAATCACGAACAAAATTTTCTTCCGCATTCAGATCGGTGCTTTTGGAAGAAGCAGTTGCCTTTCCTTTACTAGAACCACCAACTGAATGACCATCAGAAGACAGAGGGGCACTAATAGAAGTGCCGGAACTCGAGTGAAGGGCTACCCCAACCGTGGCTGAAGGACCTGCCCCTCAAGCCGCGGCAGACGACAAAGGAGGGGACGGTTGCGGTCTAAGGCCTGGGCCTCCCAACCCCTGTTTACGTTTCATCTTTGGTCGGCTTGCGGGAGCAGTAGCTTCAGAGGTACTTTTTCGTTTGCGGGAAGGCGACGGCATAATTTCACCTAGTTGAACGACAAAGCCAGCGGTTGTCTCCAATATAGGAGTTGCACCTTCGAGCAAAGTTTCAACCTGCTCAGAAACATCTTCTTTAGCAGAAAGCTTCATGCGCTCAAATAGCCTCATACCTGTGAAAGCATAACATACGAACAATAATCATGCACATGAACGTATACGTTGTAGCATAAAGGTGGAAGCAACTTACGTTTCCCTTGAAAAGTCATAAATGGAACCATGTTAAGATTGGCCTAGTTACGACTAACACCAGCCATCACAAGGAAATGCTCAGAATAGCTATGAAGTGGGGTTGGTTCGGCTTTCAAAAGGTTATAAGCAGACATGTCATACGTAGCAGGTTTCGGAAAAGGATCTTGAATGGACCTACTAGTTTCAAACCAATGCATCTCAAAAGGAACTATACTAGCTGAAATAAAGAAAAAGTGGTATTTCCAATGTTTCAAACTAGTTATGGTTCATGATGCCAGAGGAGGTTTGGGCGATTTTCTTTTCTCAAAGGTTAGCCAATCGCCTACCCTGGTCAATTTGTAAAACGCCCTAAAAAGGTTCGTTTCAGGTTCTAAGCTAAGGGCACGACATGATATCTCAAAGTGATACACTTTAACCAAACCTAAAGGGACTAGTTGCGATAAATGAATATCGTAATACCTAAGGAGCAAGCACAAAAAGAGACTAACGGGGACTCGAAAGTTACAAAAACTAAAGAAAGAAGTATATAAAGCTATCATCCCAACTGGCGCATCTCTCACGGTCGACAAATGAGGAGGAACGGTGGGACTAAGCTCGGGTGAAATACCATAACGGAGCACGAAGTTATTTAAAAAATCTTGAGAAATAACCGAGTGTTGATGACCCATGTCATTCCTACACTCCATTAGAAACGCGTAAAATGAAGAATGGTTCGAATAACTTACCAGCAAGATTGGAGTTCTTGAATAAGAAAGTGTGGAAGAAAACTTGAAGAAAAATGAGGAGAGGAAAAAGAAGGAATGAGGATGGAAGAAGGGACCTTGGGGTGGATTTATATGGGAAAGCCCTAGGGCTCGGCCCACGAAGTGGCGGCTATGGAGGCGCAACTCAAGAAGAAGGCCCGTAGGCCGAGAAAAAAACATGTTGGTGAATGACCGTGACTAGAGGGAAAACACACAAAGGCCGAGAGCCATTCGGCGGCTAGGCACGGCTCGAGGGCAAAGGCTCAGAAGCCAAGAAATAGGTGGCGGCCATAGGGCCGCGACTCAAGAAAGACATACCAAGAGATGATTGATGTGGACAAGCGCGTAACTCGAGAAAGGTTGGATCATGATATGACCAATGGAACCTAAGGCCGACACTTGAATCATGACTGAAAGATGTCAACGAAAATTGTCACATCAAGTTGAAAAGGAAGTACAACCGTCAAAACACGAGGAAATTATTAATCCAATGGCATGCTTGACATCATGCCATTGGACTGGGGGGACATGAAGGGGTGCCACCCCTAACGCTAACAAAAGATCGAACCTCAATAAGACTAAGTCACTGTTGATCGAACTGTGGTTGAAGTAAAGACAACCCCAATCTGCTGTCGAAGCAGACCCCAAGCCGCGGCCGAAGCAGAAAGCGGCCTAAGCAGACCCCAAGCCGCGGCCGAAGCAGATCCCAAGCCACGGCCAGAGAAGAAGGGCCCCAGACCACGACTAACCGAAACCGCGACGGATCCCAAGCTGCAGATAAGCCCAACCGCGGCTGGCGAATAAGCCCAAAGCCACGGCTGGACATGATATTGCTGAAACGATATCGCGAGTCCTCGTATTTTCAACATTTATATAAACCTTCACAAAAACTTGGTAACCAAGAAAGCCATTCATTGGCTAAAAAAGAATAAGGAAAAAACGCAAGATGACAAAATGCATGAAGCCAAAACATTGGCAGAAGTTCAGAGCCGCCACCAAATCCCCAAGTCAACTACAAAGACAAACCACATTAATGACAGTCAGAAACCCTTTACACCAAAAGGGTATAAAACCACTGGCTAGAGAATTTCAGGCCCAGATCATTGACCATAGACTTCTAAGAATAGATTCATGTGATTTCTTGTTCTCATACACCAACATTATAAATACTTCTTCCATCTCAAGGAAGGGGGCATTCACACACTAACATTCTCAGAACACTTTCACTATAAACTATTTACTTATTAATTCTCTCTTTCAAAGTTGTATCAACACAAATACTTATTCTCACGCCGGAGTGTGGTCTCGGGGAGAAAATCCTTTTTGCCCGAGGCGAGGCTTACGGTGTTGTTTTTGTCTCACAGATATTCCCGTCAGCTGGAGTTCATACCAAGTCCCAGCCAGATCTTCGATACTCTGCTCAGTTGAATTCCAGCCCAGCTAAATCCAAGCCCAGTCGCATCCTGCTCCACAGCAGTCAAAGCCAAGTTCCTGCTTGATCCTCGGTAGCAGCTCCATTCTCGCACTGCTTCCCAGTCTTAATCCCTTGTTTAGGATTCGTGTAGCAACAATGTTACAATTATGATTATACAAGTATCTTTCTTTTTCAATTCTTTTTCTAGTTTTTGGAGTTTTCTAGACCATTCAAATTCTCTCTTTCGAGATGTATAAACTAAAACCATTTGTTCAAGGTAAAAATTATCAGCAAATTTATTCGTGAACCATGATTGGGTGCCATATTATATTGATAGCCAAGTACTTATAACCAAGTAACATTGAATATTTACAGTTGTTACCTTATGTATGATCTCTATCTTGTTCATACTTGAGATCACCAAATGTTGCAGCCTGCATCAATTAACAAAAGTGAACAGTTGATCAACAACACATACTGTTCTGACTGCTCCTTATATCATAGCCCTATGAGACCGCCTTACTGAATTTGTAATTGTATGTGTCATATGCGTAGTGGAGTGCCGTTATAAAACTGCAAGCAAATAATGAAGTGCAGGAAGTATATTTTTTAACCTCATCAACCTTGGTATTAGATAATTATGGGTTATATTAGGATATTATTGTGTATATCTTCATGTTTGTTACTCTCCCCAATTATAGGAGATTATTATTATAATATATATACGTATTCCACCCTCCAATAAGGGTGTGGTTGATTTCATATCATTCTACATGTTGATGCCTAGACTACTCTCCTCTCTTAATATTTTCTAAACCCTAATCTTTTTCTGGGACTTCCATGGCATCATCTTCTTCCTCTCAAGATGGCACCCTACCTATGAACACACTTCTTCACTTATCACCATTAAATTGTTTTCTTCTAACTATTTTCTATGGCGCAATCAAATGCTCCCTCTTTTCTCTTATCAACAACTGTCAACCCATATAGATGGTTCTGATACTTCGCCCGCAACCACAATCCTTGTTGACGGGAAATCTGTTCCGAACCCTGCCTCCTTATCTTGGAGTGAGTTGGATCATCGTGCTATTATTTTATTGAACTCTTCTCTCACAAAAGAGGCGGCTGCTGAAGTTCTTGGGCTTACGACTGCCCGGTAGATCTGGACAGCACTTGAGATAGCCTACAGCAACTCGTCCATCGAACAAGTCCATTCTCTTCGCGATTCACTCCGGAAAATAACAAAAGGTACATCTTTAGTCTCCGAGTATGGTCGGAAATTTAAAAGTGTTTGCGATCAACTCGCAGCCATTGGTCAACCAATTGATGAGATGGATAAACTTCATTGGTTTTTATGTGGTCTTAGTGCTTCATTTGAGACTTTTTCTACTGCTATTAGAGCTACCAAACCTTCTCCAATGTTTCGGTATTTATTATCTCAGGCTGAAAGTCATGAGATGTTTTTACGCTCTCTATATGGATCTGTTACTCCACCGGCAACCTTCATAGCTCATCAACCGCCCTCCATGAATAGTAATAGGGGACGTTCAACTAGTTATTCTCGTGGCAACCGTGGTAATTTTTCATATGGACGAGGTCGTGGTGGTCGCCACTCTCCCCACTGTGGTTGATTTTATATCATTCTACACTTGGCAATATGTACATACCTTGAATTTCATTTTGCCCATCTTCATACAACCAATCTTTTGTTTCTTACAGCTTAGATATAATTGCTTCTCTATCTTGATCCATAACAAACTTGTGTAGTCTATCTATCATGGAGCTAGAAAATAATGAAGATTGAAAGTTGTTCTTTTCATGTGTATTATGCTATTTAATATTAGGAGGTAACTAATATGTAATGATTTTTTCCCTCATGCCATAGACATAGGATTCAACACAATTATTTTTGCGCTTGGTATCTTCCATAACGTGATATTGCAACACCATTTAAAACTCCATTTACATTGCTTTCCTAACATCAGCATATAACATTGTCTTAAACCATCTCTGAAGCGAGTATGTGTTGACTTTTTGAAGTAGTTATATACCACATCATTTTGATGAGGTGTTCTTCAAATGGCCAGTGTTGTTACACATTTTTGGATCTTGGTCATGGAACTCCTATGCATACCCTGCCAGTAGTATCCTGCTCCTATTGCCTTGGCTACCACCATCCTTGGGCCTGCATGGATTCCACATATACCCTCATGTATCTCCCTGGTGACATAGTTGGCTTCATCTAGTGTGAGACAACGTAGTAGTGGTCCCATATATGACCGACGGTATAGGACCCCTTGGTGTAATTCGTAATGCAGGGGTTTTGCTTATATAGCGTGTGCCTCTCCTTTTTCTTCATTTACCAGAAATCTAACAATCGGGCTCATTTGGCATTCCTCCTCTACACCTTCTATGGAGGCTACAACATTTTCATCGATTAACGGCGCTTGTAATACCTCGAATTTCACTTCCTTGGCTAGGTTCCCAAAGGCGATGAAGACCAGTTTGCTGAGGGCATCTGCTTTCTTGTTCTTGCTTCGCGGGACATATGAGATGCGACATTTTTTATCATGTTGTTGCTTTATCCAGGTAAAGCTTCATTGTTTTCTCTTTTACGTCATAGGACGCGTTAATCTAGTTTGCAACCAGCAGTGAGTCTACATGAGCATGGAGTGTTTGGATTCCCATCTGCTTAGCCAGCCTTAGGCCGGCCAGTAACGCCTCATACTCTGCTTCGTTGTTGGAGCTCCTGAAAGCTAACCTTAAAGCATATGTTATTTCCTCTTGCTCAGATCCTACTAGTATCATTTTGGCACCTGTTCTTTCATCGTTTGATGCACCATCAGTGTGCAAGCACCATTCCTTGTCATCCTGACTCATGGCTTTTCCGCTGGCATTGTAACCCTCTTTCTCTTGCGGCATCTCCGTCAAAAAGTCAGCTACGACCTGCCCCCTAATTGCAACCCTTGGCTTGTACTTTATCTCAAAGCCTCCTAACTCGATAGCCCATTTGGCTAGTCCAGACCTCAATTACATGGGCCTAAAAATACCTTCGCAATATCTTGGAAGCATATACTAAAGCAACAGTTAGTTTTTTCCATAACTGAATACCTGGTTTTTGGGTCTTTGAGAGCCCGGCTGATGAAGTAGATCGGGGTCTGCTCTCCTTCTCTATCTGTCATCAATACCGTGCTTACAGCTTCTTCTCCCGCAAATAAGTATACCACCAGTCGTTCCTTGGGGAAAGGAGCCACTAGCCTGGGCAGGTTGCTTAAGTATAATTTCATTTATTGAAATGTTGCTTCAGCTTCCTTTGTCCATACAAAATCCTTCTTACTCAAGCAATTGCGTAAAGTCGTCAAGAAAGGTAAAGCATGCTCAACATGTTTTGATAGGAATCTGTTCAGCCTACCGGGCGTCCATTAAGTGTCCGTACTTCTTTGACGGATTTGGGTGACAACATGTTGAGGAAAGCTACCACCTTCTCCGAGTTAGCCTCCAACCCCTTCTTTTTCACAATCACCCCTAGAAACCTCCCCTCTTCTACTCCGAATGAACACTTCTTGGGGTTCAATTTCATATCGATTGTTTTCAAAGTTTGAAAAGACTCGGCGATATCTACGAGCAAGGCTTCCTTATCATGGCTTTTTATCACCACATCATCCACATAGATTTCGATGTTTCTCCCCGTCTGCGGTAAAAAGGCTTTATCCATTAATCGCTGCTACATTGCCCCCGTGTTCTTCAAGCCAATGGCATTTTTTGTGAAGCAAAAGATGCCAACATCTATGTAAAAGGCAGTCTTGTCCTCGTCCTCAGGTGCCATTTGCACCTGGTGGTATCCCTTGTAAGCATACAGGAAACATTTCAGGGGAAACTTGCCAAGGAATCCACCTTCAGATCAACATCTGAGAGTGGATAGCAATCCTTAGGCCATGCGTTGTTAAGGTCTTTGAAGTCGATGCACATCCTCCACGTGTCATCGCTTTTCTTTACTATTAGTGGGTTAGTCACCCAGGTTTGATAATATACCTCTCTGATAATACCCTTCTCCAGCAGTTTCTTGACTTCTTCAACCACTGCTCGACTTTGTTCTGGGCCCATGTGTTGACGCTTCAGGGCAACTGACTCTTTTGATGTTCATGTGCTCACCTTATGCTTTGCTGTGTTACGGGGAACACCCTCCATGTCAATAGGTTGCCATGCGAAAACATCCAAGTTGTGTTGCAGCAGATGACGAAGTCGTTCTTTAGTGGCATCTCCCAATTGCCTCCCGATGGTGATTTTCAATTCTGGGAAGAGAGGGTTAATTACCCCCTTTTACAATGTTGGACATATTGGCTCGTCTTCTTTGCCTGTTGTTCCTTGGGCAATTGCCTTTGCATCCTTGCACTCTTTGCTGGAATACACAGTCCGTAGTCGGGGTGGGGAATTTAATCGCGGCATGGACTGTGGATATGACCGCTCCAAGCATGCACAAACCCGGCCTTCCGAGCAGGACATTATGAGATGACTCTGATCTCACGACTAGAAAAGTCATGGTGACCTCACGCCATGTTGCGTTGTTACCTATCGTGACGGGTAGATGCATCTGGCCTAGGGTCTGCATCACCTCTCCTGCAAAACCGATGAGTGGATTATCATCGTGAACATCATCCGAAGCTCCACACGAAGTTAATTGGATTATCATCGCCATCTGTGCATCAAACTGAATCAAGCTTGGTCGCGACTGATTCTTTGGTCGTTCTTCATCAATTCGTGTTTGAATCGGGTAATTAAATGAATGTATATACTCGAAATCTTGTGGGGATCAAAAGCCCCATGGTTTAAATCGTTAACAACCTTGATTTGATCTTCAATTGTGGTCATGATCAAACTAGGGTTCGTGCGATTTGGGGGAAATTCGTTGTTACTGTATTTAGTTTATTAAATCGGAGTCTTAAACGCGGCTGGATACCTTGGTTCACTGGTTCCCCACTCACATTCCGAATTAGAGGTCCCGGGTTCGAACCCGGCGACCTCCAATTCATTTTGTTTTTGGCTTTTCAGCCTTTAAAAAAATATAGAAAAATTCTAAAAATTTATAAAAATAATCTGGTAAACTTAAAATATTTTGAGGTCACTTAACCAATTTCTAAAAATTTATGTTCTTATAATACTTGTATACTTATATAAAAACAAATGATATAATTAGTAAATTTCTTATAAAAAAATAAATTTTAATGTTGACTAACTTATTAAACCATTTAGTTCAAATAATATATTTAAATTATTTCTTAAAGTTAAACTTAAAATATAGTTTTAATCTACTAAATAGTTGTTTGTTCAAATAATGTATATAAACTATTTTTTTTTATAAAATAGACATTAAAAAAATTGTTATTGTTATTGGCTCACACTTATTTATAATTTCTATAAATAAAAAGATATCTACACTTTATATTTTGTTTTGTCAACCATATTAAACGATTCAAGTTTATGACCTCATGACAAATTATTAAATCAATGTAATTCTTTTGTTAAAAAAATATAATATATATATCAAGGAATCCCAAATTTTCTCTTAAAACCCTAAATCATGTTTAAACGTTAATCTAAAACTTAAATCTTGTGAATATTTTTACTTAGGTTCGTTGTGAAGAACTACGTTGGAACGTTGCTTATTATATTTCTTATTATCGTCATTTACATACATTTGATCATGTGAGTTTTCTTGCCCCTTTTTACCTTTTTCACACTATTTTGGGATGGAACATGTTATCCTATTATCTTTACACTTGCACACATTTTTTTTAGACTTGTAAAACGTTATGGCAATTCCCATGTAAGTTGTGGTTAGTTGGACTTTTTGTGATTACCATGTTATGGCATTATATGTATAATCATTAACTATTGCTAGCCCAGTGAAGTCATAGATCTATGGGTAAGACAAGCTTGCTTGGTTGATCCGAGTACACTTAGCTGATCGTTTATACTTTTAACGTTTGAGACTTGTAAAACTTTGTCGAGGTTTGATTGTTGCATTGTTCATAACATCCCTAATCACTTTATTCACTAACTTATGACTTGAATTGCCATCTTTTATATACTTATGTATTGAAAACTATGGATTGCTCACCAACATTATTGTTGACTCTTTATTTTTAACATGTTTCAGGAAATGCCCAAGTTTGATTTCTACACATTGAAGCTTACACATCTAGGAATGGACCTAGATAAATAAGTGAATTAAAATGACTTGTTATCTTATGTTACTTTGTTTGTTTCTTTGAGACTTAAGCTTGTAATGATACAATTGAATTTATGATTAAATTTATATTTGAGTTATTAAATAGCGTTATGTGGCTGTGAACGATCTTAACTCTCACTCCTCGATGTTTCCGCCGTCAAGGTTGGGGTGTGACAGATTGGTATCAGAGCCCATAACTATAGGGATCTAGGTTATTAGAAATGGTGACCTAGGCTATAGTATGCATGAACCTTATGGAATTATATTCCTATCTTGTAAATTATATACTTTTCATGCTACATAATGCTATGCCTCTTATGTGCAACGTGATGCCTTAGCATAGGATTCCTAAACATTGTTATTTGTCTCCCTAAACTTAACTTGACCCTTTGATTTCCCCCGAACATGAACTCTCTTAATTATTCTCGTCGACACGTGGAACCTTATGTTTATGTTATGACTTGGATCTTTAGACGTTACGTCTAATCTGTATAAATCTCATCAAGGTTTTGATTCTATGAACCTAAGAAATATTGTGTGACACATAGACACCTGTATCCTGGTTTTCCTGGCAAAAGGCCCTCGGGCTAAGGCAAGCATATCGCATAAATCCTACGGGACTAGTTATGCTTACCTGGGGATTTCTGGGATGAGTGATAAACTATGGTCAACATACACAAGTTTCTAAGGTAAATGGGTCAATTCACCTTGACGTGTCAACGTTTTCAAATGGTAATGCGTTACCAAATGGAAACATCCCGTGTACCTTAAAAACTCTTAGCTTATCTTTGTTAAACTACTATCCTCTGTTATCCCCGCTCCTGTAACTAACTCATTTTGTATATCCAGCATGTCTCGTCACCATGGAAAGCGTGGAAGTTCCGACCGTAAGCTGGCTGCCATGATTGCACGACAAATGGCTGCCGTTTCCCGACGATGGTTGCTGAACTTAATAGCACACTAATGGCTAATAGCAACAACAATACCAATGGGAACAATAGTGGTGCTAATGGAGACAATAGCAACAATCAAAACGGGAATGATCAACACGGGAACAATCATACTTGCACTTTCAAACACTTCAACTCGTGCAAACCCACTAGTTTTAGTGGAAAAGAAGTAGCCACGGGACTTCTTGAGTGGTTTGAAGGTATGGAGAACACATTTATTATTAGCGAGTGCCCCGATGAGCTCAAGGTTCGCTATGCCACAAGTGTTCTTCAACAACGAGCGCTAACTTGGTGGAATAGTGAAAAGAGAAACCGGGGAACTGAGGTTGCAATGGCGATGCCCTGGGAGGAATTCAAAGATATTATGATCCAAAAGTTCTGCCCAAGAAGCGAGTTACAAAAGCTGGAGGAGGAATTCTGGAACCTTAAACAAGATGGTGGGAATCACTGGCTTATTCCACCCGACATCATGAGTTGAGTATGCTTCTACCACACATGGTGGACACCGTGCCCCGTAACATCGAGAAATTTATCAAGGGGGTGCCACCTCAAATTCAAGATGTTGTGGTGGGTAGTAGGCCCACAACTTTAGAGGAAGCGATTACTATCACTGCACAGCTCACCGAGAATCATATAAGAGCTGGCATGATGTCGGCAAAGGGTTCCAAGGCTATGGTGAAGGTGACACCCGAGGCAACAAAGGAGGTAAAGGCCGAGTCATCTTCTCAAAACAAGAAGCGTAAGTTCACCCGACACGCAACTACGCTGTGACCGCCCCTAATGCTCCTCAAAAACAAATGGTGGTTGCGAATCAAGCTCCCATGGCTAAAGTTTATGCTGGTCCACATCCTATGTGTAACACGTGCAAGTACCATCATTCAAGCAACATTCCATGCCGAGTCTGCTCGCTGTGTGGAAAGTATGGTCATTTGGTGGCTACCTGTCTTCGTGCACCAAATAACTCTGCCATGCTTACCAACCGAACCTGCTACAACTGTGGCGAGGCTGGCCATATTCGCCCTCAATGTCCTCGCAATGCGGGAACTGTGCCACCGGCTCGTGGAAGGGCTTTCAACATCAACGCCAACCAAGCGCAAGCCAACAACGACGTGGTGAATGGTACGTCGTTAAATTTCTTCTAGTCCTTTTCTTGTCTTGAAAAAAAAAAAATTTCCTTATGTTTATCATATCAATAATAGGTTGTTACCAAACAGGTACGTATCTTGTAAATAATCTTTATGCATCTGTATTATTTGATTCGGGTGCCGATAGGAGTTTCGTGTCTTGGAATTCGAACCTATACTTTCTAAACCGCGTGCAAAACTGGAGAGATCTTTCACGGTCGAGGTCGCCGATGGAAAATCTATTGTCGTTGATGTCGTGATACGCGACTGCACCTTGAGCCTTAACGAACACGAGTTCTCCGTCGACCTTATTCCTATGCAATTGGGAAGCTTTGATGTTATCATTGGCATGGATTGGTTAGCCAAACATCGTGCGGAATTCTATGTTTCGAGAAGTGTATCCGAATTCCGTTGCCGACTGGAGATACCTTGAAGGTCTTTGGGGAGAAATCGTCCCAAAGACTCAAACTCATGTCTTGTATCAAGACCGTAAGTGCTTAAGTAAAAACTACATGGCTTTCATGGCATATGTAGTTAATACGAAAGCCAAGGGTAAGGAGTTGAAGGACATTCCTGTTGTGCGAGACTTTCCCGAAGTTTTTCCCGAAGATCTTAAAGGGTTACCTCCCGTGCGAGAAGTTGAGTTCAAGATTGATTTAATCCCTGGTGCAAACCCTGTGGCTAAATCGCCTTATCGTCTTGCACCTTCTGAAATGCAAGAGCTCGCTAGTCAACTGCAAGAGTTGACCGATAAGGGTTTTATTCGCCCTAGTTCATCACCGTGGGGCGCACCTGTACTATTTGTGAAGAAGAAGGATGGGTCATTCCGTATGTGCATCGACTACCGGAACTCAACAAGCTTACTATTAAAAACCGATACCCTCTTCCCGAATCGATGACCTCTTCGACCAACTTCAAGGAGCAACTCAATTCTCGAAGATCGATCTACGTTCTGGGTATCATCAATTACGTGTTCATGATGATGACATTCCAAAGACCGCTTTCCGTACTCGATATGGACACTACGAGTTCATGGTCATGCCATTTGGCCTGACCAATGCGCTGCTGTGTTCATGGATCTCATGAATCGAGTATGTAAACTGTATTTGGATAAATTCGTGATCGTGTTTATTGATGACATCCTTATTTATTCCAAGACAAAAATCGATCACGAGACACACTTGCGACAAGTACTTGAACTTTTGAAGAAGGAGCAATTATACGCCAAGCTTTCCAAGTGTGAGTTTTGGTTGGAAGAAGTTCAATTCCTAGGGCATGTGGTGAATAGCCAAGGAATTCACGTGGATCCTGCTAAAATTGAAGCTGTGAAGAATTGGTGTGTTCCCACAACCCCAACCGAGGTTCGTTCTTTTCTGGGTTAGCGGGATACTACCGTAGGTTCATAGCAAATTTCTCGAAGATTGCTAAACCATTAACGGCGCTAACCCAAAAGAATCGACTTTTTGAATGGGGACCCGAGCAAGAAGAGGCTTTCGAGACATTGAAACGCAAGTTGTGTAATGCTCCTATTCTCACACTACCCGATGGAAACGACGACTTTACTGTATATTGTGATGCTTCTAATCAAGGTCTTGGTTGTGTTCTCATGCAACGAGGCAAAGTTATAGCATACGCGTCGAGAGAATTGAAGGTTCATGAAGTTAACTACACAACGCATGATCTTGAACTTGGTGCGGTGGTTTTTGCATTGAAGATTTGGCGACACTACTTATATGGGACGCAATGTATAGTCTACACCGATCATAAGAGTCTCCAACACGTGTTCAATCAAAAGGATCTCAACATGAGACAAAGACGTGGATTGAGTTGATTAGTGACTACGACTGCGACATTCGCTATCATCCTGGAAAGGCGAATGTTGTAGCCGACGCACTAAGTCGCAAGGTCCACAACAAGACTGTCTCGCTTCAAGAAATCCGAGATCGAAGGCTATGGTTTGATACGTTAGGAGAATTTGATACCGAGATTCACGTGGATGTCAACGAGGCTACTATCATGCTCCAAAACATAAGGATCGATAGTGACCTCGAGTTATGCATTCGCGAGGCTCAACAAGCGGCACTAACCGACGAAGGAAAAGATGAAGATTTGATGACTAACGTACGGTCACAATTGGAGACAAAACCGAACGGCATGTGGTATTTCTTGAATCGACTCTGGATCCCGAATCGTGACAATCTTCGGCACTTTATTATGAACGAAGCTCATCAAACCTGATATTCCGTTCATCCTGGCTCCGATAAGATGTACATGGACCTGCGTGGTCAATATTGGTGGCCTGGAATGAAGAAAGATATCGCGACTTATGTTTCCAAGTGCCTCACGTGCGCAAGGGTCAAAGCCGAACATCAACGACCAAGTGGTTTACTTGAGCAACCTGAAATCCCTATGTGGAAATGGGAACATATATCCATGGATTTCATAACCAAGTTACCTCGTACACCTCGTGGTCATGATAGTATATGGGTCATTGTTGACTGTTTGACCAAGACAGCACATTTCATACCTATACGAGATACGTACAAGGTTTCAAAGTTGGCTCGAATCTATGTTGACGAAATTGTGAGTCGTCATGGCGTGCCATTACACATCATTTCCGATCGAGATGCTCGTTTCACTTCGCACTTTGGTCTTCGATGCAAGAGCTTTTGGGAACTCAATGGATTTAAGTACGGCTTACCATCCTCAAACCGATGGTCAAACCGAACGAACAATCCAAACCCTCGAAGATCTGCTACGTCTTTGTGTCCTTGATTTTGGTGGTGATTGGGATACGCATTTACCGCTCGCGGAATTTTCGTATAACAATAGTTATCACTCAAGTATTAAGATGGCACCATTCGAGGCGTTGTATGGTCGTAAATGTCGTTCTCCTATCTGTTGGACTGACATTGGGGAAAATCTTATCACTGGTCCGGAACTTATTCAGGAAACGACTGACAAAGTTTCCAAAATTCGAAATAACCTTGAAGTGGCTAGAAGTCGCCAAAAGAGTTATGCCGATAAAAGACGCAAACCATTGGAGTTTCAAGTCGACGACATGGTTCTTCTTAAAGTCTCTCCATGGAAGGGTGTTGTACGTTTTGGGAAGAAGGGTAAGTTAGCCCCGCGTTCGTAGGACCTTTCAAGATTTTGAAAAGAATTGGGAAAGTGGCTTACAAACTGGAGTTACCTGCTGAACTTAGCGGAGTTCATCCTGTCTTTCATGTCTCAAACTTGAGGAAGTGTCTGGCTGATAAAAATTTGCATGTTCCACTAGAGGAAATTCAAATTGATGAGTCATTGCATTTCGTTGAGAAGCCTGTTGAGATTATGGATCGAACTCTGAAGAAGACCCGAACAACTACCACACCTATTGTCAAAGTCCGTTGGGAAAACAAACGTGGAGCTGAGTTCACTTGGGAGCGTGAGGATCATATGAAGGAGAGATACCCGCATTTGTTCTCTTAGCTTTATTCTTAATTTCGGGACGAAATTCTTTTAAGTTGGGGAGACTGTAACATCTTGTAAGTTTGGGTTAATTTAAAGTTAGTCTTGTTAAATTTTTACATGGACTAATTGTGTTATTTATGAAAATTATGGGCTGCTTATGATTATTACCTTAAGTGCTCTTTTGATTTGTAAGGTTATAATTTTATATAATAATAATAATAATAATATAACAAATATAAGAGTAATAATAATTATGTTACTAATAATAATAATAATAATAATTATTATAATAATAAGAACAATAAAGGAAAAATGAAGTGTAAACTTTTAAACTTGAAATGTTCAAACATTAAACTTAATTTAAACTCAAGGGCCTCCTTGTCAATTTTGAAACTGTGAAAATAAAGTTGGGCACGAAATAACAACCTTAAAACTTCAAGGACCATTTGTGCAAATAACTAAAAACTAATCCAAGTCTACCCTCTTAACCGCGTTCCGGCCAGAAATCCGGCGGAGCTCCGGCGACGGCCAAAGCACCCAAAATTATTCGTTTCGAAGCCCAAAACCGACCCAAATCGTGTCGTTTACACGTTTCGAACTTGATTACTCGATTAAATTGCATTTAAACATCGGTTTCGACCCTAAGCGATCGCATAACCGATATACATTAAAACATATGGCCGTTCGAGCATTTACACATCATAATAGTCCAATTAAACTAACCTAAACGACTCTCTATCAATCATTAATCGGGTACCATCCTCAATTGCATCTGAAACAACCACAGATTGCAAACTGAACTTCATATTCTTATCGCGAATTTTCACCACCCGAACACCACCATACCAAACTGTTAACAACGAATTGACAGAGGGTTTTACATCGTGAACATCATCCGAAGCTCCACACGAAGTTAATTGGATTATATCGCCATTTGTGCATCAAACTGAATCAAGCTTGGTCGCGACTGATTCTTTGGTCGTTCTTCATCAATTCGTGTTTGAATCGGGTAATTAAATGAATGTATATACTCGAAATCTGTGGGGATCAAAAGCCCCATGGTTTAAATCGTTAACAACCTTGATTTGATCTTCAATTGTGGTCATGATCAAACTAGGGTTCGTGCGATTTGGGGGAAATTCGTTGTTACTGTATTTAGTTTATTAAATCGGAGTCTTAAACGCGGCTGGATGCCTTGGTTCACTGGTTCCCCACTCACATTCTGAATTAGAGGTCCCGGGTTCGAACCCGGCGACCTCCAATTCATTTTGTTTTTGGCTTTTCAGCCTTTAAAAAAATATAGAAAAATTCTAAAAATTTATAAAAATTAATCTGGTAAACTTAAATTATTTTGAGGTCACTTAACCAATTTCTAAAAATTTATGTTCTTATAATACTTGTATACTATATAAAAACAAATGATATAATTAGTTAAATTTCTTATAAAAAAATAAATTTTAATGTTGACTAACTTATTAAAACCATTATTAGTTCAAATAATATATTTAAATTATTTCTTATAAGTTAAACTTAAAATATAGTTTTAATCTACTAAATAGTTGTTTGTTCAAATAATGTATATAAACTATTTATTTTATAAAATAGACATTAAAAAAATTGTTATTGTTATTGGCTCACACTTTATTTATAATTTCTATAAATAAAAAGATATCTACACTTTATATTTTGTTTTGTCAACCATATTAACGATTCAAGTTTATGACCTCATGACAAATTATTAAATCAATGTAATTCTTTTGTTAAATATATATATATAATATATATATAATATATATATTATATATATATATAATATATATATATATATAATATATATATATATATATAATATATATATATATATATATCAAGGAATCTCAAATTTTCTCTTAAAACCTAAATCATGTTTAAACGTTAATCTAAAACTTAAATCTTGTGAATATTTTTACTTAGGTTCGTTGTGAAGAACTACGTTGGAACGTTGCTTATTATATTTCTTATTAATCGTCATTTACATACATTTGATCATGTGAGTTTTCCTTGCCCCTTTTTACCTTTTTTCACACTATTTTGGGATGGAACATGTTATCCTATTATCTTTACACTTGCACACATTTTTTAAGACTTGTAAAACGTTATGGCAATTCCCCATGTAAGTTGTGGTTAGTTGGACTTTTTGTGATTACCATGTTATGGCATTATATGTACAATCATTAACTATTGCTAGCCCAGTGAAGTCATAGATCTATGGGTAAGACAAGCCTGCTTGGTTAATCCGAGTACACTTAGCTGATCGTTATACTTTTAACGTTTGAGACTTGTAAAACTTTTGTCGAGGTTTGATTGTTGCATTGTTCATAACATCCCTAATCACTTTATTCACTAACTTATGACTTGAATTGCCATCTTTTATATACTTATGTATTGAAAACTATGGATTGCTCACCAACATTATTGTTGACTCTTTATTTTTAACATGTTTCAGGAAATGCCCAAGTTTGATTTCTACACATTGAAGCTTACACATCTAGGAATGGACCTAGATATATAAGTGAATTAAAATGACTTGTTATCTTTTATGTTACTTTGTTTGTTTCTTTGAGACTTAAGCTTGTAATGATACAATTGAATTTTATGATTAAATTTATATTTGAGTTATTAAATAGCGTTATGTGGCTGTGAACGATCTTAACTCTCACTCCTCGACGTTTCCGCCGTCAAGGTTGGGGTGTGACAGTGGATATGACCGCTCCAAGCATGCACAAACCCGGCCTTCCGAGCAGGACATTATGAGATGACTCTGATCTCACGACTAGAAAAGTCATGGTGACCTCACGCCATGTTGCGTTGTTACCTATCGTGACGGGTAGCTGCATCTGGCCTAGGGTCTGCATCACCTCTCCTGCAAAACCGATGAGTTGGTGTGTCCTTGTGTCTAGATTTCTCTTGATTTCCTCATCGAGTTGCAAAAAAACAGTGTTCGTACATAATTTTTGAACTACTCCCGCTATCTACATATATTCGGTGTACCTGATGTCCTGCGATGATGGTTGAAATTGTAAGAGGGCCGTTGGCAAAGCTCCCACCATATGTTGGAGGGAATAAAATTTCTTGTGCCATCCAAGGCTCCATGTGGTCAGAGTGATGCTTGACACTGCACTATGCGACCCTCATCATAAATATATTCTTCCTTTTGTCTCTTGTTTGAGGTGCTTTCTTTAGTTCTCTCAAAAGGTGTGCAAGCTTTTCGATTTTTATTGCCAGCTCGATTTGTCGTTTCAACGAGAAACAGTCATCTGTCGCATGCCCATTTTCTTTGTGGAATTCACAGTACTTGCTCGTGTCTCTTTTTACTCCTGGCTTCAATGGTGTGGGCTTGGTAAAGTTGATGTTTTCTGTAGCTAGGATTTCGCTTGGGGTTTTAATGAAAAGTGGAAGGGTCACATTGGGACCCTATGACTTCCGGATTGGGCGTGTGAAGCGAGGTTGAAAATATGGGTTTCGTTGGGGGTATCGCGGCTGGAAACGTGGTTTCTCCCATGACCTCGAACCTCCTGGTCTCTTCTGTGGGTCCCGGACAAGGGACACGAGTTTTTTTGGCGTCCTATCTTTCAACTACTTGCATGCCTTCTTTCCTCTGACAAATGTCTTGGCTCTCTCCAACATCTCGTCTACCGTCTTGGAAGGTGTTCATGGAATCTTTCTACTAATTGGTCATTTCTTACTCCGTGGATGAAAGCTGAGATTCGGATCGTTTCCCCGACTCCTCGTACTTGCATGCTTTCTTTTGAATATCTTGTGATAAAGTTTTCGATGGACTCACCATCTCCTCTCTTGATGTTATGCAACTCTGTCAGGTCCTTGGCGGATAAACTTTGTTGATTTAATTTCCTCAGGAAATCCTCTTCCAACTCCTCAAAGCTTCCAATCCCTTTGATTGGAAGGCTGTCAAACCATACCCTAGCTGCACCAGTTAGGGTCTGAGCAAACATGTGACGCCATACAGGGATTGACCATTGCTCTACCTCAACGGCATCAGATGATCGTCCGGGTCTCCCATGCTGTTGTACTTCCCCACATTGGATGGCATCTTGAATTTTGGAGGAAAGGTGAATTCCGCTATTCTTGATATAAACTTGGACCTGGCACGCACCGTCGATGGGCGGTAGGGCTTGCTGAAGTCATAGTGGGTTCCCACCTTTTCTCCGATTATGGTGGCGCCTTGACTCATCTTTGCTTTTGAATCGTCTTCAACGTTCTTTACTTTGTCTTCTCGATTATCCTTTCCCTCCTCACGATTCCTTTCCTTTGGGGTCTCTTTCTATTCTAGACGTGTTCGGATTTCTCTAAGGCGTTATTCCTTTCTTCATGTCCCAGCATGGAGAGGATTTGCTCTCGGTTTTTGTTGATGAACTCCGGGGTGATGACACTACCACCGTTATTGTCATCCCTTACGCTGGTTTCCAACGGGGAGGTGGTGATGCGTGGATTTTCGATATCGTTAGCATTCTTGTGGTGAGGGGTTCCTTGACCTGAATCCATGGTAGTTTTTTGGGTAACGTCTGGGTCCCACGGATGGCGCAAAACGTTGCTACACAAATCTCAATCAAGGGATTAAGGCTTAGGAGAAATTCGAGAATGAGGTTTTCACCGAGGATCAGGATGGAACTTGGTCTCGACTTTGACTATTAGGAAGCAGGCTGCGACTGGGCTTGGCTTCGGTTGAGCAGAGTATCTATGAGATAAAAACAACACCGTGAGCCTCGCCTCGGGCAGAAAGGGTTTTCTCCCCAAGACCACACTCCGATGTGAGAATAAGTATGTGTATTGAGAGAACTTGAAAGAAAAAAGTAATAAGTGGCTAATTGGTAGTGAAAGTGTTCAGAGAATGTGTCCTCTACCTGTGGAATGGAAGAGGTATTTATAGTGTTTGTGGATGGAAAGAAAACATGACATGGTTCTATTTTTGAAAGTATGTGGTCAACGATATGAGCCTGAAATCCTCTAGTCAGGGGTTTTATACCTTTCTGGTGCAAATGATTTCTGACCTGGAATTAATATCATTTGTCTTGGTAGTTGACTTGGGGATTTTGGGGGCTGTCCTGACCTTCTGTTAGTGTTTTGGTTTTATTCGTTTTGTCATCTTATGTTTCATTTTTATTCTCTTGTAACTAATTTATGGCTTTCTTAGTTACCACGCTTACCTTGTTTCGTGCCTTTCATGAAGATCTTCTGAGTGTCATAGGTGAGATAAACCGCCTTGTGTCTTTGCCTTGGATTTAGGTCGTTAGTCGCGGATTGGGTCACTCCCTCCGGCCGCGGCTTTAGTGACGATGGTTTGCTACATCCTACTCCTTTGTAGCCAATGACGGACTTTGTTAGCATGATTCCATGAATCTTTTCTAGGCGTTGAATTATGGAAACTTAAAATGTGTTTTTGGGGTCAAGTACCCAGCCGCGGCTTGGCTCCATTCCTGTGGCTTGGGCTTACTTCGTGGGTGAACCGTGACTTGGGCTTATAGCCCGGGTGGAATGTGTTCTTGCGTCTCAAGGTCAAGTCCTCAGCTGCGGCCTAGGCAAGCTCTTCCAGCAACAGCTTGGGTTTCTTTCCTGGCCGTGGCTTGTCTTGCCACTTGGTCGACCGCGATTGCATCTCGTTGGGTGCTATCTCAATCTTACGTTTATCGATTCGGGTTTTATTTGGCTTTTTGGGATGATACCCCTTCACCCAGCATATAGAAAAAATTGTTTCTGATGACAGCCAGTAAAATCATTTGTTAATTATTCAGAAACAGCCCCATATATGAAGTCTAAAATAGACCCAATGATTTCATGTAGCAGCTACAATGGCATCATCTGCATCAAAATTAAAAATTATATAAATCCTATAAAGATGAAGTACATCACTTTGAAACAGTATTACAACAATATAAACTCAAAAAGTCAGTAACATATGTCTATGTTTGTGAAAGAAACCTTTCACATGCAGAATGTCATCTTCTCGTGACCAACTTCCTCTATTGAAATCAAAATTCAAATAAGTGAACAACATCTAAACTATCTAACACCCACTCAAATTAATAATTAACAGATAGTACCATAAAATAGATAAAAAAATATTAAGCCTTGACAAACAGAATGAAACAATCATAACATATAGGTTAATACTAATATATATAATACTAATTTCTACTTTTATTATGCATTATAGGTTGTACAAAATGTTATATGGGTTGTATTATTTTTTGTGTTATTCATTTTTAATCTTTAGTTTTTTATTTCAACCGAATAATTTTACATATTTTATAATTTAATCTTTTTTTTACTTTTAACTTTCGTCCATATACTTTTTATATTTTAAAAAATTTATGTTTTACGTTTCAATTTACATTTTGCAAGTTACGCACTGGTCCAAGACCAACTTATTTATTTTTTTATATGTTTTATGTTTCGTCTAACGGTGTTGTGTCCTTAGTGTTACATTTCCTATAAGAGCGGTTTTATTTTTTCGTTTTTCTATACGAGTTTTTCGGTGCTGATGGTTGCTAACGGTAGTGTGGCCTTTGGTGCTACTTGGCATGATTTTACATTCTCGTGACAACACGTACTAGTTTTCTCTAAAATTTAGATGTTAATTAAGAAGAATACTTGCATGAATATTTGTGGTTTGGTAAAAGAAATATTTTGGTATCCCGTAAGTATTTTTGACCTACTATATACATATATATAATTATATTTATACATATTAGATCAATCAACCTAAAAAATTAACACTAAGCATTAAATTGAAATCCTAAGTCGCTATGAGAAAATTTTAATCCTACTCTTACTATTAGTCAATCATCCACTGTTCACATGTATCGTTCCCTATTATATGTTCACCGCCTCATCGGCTACAGGCTTAACCATATCACATGACACAACGTATTGTCATTCATGAAAATGTTATGTTTTTATAAAATGTGACTTTTGTTAAGCCATTAAAACCTAAGGACCCAAAATTGTCACCGTCTCTCATTGTAATATAAGTCGGATGACACACTAGATAGTTAAGTTGTAAAATTTATTCGTCGCTCGTTTGCGCTCGTTGGACGCTAGATCGAAAAATTAATGCTCAAAAATTGCTCGTTATCTTCCGATGGGTTGTAAACGAGGCAATCGTCTCGGTTTGGTTTAAGAACGAGCCAAACACGAGCAAATGATCGCTTAGTTTTGCTCGACTTATGAACCACTATAGTTTTAAGAAATAATATATATTTAAGATATATAAGTGCTCATTCTACACACACTTGTGCACATATACATATTATGAAACACTAAAATAATATTATTGAATAGTGTTTGTTATAATATATGGGAATTATATATATATACATGTATATATATATATATAATGAAGTACCCCTAGAAATTTAACTTGATATATAAGTTTAAGATAACTAAACCATAATAATATATTCTCTAATACTCTTTGCAATCGAAAATAGAATGCTCAAATAGAAAATGATAAAACATAAGGAAAGGTAGTAAGAAAAGTTGCTTTGATTTTGGTTCACATATTTAGTATAGTAAACACAAATCCACATTATCAATGTTGGTGATCCAGTAGAATTTACAAGTTCTTCAATTTGTCTACCACATGAATCAACATAAACAAGTTACAGGGGCCTGCAGCAGAGGATGGTAACCAAATATGATCAATTTATACCATTATAACTGATAACAACTCATTCAATTGTAATATATTCACAAACCCCATTGCCCAAAAGTTGTTCCTATTACTTGTTAGACTACACGTAGCAGATCGAAAATGAAGGTGTCAAAATAATGATATGGAAACTAATGTGGTGTTAAAGCCACTCATCTTATGTACGGACGTCAATGTTTTACGATCAGAAATGACTCTGGGAACATTTTTTGGGATGACTTGATCAAAAGAAGATCTTAGAGGAAAAAATAATCAAAATAACATTTTCAGAATTTCTATAAACATTCAAGTGTTTGATACCTATATGCAAAAGGTAAAAAGGGTAAAAAGTAGAGGGACAACCTACAAAATGCATGTAACATTGAAGCTAGATGATGGTGAAGCATAATGTTCACAAATACACTCATACCTATCACGGATCAACAAGTAAGGTATTTAAAATCCCACACTACAATGTTAAAAGATATAAACTCTATAACCCAAGTGCAACCCGTATTAACGAATGACAATCGTATTTACGAAAATCAAGAAACTTAAGTAAATAACAATTGTATTTATTTTAGTCATCTCATCCTTTATAATTAGAAGTTATGAGTAATGGTTGAATTAAAAAATTAGTTTCTCTTTCTGTAAATCTTTACCATCAAGTACTTAGTTGAATGGTTAATTGTCCGCTCCGTATGCGGGGTGGCATGAATATGAATTCCACTAGCTCACCACCAGCTTTTCTTTTTCTTCTCTTTTTCCATTTCAGTTTGAATCTTTTTTTATCATAGCTAATATTTGTATCTAAAATCTTCTTATTATAATTGGGTAATAATCTCTAAAAGTAAGTTTCTAAAAGAGTAAATTACATTTTTGTGTCATTTATAATAAGGCAATTTATAAAATGAGTCTTTTTGTTTAAAAAATTGCACTCTTTATCTTTTTTGTGAAAAATTCTTATGAATTATGTCTTTTTTACTAACGAACGTTAATTTTTTTTTCAAATCGTCTCATGTGCAATACACATCAGGATATTCTAGACTTTTTACCTTTAGAGGACAATTCTTGTATTATTATTATTATTTCAAAAACACAAACAAAACCCCAAATCTTGAAATTTGCACCATCACCCCATCTTTCTATATTGTTCATCATCTACGATTGATATTTTTCTCATCATTTTCAATTGGTTTTAGTATAACGAACCACCATCACCATAGCATCATCACAAGAAAAGCTTTGATTTTTAGGTCTAATGAAGTTGTGGTGTGCGGTCGCAGGATGTGTAGTGCAAACGATGGTGGAGGAGGAGGAGGTTGCTCATTGTGGTGTTGAATTTGGACCTTGAGGTGTTCAATTTGAATGTAGGGTGGTAGTGGTGTTTGATTTGGGTGTACAATTTTGACTCAAGGGAAAGGTGGTGGTGTGGGGTGCTATGGTCGTGGTGTGGCGATGTTGATGGTGGTGCTATGGTCGTGGTGTGGCGATGTTGATGGTGGTGCTATGGTGGGAGGTGTAGTGTAGGTGATGGTGGTGATTAGGCTTTAGTGATGGTGGTGCCATGGGGAAATTAATGTTGTGATGGATTTTCATTTGTAAACAAGAAGATGATTAGATGAGGGAGTGGTGATTCTATGATGATGTAGTCGTAAACAAGAAAGTGCAAAAGGGTGTGAATAGTCGTGGAGGGTGTGGTGGTGGTTGTGGTGATGTCAAGGAGGCATGATGATAATGATGGGTTTTTTTTATAATAATGGTGGTAAACAATAATAATAGAAATAAAATAACTAAAATACCCTCATATGGAAAGAGTGAAGTAAGTTAACTAAAAAAGTTAACTAAATGCACATGATGTGAGTTAACTAAAAAACTTAATGTCTATTAGTGCAAAGAGTGAAATCTATAAGAAGTTTTCACATAAATGATAAAAATGACTCATTCCTTAATTTGGTCTATTATTAAGGACAAAATTCATAATTTACTCTTTCTCCTATCTATCTATCTATCTATCTATCTATCTATCTATCTATCTATCTATCTATATATATAGATATATATATATATATATATATATCTATATATATATATATATATATATATATATATATATATATATATATATATATATATATATATATATATATATATATGAGGGATCAAATGAGAACTGATTTTTTTGTGGGAACTCTACGAACGAATCACAACCACTAGTTTTTAGTGGTAAATATGTAATTAACAAAAACATATTTTAAAAAATTATAAATCAAAAAATAACATAAAAATAAAAAAATAAAAATACAAAAATATTCCCCTAATTTTCTAAAATGATAACTTGATTCTAAATGGTGTACTCTCTTGGCCCCTCTAGCACTTTTGACGAAAGAAGTTCTCCACCTCTTTCTGGTGTTTCGTGCCTGTTATGATTGCTTGTCTATAACGAAGAGGTTATGAGTTCAAATATTATAGTGTGTAAGTTTATTGATTATTACTATAAGAATTGTTGTTAAAAAATAAATATTTTTTTGACAATAATTTCCGGATTCTATAATATACATACACCATAATATGCATTCTAAAGAATTTAAATCCCCTAACTTTTGATAGTGACGATTGATTTATACCATTAAGGTTATTGGCCTGTTGGTAGACACAAAGCCTTTTGAAACATTTAAAGTTTGTAGGTCATAAGTTCAAATCCTACAATAAATAAAGAGTAAATTATAAATTATGTTTATCACGTTTTATGTCATTTGTACTAACTGAAGTTAACTTTATCACGTTTTATGTCATTTGTACTAATTGAAGTTAACTTTTTCAGTTAGTTTTATGTAAATATACTATTTTGTTCTTATCCCTTAAAGGACAACATCTGTAATTTTCATTAATTTTTTTTTAATTTTGTTTTTATTTTATTTATATTATCTTTTTAATCACGTTTGTTTTATAAACTTATCTGAAGTATTATTATTTAATTATGTTTTTTTATAAAATATACTTTTATCTATAGGTTTTTTTATTTATTAGATTTTTTTTAAAAATTAGTTATCTACTTTTCTAATCATACAAGAACACGATGAAGAGCTTACAATATATTTTTTTATGTTATAAAGTTTAAACTAGTAATCGATTTTGTTTCATCATTGTTTTTTATTACATTTTTTGTATTAGAACTTTCAACTATTTTAAACAGTTTGACTTGCGGTTATATTAGAAACCTATTAGAGACTGTATGAGTTTAATATATGACTTTTTATATTTTAATTGATTATAATTATTATAAGTTGAGTTATATGTATAATTAAATATTGATTAATATATGGAGTATTAAAGTGCTTTTACTGAAAAGGATTAATAAACTTAATCGTAAAACCAAACCAAACAAACCCTTAGTAATTGTTTTATTCGGTTTCGTTTTAAGTTCAAGTGATTGGTATTGATTTTCGTTGATAAAAAATCATTATTAGCAGTTTAAATAAAACCATGAATAAAAGTACATTTAGTAATAAAATTTTGAATGATTGTTTATTTAAAAACTCCGACTAGTGCTTTAATAACATTTTAGTATATTTTATTTTAAATTAAATTTACACGTTTTCACACTATATATATATTTAAAAACAAACCGTTTAATTGAATACGAAAAATTAAAAATTCATATCATAAACCAAAATCTTACTTTCTCCAACCAGTTTTGAATATAAACCCTATACCAAATAACTTGAAACGATTAAAAAATCTTGTACCAAAAAAGTTAAAAATCTAATTGTCTAATTTCTATTAGTTTTATTACAAAGGTAATGAACAATTGAACAAATAAAAATTTTTATAACAAAATAAAAATCTATAAATAAAATTACATTTTATAAAAAAATAAAACTAAATTATTACTAATATTTATGATTATTTATTTAAACAAAAGGGTCTAAAAATAAATAAAAGTAAAGAAATAAAATTAAAAAATAAAAAAAAGATTAATAATAACACATTTTGTCATTTTAATGGTTAATGGCAAAGTGACCATTAAAAAAATAAGTTTATTAAAATAAAAGTGGTTAGAAAAAAGAAAAAAGTAAACAGAAGTAAAGTAAATAAGATAAAAAAATGAAAAAATAAAAAATTAGTGAAAATTACAGATTTCATTCTTTAAAGAGTAAGGGTAAAATGGTCTTTTACATAAAAAAACTAACTGAAAAAGTTAATTTTTGTTATGGAAAGGATATAACGTATGATAAATTCAAAAAAAAACGGCCAGTGTAATTATCAAAATTTAAGAACAAAATCCATAATTTTAGATATACTTAAAGGACAAAATTTGTAATTTACTCTAAATTAAAAGAAATGCGGCAGTCAAAGAAAAGAAACTTAAGGGTTGTTTTGTAGCATTTTAATAGTCATTAAAAGGTACCTAACCTCTTAACAGTTAACAATAATCCTAATGTTAAGTGGTTAAGAGGTACCATTAAAATTCAACATATTAATTATTTAGCATTAGAGTTAATTCTTAACCATTAGGAGATTATGAACCATCAAAATATAACATGTTAATAACCATTAAAAAATTACCAAACAACTCCTTAACCACTAATTCCTCTTGAGAGCTTCTTAAATGAATTATAATAAAACTTATGTCATTATTCATGTCTTTTAAGATTTCCAAAAGTATAAATATTATCGATATTGTCTACATTTATTATTAACTTTTGTTGTAAGTTATTACTTTTATTATTATAAGTTATTGTCATATTAATAAACTTTTATTGCGTTTATTGTAGACTAAATGATTATTAACTATTAAATTATGAACTATGAAATCATAGATGAAGAAATTATGTTCAAAGACGAGTACCCTTGTTTATAACTTATTTACTTTATATCGAATTAAATTCTAGAGTAGCTTTGTTTTATGTTTATGTTATTTAAAGGATGAGAGATTGAGTCCAATGATGAAATCATTTGATATTAGCGTGATGAAATTTTCTTTTAGATCAATGACTTTTCAATAATAAAGTCATGTATTAAATGAAGTAAAATAGTTAGGGTAACATTTAGTCGTTAAAAATTAAAATAGTTTACATTTGACTTTTTTTGTAAATGTGGTTTCATTTTAGTTTCAACAACTAAAATCAAGCAACTAACATTAATCATTTTCTTCTGTTATATTTATGTGAAAAAATAATTCCCGTTAGTAAAAGATAAAAGAATTCATTACACAAGTCACAGGGTATTAAAAACATCAGATAATAAAAAGGAGTTAATCTCGGTTTCCGTTCATGAGTTTTGTAAATTGTTTTCACTTGAGTACCAACGTTTATATTATCATTATTATTGGCTTGAGCTTTGGAAATCGTTTCTATTTTCGTTCTTTTAACTAATGGTGTTAAAAGAATATCAGCACTTCACTTTTCACTTTCTCTCACACACTCTCTCTTTCTTTTTTCTCCACAACACCACCGTCACCACACACCAATTACAAAACCTCATTCTCCCATTTGCTTCAATCCTTCTTCACCCCATCCACCATCGTCACTGGAGCCCTTCACTACTATAGTCTCTGACACACAACCTCTGTTCCATCTCACCCCATTCAACCCCACAACAGTCACACCATCACCGCCCTAACATCTAAACCCTCGAATAAAGAGGCTACTAGACTCCCTCATCGGCAAAAACTTCCGAACAATCTGCTCTGATTCATTTGTTCGAGTGTACACCAGCTTCGACCCCACTGCCAAGAGCCTCCATCTCGCCAACCTCATCGGCATCATTGTCCTTTCGTGGTTCCTCAACTACGGACGTCGTCGCCCTTGTCGACGGCGCCACTAGCCGCATTGGCAAGCCCTCCGGTAAGTCCCTTGAACGCCCTGAACTCGACCCTCAAACCCTTGAATGAAACATTTAAGGAATTTCAGATATAATTGTCAAGATTCTTCTCAATCAAAGTGATGAATTTAACGATTCGATTGTTGTGTTGAACAATTATAAGTGGTGGAAGGATGTCAAGTTGCTTGATTTCTTGAGGGATGTTGGGAGATTTGCTAGGGTTAACATGATGATGGCAAAAGAAAATGTTAAACGAAGGTTAGAGTCGTCTGATTAGATGGCACTAAATTTGGGAAATTAGTGGTGTGTGGTGGCGGTGGTGCGGTAGTGTGTGTAAGCGGTGGTGTATGGTGGCGGTGGTACGGTAGTGTGTGTAAGCGGCGGTGTGTGGTGCCGGTGGTGTGTGGTTGTGGTGGTGTGTGGTCGCGGTGGTGTGTGGTGGTGGTGGTGTGAGGTGCGGTGGACTGTTGTGTGGTGGCGGTGGTGTGCGGTGGCGGTGGTATGTGGTGCTGTGGAGAAGGAATTGAAAAGTAAGATTGTGATATTTTTATAGCCTTTAGGGGTATTTTGATCTTTTTTAAAAAATCTAACAGAAAATGTTAACACCGTTAGTCAAAATGACAAAAATAAAAACAATTTGCAAAACTCGGGCCAATAATGAAGACAAAATAAACGTTGGTACTCAAATGGAGACAATTTGCAAAACTCAGAGACGAAAACCGAGATTAAGTCTGAAAATAGCATCAAACAATTTAATTAAAAATAAATTTATTACATAAATTAGTTACTCAGAGTTTTTTTCATTTGACTTGAATAAAAAAAACTAATGATATCTTACACAAACAGATTTGGTGTTGCTACAGTTGATTGCTTGTGATGCACCAGTGGAATTGCTATAGTGTTTTGAGAAAGGATAGTAAACGATAGAGAAATAAACACATTTGTTGGCTACAGTTGAAATGAAACATTGAATGTTCTGTAGTTTCAGGAGACCAATATGATGTTTAGAAGTTAATAGTCATGATCATGCTTTGATATCATATAAACAAGTTAAATAAAAAAGAAAATATTAAAAGAGTAAATATTTTAATGTGATTCCACATAGGGAGGGGAATGTGAATAAAAAAGGAAATATGAAATAATAAAGTCACTTATTTGGACGGGTTAGGTGATCAAGAAGATTAATGTTGTGTGTTAGTGACCTTCATTGCATTTAGGAGGGTTGTTATCGTATGTGATGATTAATGTGATTATTAATGTGATGGATTACTTTTGACGACTCTACAACCAAAATGTAGCAACGGTATCTACTAGATGCCTCATTGGATGTTTATGAACGTGATTTATTATTGAACCTGATCACTAATTTTTTTTAGCGATTAAGCCAAGTCACCGAAAATATTTTGGGTAGATCTAAGGATTTTTATTTTGTTCATGACTTCATAAAGTAATTTTTTTATTTTTTTTCATATTTTGTTGTGCTAAAATTGCATAATACTTATAATTAACAATTTAACGATTAACATAATATCCTGTAATATACGGTATAAAAACACAAATAAAAATGGGGTTGACCGGGCAGTCGGGCCCAGAGGCTATGGTCAGACGAAAGAAAGAAACCGGTCAAAAAACTTGTATGGTTTGAAAAAACCGGTTCTAGCCAAACCAGTTCCATCCTTATTCCAACCGCCGGTTTGTATACACCGGTTTGGCAGCATGACATCCAAAACCGGTTTTAAAAAAAAGTTCAAATAAAAAACCGATTAAACTGGTTAAAAACCGGTTTTTTTAATACCGATTTTAAAACCGATACAAACTGGTTTGAGTGTTAGTTAGGAAAACCAGTTTATAAACCAAACTGATTTAAAAGGATTCGGTTTGATTACATAAAAAAAAACAGTCCGGTTGGGTTTATTCGAAGACCAGAGCCGACAATGAGTGTTGGGCTTTAAGATGTCATGGGCTTACAGAATTACTTAATTTAGTAAACAAGCCTAACATTTTGGTGGTCAAGATTCAAGAAGTAAACAAACAAAAAATCATTGTAGTAGAAGGTTTGTATTATAATATAAGTAATAACGAGCAAAGGTACTCGTGCATTGCGGCGTGATCGCACATAGAGATGCATTTGTGAATTTTGTTACCCGCGATGCAACATGAACAATAGTTGAGCATCTGTGAACTTCATTATGTGAATTGTTATGGTGACACGAACATAACTTATTACATAAAAGAAAGTGAGAAAGGGCACGCTTGCAAAGCTCATAACCATCGCCAAAACGTTGTCGCAAACCCGGTTGCAACAACTAAATCGAAGTGGTTAAGTCCAAAACAAGGAGCGTATGAAGTTGAATATATTTATCTACGGAAACCAAACTTACAATAAAAAACACATCAAAAGTAATGCAAAAGTTTTCGAGTTCACAAATTCGGCATTTTTTTCACGCATGTTGCAGTATAATTGATAAAATAAAGCAATTTAAATCAAAAGAATAAAAGAAAAGTAAAAGAATAGCACAAATAAATTAAAAGTTAGTCACAAGGATTGAACCCGCAACCAATTTGATGGAAAGCCTTTGGAAACCATCAAAATCCATTTGCTCTACAATCTTTTATTTGTCAACTTTTTAAAACTTAATATATAACGTAGAGAAATGTAAAGCCCCGTCCCCGGGACGCTTACAGCTGGCCAATCATTGCTCATAAAAGCCATATAATCACATTCATATTTTGTAAAACATCGCAGTGGAACGTCAAAACAACTTTTCATTTCATTAAGAACACTTTTGCAAATTAATACAAACATCCATTACACGTTTTCATTTGTTCGCATTACAATGTAAAAACATTAAACAACAGAATGCCATCCAAAAGAGCTGAGTAGCTGCCCCGTGCCATCCTCAGCAATGCTCACCTGCCAACTGGAAAATGCATAAAAAGTCAGCGTTGCTGAGTGAGTTCTAGTTTTATAATAAAACAATACTTTATCTTTCATTAAAACCGTTCTTTACTTTCATGCGATCATACATCATACGTACACATAGACAATATCATTATTATCTTCATTAATCGTTCATTAACTTTCGTTCATTCATCGTACGTCATTATCATTCTCATTCGTTCATACTTCTTACTTTCATTCGTACGTTCATTTCTTTAGAAAGACATGTACATTACCCCGAATATTGTGCACGAAGCGGGTACCTGGGCCTGAGGTCTTTCATAGATCTTGAACATTGAGCACGGAGCTGACTCCAGTATCTAGGGCAAGTACATTCACTACTTATCTTTTCTCTTTCATTCTGGATCAATGCCTTATGTTATACCCCGAAAATTGTGCACGAAGTGGGTAATTGGGCCTGAGGTGTTTCATAGACCTCGAACATTGTGCACGAAGCTGTCTCCAGCACCTAGGGAAAGCGGCAAGGATCCCATACATATGGTCAATCACAAAGATTGGACCCCATTGTGCATCCTTCTGGGGTAGCTAACCCGCACACCGTTGAGCTAACACCCTTTATTGGATGTGCACCTCCATATATTTGCTTGCAAGTCTTTCTTACATTCATTCGTTCATTAATGCATGCATTCATTCATCATGTTCCTCTTTTCATTATCTTTCACTTTACGTTACATAATACTCTCATTTCATTCATTAACATTCAACGTAAAGTCACGGAAAGATGAACATACATAATAAGGAACATAAACAGTCAACATTATCATACAGGGCATCATACATATATAACATACATCATACACACCATTATGCATAAGCATCAAACATACATTGTACATGTCCATCATAACATCTATGACCTCAAAAGTTGTTCGAGGACCGTGTACTGGACGGAGTACTAACTGATTCACGTGTATACCGAATCAAATAATGCGGAATCCTATTTGATTGGCGATCCAATCAGTGAGAACGTTAACCCGGTCGATATAAGATTAATCTAAACGTTAAGAACGAATAGGAATCGATCAAGAACGATCTATGAACTTGGACTGGCTTTCTTGGACGTTCTGGATGGCTAGGGTACGTGTGTGAGTCTAATTCTTTAAAGTGTTGTGTTTTTTCATGGATTAAGTGATATTTATAGGTTAGGGTTACTCATTCGTGTGACTGAACCATTAGCATGGTTCAATCGTGCGATTGAGTCATGCGGTTGATCCATTCGCACGACTGAGTGTTCAGTCGTGCGACTGAGTCAATCTCATGTCACAATTATGCTACTGATCCAATCTCCTGGTTCAGTTGTGCGACTGGTTCATTAGCAAGAAGTTGTTCATGCGTATGGTCCATTAGCATGTTCCATTCGCATGAGAACTTCACACGATTAAGTTTAAGCACGTTACTTTATCATTATTGACTAAGAACTATGTAAACAACCACACACCTATATAATTAGTTCAATATGTGTTAACATACAATAATCAATGAAATATTAAACATTATAAGCATAAACCACACATTGTATTTCATTCAAACCATCCAGTTACATATATGTAAGACATGAATGACTTTTTACATTAAGCTCATAAACTAGGTACATATGTATCTACAAACTCCCCCTTGGACCTAGTTTAATCTATTGTCTAACATTCTTTATCAACTCTTCATATTTCTTGTACTTCTCCTCCCTTGTAACTCCTGCATGTATTTTGAATGCAAAGCAGAGTCTTATCACGTTTTGGAACTGGAGGGCTTGTATAATTTGCGCGTCATAGAATAGTGGCGACTTGTATAAGTGTAGACATCGTCAGAAGACAAGTTAGTTAGCCACATCGGGTCAAATACCCTGATAGTTTCCATATTTCCATTTCTGTTCAGAACTATGACCGCCTCACTCGTTCGCCAGTCATAGTACCACCACTTAAAGTGTGGAGTGAAGTCATGAGGCATTTCCCTTAGAGGGATTCTCGACATTATGTGCGAAGGACTCCACGTCAGCATAATCTTTGGCTTCCCAGTAATGGTATCAACTTCAGATCTTCTGATATACCTCGTTGGTTGTTGAGGTTTGAAGTTGACCCACCTGGTGTGGTACTCTCTCTTCAAAGCAGCTTCAAACCAGCCTGACATCTTTCGAGGGTCAGCATATAACAGCTTCAACATGGCCAGCTGGTTAAGCTCAAACCCGGGTGAGTCTTCAGATCGTGTGGGAATCTGAAGTACTCTATGCCCTTTTCTCTCTTCACGGCATACACATTTAGATCCTCAAAATAAGCCCATGTGATGATCTTGCCTGACACCTTTAAGTGTTTCTTGACTTTGTACAGCTTGGTGTAGACATTTGGCTTTTGTGCAGTGCGCATGGCTCGGATCTCAGCAAAACGTGCCACCCATTCAGCCTTTTTGATGTTGACATTTGCGTCTGAGGATTGGGTTTGATCTTTCTTCTTCTCTGACTCCTGCTCCATCTTATCCAATGTTTCAAAAGTATCACTGTTAAGGGTATCACCCAGATTGGGGACTACATTTCCCTCGTTGTCAGCATACTCTGGATAATGTTGTGCGGTGACGTCTTCAATCTCAATCTCATCCACATCGTTAAGCTCATCGTCACTATCCATGTCCATAGTAGGAGCATCCTTCACAATCTCATCTGGATTCAGTCGGAACATCTTAGCCAGTTGCTCATCAGTAAGGTCGTGAATTATTTCTCCTTCCTTAGGAGTGTAACTCACAGACCTCCTGACAATCCCTTGCAGATCAAGTATCATTGTGAGTTGAGACTTGATCTGCTAAAAGGGAGCAACGTCATACTCATCTTGCTGAGATGAATGATCTGCTTGATTTAAAACATTAAACACATCATGCATCAGTAAATAATCAAGACATTTAACATTAAATATATATACATAAACATTCAAGCACATAAGTTTAATACAATATTCAAATTACACTTGATTTAAATTACACAAATCTCTATGCATTACTTTTGTCTTGGATCATGTGTTCTTCTACTGTCAGGGCTGATGTCGAGGCACCTGGATCTTGAGTCTTTTTGGTCTTCCTCTCATTAGCTTCCTGTGCACCCGAAGCAGATGACTCTCCTCCTCCTTTAGTGTCTCCTCCATCCTCATCATCACCTTCATCATCACCACCATCATCATCATCATCACTATCATCATCATCACTATCATCACCATCATCACCGTCTCCCTCTCTGATCTTCAAAGGCTCATCCTTTGTGCCCTTAAGTTTGAGCAGGATGGTTCTTTTAGCATCCTCCAACTCCTCAATCTTCTTGGTAGATAACATATTTTGCTCCTTGAGTTGGGAAATCTTTTGACTCTGAGCAGCTATTTTCTAAGCCTGATCCTCAATCTGTTGTGCCTGCTGAGATATCTATTGTGATTGAGCAGCAGTAAGCTCCACTAACTGTCACAGCTGAGCAGTCTTCTCGTCATCGGCTGCTAACAGCTTCAGCACCATACGGTTTGGCTGAAAGTTGTTCCTCTACCCTACTGGGAGGTAGAGATGATCCTGATGGAAAGGAGGGGTGATATGATGGTCCTGCCTGGTGGCTAGAGGTGGTGGTGGTGGCAGTGGTGTATATGGGAGGAGGTATGTGTGTGGGTGGTGATGGGTAAGCTGAAGTGATGATGGATGTGATGTGGGGAAGTGGTGGAGTGGCTGAGGTAGTGGGTGTGTGTGGTAGTAGTAGTGGTGATAGGTGGAATGGTGGTAGTGGTGATGGGGGAGAGGTAGATGTAGTGGGTGGTATGGTAGAGGTAGTGGTTGTGGTGATGGTGGTGGTGATAAAGGCCATCCTCCTCTTCTTCGTCTTCATCCCATGGGGCTGAGCCATCCTTTTCCTCCTCCTGCCCCTGGAGGTGGATGCTCCCCCTAGGATGCTACTGGGCTGACCTGGTGAGTAGTTGGGGTCGGCTGCTATCTCCCCAGACTCGCTAGGGCGTCCTCCAACCTTCCGAATGCCTCGCTCGGTGGCAACCACCGTGCTGCCCACTGTTCTGGTTAGGGGCTCCTCATCACTCTCTTCCTCCTCATCAGGAGGATAGAAATCCTGATGGAAACTGGCGGTGGTGGCATCTCTATGAGTGGGTGGTGGAGGTGTAGTATGTGCAGTGCTGGCCCTAGAAACAATGGGGCCAAACTCCACCAGTGTCTCCGTCATCATCATCGGAGTCATCAGATGGAAAAGCAATCTGCTCAACATCTGAATCACTCTCCTCGTGGCACTACTTACGCCTACTTGGCGCCACGTACTCCTCCTGGGCCAGATGGCCGAACAGTCTCTTTACAGGGGGTTTGACTTGCTTTCCCTTGTAGACCTTCATGCGGCCCAGTGTCGTGTCATCCATCACCTCAAGTGATACCGCATCATGGCTCTCCTTAGGCAGAGAGGGCAGCTTCTCGTCGATAATCATCTGAAGAAACCTCGGGTACATGCAAAATCCCTCTTTGACCTTTGCCTCAAGATTCTCGATCAGGTATGAGAATATCATGCTGGAGAAGCTAAAGGGGTGGTTCAGCACCAGTGCCACGTAGGCATTCTAAATCTGGTCTGATAGGTCATCAAAGCCACCCTTCCTCAAAGCTATGCACTTCAGTATCACGTGTGCTAAGTACTTGTACTAGGGACATAGGTTGCTTTTGTTTAGCACACCTGCATTTATGTCCCCAGAGTACTTCATCCTGAAGACGCATCCCCTCACATTCAGAGGGTGTAGACTGGTTGGATGATCAGCATCCTTACCCAAATCCAGCACTCATCTAATATCAGCAACTGTCACCTCAATATCTTGCCCAAATATAGTACTCCTGATGCAGTAGGGCTCACGAGATCTATCAACTAATGCACCCTCCCAAAAGGCCTGTTGTATAGACCTGTAGGGAGTGCTTGGTGTAGAGATGGCTTGATGTATCCGTGATCTCTTTAGGAAGGCTATGATGCCAGCAAACTCGGCAGCGTTCCGAGTGGCGGTGTCCAGATATGCACAAATATTGTGCTTTGTGTTGATGGTCCACCATTCAGCCATCAATTTGTAACACAAGAAGCATACAAGTTAGATCATCACACAACAGAAACCATTTCAAATTAAACTGTTTGAGATCAGTCTGGTTCAATCATGCGATTGAACCATACGACTGGGTTCAGTCGTTTGACCTAACATGCGACTGAATACAATCGGGTGACTTATCTAGCGACTGAGTTCAATCGGGCGACTAAGCCTGCGACTGATTCAGTCGGCCGACTGATTCAGTCGGCCGACTGAGCTCATACGCATTGTTCATTCAGCCGACTGAGTCATTTGTCCAGCTCAGTCATGCGATTGTAGTTCATCCGGGTGTCCAGTCGCATGACCTACTGTCTATTCGATTCAGATTCAAATTCTGAGCAGATCTTAAAATCAGAAATCGTGTTTGGCTCATTAGACTCGCAATAACACTACTTAGCACCTAATAACTTTGATTTCAACTTTTACTTATTTTTATTAGTTACTTTGTCCAACTAAGTTTCGGTTCTTGGTTAGGGCTGAATTCAATGATTTAGGGCACAAAACAGCTGAAATTTATGTAGGTTGCACCGCATTGTACCTGTATAACAACTAGCAATCATTAGAATCTCGAAATTAAAAGTCAAGTAACGTCAGAAGAAATTTTGGCAGAGTAACGGCTCAATGTTGATTTTAGGGCGATTGAGGGGTGGTGAGTATGTGCGATCGACTATGGCCCTATTTATACTGACTCTGGTTTCAATCGGGCGACTGGATCCATTCGCTTCTTTTATTAGGGCGATTGGAACCCAGTCGGGCGATTGGTCAATCAATCGATCACTTTCAGTCGGCCGAATGGGTTTTAGTTGGGCGACTGACTCATTCGGACAAGTCCATTCGGGCGACTGGCTCAATCTTGTAAGCCATTTGTAACATCTCATATTTTTGTTAACTAAAAGTTAACTTCGTTACTCTTACAAGGGTTATTATTGGCAATTTTGAAACTCATGTGTTGTTTGTGCTTATTCATTGAGTTTTTTATGTATGAAAGTTAAAAATATAAATATTAAATAATAATAATTTTATTATTAATAAAAGAAACAATAATAACAATTATAATAATAATAATAATAATAATAATAATAACAATTTTGGTAATAATAATAGAATAATAATAACAATAATACATAATAATAATAAATAAAATAAATTGTATAGTTACTAAACTTAACAATGTTTAAAACTTTAAGCAGTTAAAGTTTGGGGGTTTATTGCAAAATTGAAACTTTAATTAGTAGGTTTATACATAAAATGAAATAATAAACTAGAGGGACCATTTGTGTAAATAATGAAAACTCAAACCCTTTTCCCCCTTTCTCTCCCGTTTTTCCGGTGATCTCGCCGGCCGGACTCCGGCCAAGTCCGGCGGGACTCTAAACCGACTAAAACCACCCGAATTTGATCCCAAATTGTTACCATCGGTTAACGAGCAAAACTCGACCCCGTTAATACACATTAATTCGTGTTTAAGCCGGTTATGGGTGTCGATTTAACTTGGTAACTGACGACATCAAGTTCACAACCGTTTGGCAATTAAAATCTCATAATAATTCAATTAATCGAACATACACAATCATTTAACTATCTCTAGTCTATTCTTATTGCCAATTTCTCCTGAAACGCTCAAAATCACCAAATCAACATCATCTTCGTCGTGACCTGCAACGAACGTGTTCATCATCTTCCGAGCTTCAATTGTTGAAATTGACATAGGGCTTTGCGTCAAGACCAACTCTCGAAGCTGTCCACGAGTTTAATTTGGTTTCCATCATCATTTGCATATCCGTCGAATTCGATTCTTGGCCGCGACCTGCTCTACACCAAAGGGCATTGATTCGATCTCAATCAAGTGAGTAAATCACATCATCATCCTCGGTTTTTCTTAATGAATCAAAGCCCTATGATTAATTTGGATAACAAACTCGAATTGATCTTCAATTTGGATCAAAACATTCTAGGGTTTATGTGGAATTGGGGATTTATAATTGTTGGTTGTTTTAAGAATTAAAAACCAGTTTATACCGCGGCTGAGAGCCTGGTTCACTGGTTAAATCACTTAGTCACACACATGAGGTCCCGGGTTCGAACCCGGGCACCATCATGTTATTTTTTAAAGGGTTTTAACCCTTATTAAATTATAAAACGTTTTAATATATATAAAATTATTTTATAAACTTTAAATGTTTTCAAAAAGCCACCATATATTTTCTGTATTTCTCTTTTAGTTTAAGTAATTATTTTTACTAAAACATTTTAACAAAGATTGTTCATGAATAATAAAATGGATTACAAATATAACTAAAAACTATTATTGTTTCAAAATGTTTCTTTTAATTTAATATTGTTTAATAGTACTTAATTCTTTTTGCTATAAAAATCTATTCAAACTTTATGAAACTTTCAAAATGTTATAATTATTTCTTTTTCACATAATTTGTATAAAATATAAATATATATTTTTAGAAAATATAATGATTTTCATTTGTTAATATAATTATTTAACAAACCTCAAAATCCACTTAACCCTAGTGCTCATTAATTAGTTAACCCATTATGTTTAAGTTTAAATCTTGTAATATCTATATAATTAGGTGTATTGTGAAGACTTTACGTTGGAACGACGATTGCTATTTCTTATTTATCATCTGATATATATTTATTTGACCATGTGAGTTTTCCTTGCCCCTTTTTCATATTTTCACACTAATTTGGGGTGAAACATGATAGCTTATACATGATACACTTATACACATTTGAGACTTGTTAATCACATGCAATTCAACTTATTATTTTGTCATGGTTATTTGTGTATTGTAAGTCTTATATGAGATACATAGTTTGTTTACAATCATTAACTATTGCTAGCCTGGCGACGTCTTAGATCTTTGGGCCTGACAAGCCTATTTGGTGCTAAAGCCGAGGTATTGCCGGCTCCTGATGACGTATGCTTGTTCATCATGGGAACCATATACACTTAGCCAATCTTTTATACTTGTAATCAAGTCGAGTTTGGTTGTAACGATATGTGTTCTATAATCTTACTTGCTTATGACCTATGACATGAATTGCTACTTGTAACCTTTTTCATATTATGTATGAAACCCTGGAAACTCACACTATTTTTAGTTGACTCTTATTTTTATCATGTTTCAGGTCAACCTCAAGTTTAAAGTGATCCTTTTGAAGCATGCAATAATCTAGGACTTGGACCTAGTTAATGAAATAAAAAGTTTACATTATGTTATGTTACGTTTGAACTTATTACTTGTTTGAGACTTATGATTGTATTTCATTTCAAGACTTATGATAATAATATTTACATTTTAATATAGCGTTATGTGGCTGTGAACAATCTTAACCCTCACATCTCGACGTTTCCGCCGTCAAGGTTGGGGTGTGACACCATTCGTGTGAATGGTTCATACTCATGCTCCATTCGGTTGTCTAGTGCATAAGTATGGTCCAATCGAAAGACTGGTGCAATCGAAAGACTGGTCCATACTCATGGTCCAGTCGTGCGAATGGATCATACTCATGGTTTTGACTTTATGACCATTTGACATTTAACCCATTTAACTATTGATTGAAAATTTTGAGTTGTCGATCATCTCAGACATAATCATTTTAACTTTGAAAACTTTTGATCACCTTAATCGTGATCTTTTTAAGCAAAAACCATTTTGTCACCTCAGACGTGACCCATTTAACATTTGAAAACACGTTTGGTCACCTTAGACGTGACCCTTTTAAGTAATATAATCCCATACTGAATTCCACGATATAGTCCGACTTATAACTGTAAATTGACTAAATGTTAAAACAAAACAAAAGAACCAACATTAAAAGACAAAACTAAAGATGTTTTTTGTGATTTTGTGTGAGGTGAAAATTCTAAGATAGAAATCTAAAAGATTTACTTTTTGAACATGCAGCTTCAAGTTATTTTGACCATAGGAGGAAACAATTCATTATGGAATCATACAGGTAATCAAATCATTCAGGATGTGTTACCAAAATCATTTGATACTAGTCATTAGCAGATTCAGGAAATCATACTAGTTCTATTAGACGCACACATTGATTTAGACTTTCAAGAATTGCAGCCATGATGATTGTCAGTATACTTGTCCTCTTAAATTCATACACAGACTTTTGACACAGATTGGTGATTGTTTAAGGTTTAATTATTTCAACAAGCATTTGTGGATCCCACGCTTATATGGTAATCAGCATTCCTCAAGAGATTTTTGAGCGGTCTGCGGGTATTTTTGACAAGAAGACACTATTCTTAGAGCTTTCAAAGAGAAGCCAAGTCTCAGGTCAGTGCCACCGCACAGCAGAGGTGGCAAACAACAATGAATTCTAGAATATATAGGTTATGCTTATCCTCAGGTCAGTGTCACCGCACAGCAGAGAGGCACATAACCTATCTTCTTGTTTGAGCAATTTATTTTGTTGCACAGATCGCACCAACAACATAGGTTATCAGTTTGATTGCTTTTTGCATTTTTCATCATGTGCTTTGCTCATATATTGGTCATCCGCACATTTATGGCGTTTATTTTGCTTGCCACCCCTATTGGAACTTTGTTGATTATGTTAATTAGGGATAAGATGATAACCCACAGCTTGTTGAGCAACTTAGTTTGATCTTGAGATCACCAACCCTGTCTACTTATCTATTGTGTTGAATCTACCGACACATCATCTAATAGTCTAGCAACCTCTAGGTCTACTTTCTCTGGTTACCTTAGTAGTAGCTAGTTTTACTATCATTTTTCCTTTTATTTTTGCTTAGACTTCTCAGACGTATACTTGAATTTCGCATCTAATTCAATTTCAATCTTTTAAAGTCCCAAATGCTTTGTTCCCGTGTACTATCATTTTCCATAGTCGCTAAATCGATATCTCAGATACGATCTTATTTCTATCGGTTTGCCTGTCCTCCTCCCTCGTTTTTTTAATACTAACTTAACCTATTCTCCCCCTAAAATTCTAAAACCGTAAACGATTTGCGTTTTTAGGATTTTAAAAGGCGAAGAATTGAAATCAATAAAATAAATTAAATAAAATAAACTAGAATAAAAGAAAATAAAAGAAAATGGACTTGAGGCATCGGACTAGACCTGTTCATCGTCTGGAATTACATCACTTTTCTTTTAACACCGTTGATCTCTAACAAATATAGAAAACATGGTTTATCAAAGGCTTTTGTATAGAGGTCAGCGCATTGAAAATCTGTATCTATTTTAACAACATCATTTAGATTCTTTTCAAAACAATCACGTATAAAGTGATATTTAATGCCGATGTGTTTGGTCTTAGGATGTTGGATATTATTTTTAGTAATGGCTATTGTAGCAGAATTATCAACAAATATAGGGGTGTTAGAAAACTTCAAACCGTAGTCCCACATTTGCTGTTGAATCCAGATGATTTGAGAACAGCAGCTTGCCGCAGCAACATATTCAGCTTCACAGTTGACAACGCAACTGATGTCTGCTTCTTACACTGCCACGTGACTAATCTTCTCCCAAAAAATTGACAACCTGCTGAGGTGAATTTGTAGTTCATCTTGCAGCCGCCATAATCCGAGTCACTGTACGCGGTAAGCTCGAAGTCATCGTCATGAGGATACCACAACCCAAGTGTGGGTGTACCATTCAGATAACGAAATATCCTTTTGACCCCAATAAGATGGTTTACTTTTGGTTTGCTGATATCTTGAACAAAGACATGTAGCATACATAATATCAGGTCTTGAGGCAGTGAGGTACATGAGGGATCAATCATTTCTCGGTACATGGTGGCATCAACCAGATCACCATTCTCGTCGGGTGCTACATCATGGTTTGTAGCAAGTGGAGTCCCAACTGCGGAAGCATACTCCATGTCAAACCGACTGAGAAATCCCCTACATACTTGGTCTGATGTAGAAATCTTCCCTTTGGTGTTTGATCCATCTGTAACCCGATAAAGAACTTCATCTCTCCTATGGCACTCATTTCAAATTTTGCCTTCATCAACCGAAGATTATGTCATCAACATGAATCTGAACCAGCAGCATATCACCATCCTTTTCTTTGATGAACAATGTACAGTCAATTACACCTCTACGAAATCCATGTTTCACCAGGTGAGTTAAGAGTTTTTCTATTGATACATGTATGTCCCTAGATCATGATATGTGATGTAATAGATCTTGTTTGGTATGATTAATGAAATGATATTAATAGTTTGTTAGTTATAATGTTTAATGTTTCATTAATGTGTCGACATTGAATTGCTTAATTAGGTTAGTGATTGTTTGATTGATTACACATAATGTTTATTAATTAATACACAATACATTCAAACTTAACATAATAAAGTTCTCATGCGAATGGATCATGCGAATGAACCATACACATGAATAACTTCACACAATTGATTCAGTCGCGCGACTGAACCAGGAGACTGGATCAGTCATACGATTGTAACATAAGATTGGCTCAGTTGCACGACTGAACACTCAGTCGTACAAATGAATCAACCGCATGGTTCAATCGCACGACTGAACCAAACTAATGGTTCAGTCGCACGATTGAATACCACCAGCCTATAAATACAACTCAAGTCGTGAAAACAAGGGCTCTCGATCAATTACGATTCCAGACGTACCCTAGCCGTCCAGAAACCTTCCAATTCGTTCTCCAAGTTCATAGAACACATTAGATCGATTCCAATCGATTTCTAACGTTAGTTTCAATTCTTGATTGATTTTTCGTGGTTCTCACTGATTGGATCGCCATCAAATAGGATTCCGCACTATTTGATCGGTGTTTCACTGATTGGATCGCCAATCAAATAGGATTCCGCACTATTGATCTGGTTTACACGTTAATCTTAGGATTCGGTCAAATACCAGGTCCTAACAAGTGGTATCAGAGCATTGGCTCTTGATTACGTGTGATTCAATCAAGATTGATAAAAGTTTGTTTTTGCACTAAAAAACACAATCTTTGTGTCAAAAGTGATCTTGGACGTTCCCTGCTCATCAAAGTTGGTTTCTACGGACTTAGGCAATTCAACCTTGCGAAAGTTCGAATTTTACGGCAAAAACACGTTTAACCTAGAAATTTTCGCATAACAGCAGCTTCAGTCGCACGAGTGAGCCATTCGCACGACTGGACTCATTCGCATTGCTTAGTCGCACGATTGGACATAGTTCGTATCTCCATTCGTACGATTGAAACGTTCGGTCGCACGGTTCATACGCATCAGATTCATTCGCACGACTGAGCTAATCACTTAGTTCAGCCGCACGATTGAACCAGTCGTAGAGTTCATACGCACGACTGAGTGTTCATACGCACGCCTAGTCCATTCGCCCTTCAGTCGGCCGACTCAAAATTGCTTATTAGACTTAAAGTTATTTACATGGAAGATCAAATGTCAGCCTTTACTGCTGGTAAGGACTCTAGGATCCAGAACTGCTGTACTTGAGAGTGAGGTGGGTATCATAATAACCACCAAAGCTTTTAACGTTAGATGAGTTTCCCCACTGGAAACAACGTTTTGAGATCTACCTAATGGAGTGGATCCGAATCTATGGGAGGCCATCGAGATTGGATATAGTACACCGGTGGGAGCCGATGGAGTAAAGTTAACCTTAGGAGGGATGACCGACGCGCAGAAAGTCAAATATAATGCAGAGAAGAGGGTCTATGCATTGATTACACAGTCTATCCCTAAAGAGATATTCCACCAGTACTCAGAAAATAAGCAATCCAAGAAACTATGGGATGAGCTGGAGAAGAGGTACGACGGGAATGCCTCGTTGAAGGCAATCAAGCTAAGGAGTTAAAGAAGGAATTCGACAACTTCTCATCGATGGGAACGAGAGTTTTGGACGATGTTATAGAAAGATTCTACCATCTGATGAGTGAACTGCATACACATGGAATGGCTACTACCATGGAAGAGAAAGTTAATAATTTTGCAGACGGATTGCCTGAAAAAATGGGTTTCATTCGTGTCTAATCTTAGACAGAATGGAATGATGTCAAAACTGGATATAATGACTTCATTCTGAAGTTGCGAGAAGAATCACTTAGATTGAAGTACAGAGCTCAGAAGTCTACGTACAATCAAAATCCAGCTTTATACAATGCCACTCCTCAAGCTAAGACATCTGGAGCACCCCTCCAGACTGCATTCGTGTCTATCTCATCGAGTCCTACACATGCACCTGCTCTAGGTTCAGAAACGTCAGGGTCTTCTTGTACCCAATACATTGGATCTGAAGCGAATGCTACTAGACTGAAGACCGAGAACCTCGGTAATGTGACTGTGGAAGTAGCTCGAGAGCACATGGATCTATTAGCAGCAATGGTCCATTCCTATGATGAACTTGTTGCTGGAAAGATTGGAAACTGCCATTGGCAGACGAGGACTACGAGCAGGTGGACGAAATGGAGCTTGAGAGAATGGATAAATGTGGGCCTTAGCAAGTGCTGTCCGGAGGGCGAAGAAGTTTGTGAAAAAGACTGGACAGACTTGGTTGCTACTAAGGATACCACCTTTGGCTTCGACAAGAGTAAAGTGACCTGCTCAACTGTGGTGAAAAGGGGCACTTCAAGAGAGAATGTGTGAAGGCAAAGAAGACTGGGAACGGGAACCCGTTCATCCTTCACTCGTCTAGACAAGCAACTACCAGTTCTACTCCTCAAACAAGGACTCAAAAGCCTTGACTGCTCATGATGATGAGGACAGGATTGGAGCTTTAGGTTTGTCTCACCAGGGGAATCAAACATTGCAAATGTAAAAGATATTGACAGTGATTCGCTAGTGAAGGAGATCTAGCAGTTGAG